>CDMY01000309.1:95492-106725 GCA_001179505.1 Vitrella brassicaformis | reverse complement strand
ACCGCTCGGCCGTCTGCGACTCCCGCGTGACCTTCTGCCCTCTGGTGGTGACGTGTGACGGTGTGTGGGGACACGATGCCAACGTGTTCATCGCCCACATGGCTCATGCGCTGTTGGAGAAGGAGGGGTGGAAGGGTCGGGGGTTCAGTCATGTGTCTGGATGGATTCGCTCTCGCTTGTCTATCGCCCTCGCGCGTGCGACTAGCTTCTGTCTGCGTGGGGGAGGGAGGGGAGGGTTTGCGGGACTGGGGTGTGCTGATGGGGCGGGGATTGATCCCTCCTCCCCTTGAGCCTGTTTGAGTCTGCGTGCTGATGGGACTGTATTTGTATGAGTATCACGGACACACAGACGAGTGTTACGGTTAATGACAGTTCTCCCCCCAATGAATGAAAGGCGCACACACTGACATTCTCCAGCCTAGCCTCAGGGCGGGCGGCCGCGTGAGAGAGATAATCAACCGATCGCATCCAGCACTCGTCCACTTGTCCACACATCGTCCCGATGAACGCGCATAACGCGGACACGTACCAGGACCCACACGCAACCAGGACAAACTCACGGCAAAATCCACATAAAATGAGCGTATAATACATGGCACGTGGCATGGCACGCCATTGGTGCAGAGGCCGCACATCGCAGCGAAGCCCATTGAACATACACACTCACCACACCAAGTCTGCATGACGGTATCCCCATTCCTACAGTCGCACAAATCAACTACTACTGATCGGCCGACACACGGCGACCTGACAGATCAATGAATGGATGGATGACCCACAAAATATCTCACACAACCAGCAGCACTGCAGGATGATCTTACTCACTGACTGTTCTAGTCGGTCTTTCCTAGGTGTCATTCGTGTGGCTTGACCATGAGAGTGTTGTGTACGTTCCAAGCAATGTACTCGAATCGCCCCTCCAGCCCCTCAACGGTGTCGCCATTGGTTCGTTCCTCCACCAGCCGCTTGAAGGCGCCAGATTGCACACAGAGCTTGAGCACTTTGATGCCTCGGATCTTGAGCAGCGACTTGACGCAGGCAATGCCGAACTCGCCAGCGGCATCGCCATCACCCAAATCCCGAGGCACTGCAGCAGTGACACAGGCAATGGCACACGAAGAGAGGCAGCATGGGATGGGCAGTTCAGATGAGAGACAGAACCTATGACTCACCCAGTACGCTGACATCTAGCCGTGTGATGGTCGGCAGCTGCTCGGCACGGTCGCCCCACGCAAGTCCGCCCTCACACACACCAGTCACGCACTTGGCCTCGAAATATTCCAATGCCTTGTCCCCCCCAGCGCCTCCAGCAGCCTCACTGCGCTGCCCTTATTCATCTTACCCAGCGCCATCTCTCTCACGGCGGGCATTCTGGTGACCAGCTTGCTTCCGATCACAGAGCCCTTCTCGTGGTTGACTTCAAAGCGATACGCGTTAGGGAACGCGTCGAGGGGCATCAGGTCGATCACAAGCGGGTCGGGGTCCTGGGGCTCCGCTCCGTCGGCGGCATTGGGGAAACCCACCTGGACGGAACGCTCCTCCTCCCTGACCTCGACTGCCTTGGCACACACACAGCCCAACACAAGGCCAGTTCACTCCCCCTATCTGTTTGCAAGTGAAAAGTGTCGCCTTTGCCGACATTCGAAAGAAGTGTCTCGCCGACCCATGAGCCACCAACCAAAGAAGTGAAAAGTGTGTCAGAAGCTGTCGGCTTGGCACGAGCCGTCACATTGGTCTCCCCGCAATTCTTTCATGAGGGCGTCTTTCTCCCTGAACGCCGTGGGGTTGGTCGAGACCAACAAGCTGCCATCTGAAGAGACACGCACCCGAGTGGCCTCTCCGGCATCAGCAAATGCTGCTTGTGTCTGTGTCTTACCTTTCTTGACACGCAGGATAGCGAGCTTCACGTTTTTCCAGGCGGCGCGGACCC
Source organism: Vitrella brassicaformis (assembly GCA_001179505.1). Classification (NCBI taxonomy): domain Eukaryota; family Vitrellaceae; genus Vitrella; species Vitrella brassicaformis. The sequence continues at coordinate 104,795 of CDMY01000309.1, read as the reverse complement.
TGTCCAGCTCGCTGGCACCACGCACACTTTTCTTGGGGCCAAAGCGGTCGAGCAGACCCTTCGGATAGAGAAACTTCCTGGCCGGAATCTTGTCTCCAGAAAAGGATGGATCCAGCACTCGCACGATCTGTCGCTGCACCTCCTTGTTGTCAGACATGGCGCTGGGCTGACAGCGGATAAGATAGAGGTACCCGCCCTGCTTTTCTTTCTGGCCGAAGTTCTTTTCACTGCACACACACACAGAGAAATCGCCCATCCACCCATCGAGTGTGTGTTGCATGAGGGTACTAGTAGCCAATGCCGTTCCACATGGCCAGCCCTCCCCGCTCGTGAGCACGGGCAAGTGCCTTGTTCTTTTGCGCATTGGCGGTGCCCTGACAGAGACAGAAGAGACAGAAGCATGGCGGTGGAACACGTACTCACTCCCATGCTGCACCACCTCACCCCGTGTGAATCGACTATTCCGCCACGAGCCATCTCAAAAGCTAGATTGTCCATGATCCAGATAGCGTCCTCCGGCCCGTGCGCCGCCACACTCACGTACAGCCTGAATTTGCCCTCCTTGGTAATGCCATATTTGCCGTAGAGGGCGTTGGCAGCAAGGTCTTGCGCTGGAAGATCAACCGCTGATCGTGCACACGCAACGACAGAAAAATGCTACTGGATGTGCGTGTTATCGTTGCTAAGGGACACCTGTTTTTTTGGGTCGAATGAAGGCCAAAGGAAAGGCATCGAGCTGATGCGGGGTGCCATGCTCTCCTTGGTCTCAATGTCGTAAGTCTTGATGCCATACTTCCACTGACACAGCCGAGCACAGAACCCAGTCACATCGGCCTCGTGTCACGGGAGACATCTCACTTCTCTGTAGGGCATGTCGACGTAATCCAGCGAGGCCGCCAGTGCTTCGTCGCGATCGAAGGACTTCCACAGCCAGCTCCTCTGAGAGAACCACGACAGCCAGAAATGCTGCTTGGCCGACATTGTTGGGTGTCTCAGGATGTGCTGCAACAGGCCCATGGGCATGCGTGGGTCGAGGCCAGCTGCAGATAAAGGTACACCGTGTCTGTGGTGTGCCGCTCTCCCGTCAAGTCACCAGGGGATCGTGCGGGCGTCATACACGGATCCAGAGGCGTGTCGTAGTAAGCACCTGCGATCGGGAACACCTTGCCGCCTGGACACAGACAGAAAAACGGGCAGGCGACGGGCTGACACACCACCGGCACTGTCATCGGCTCCTGCTGACCTGCTTCTATGTCGGACCACCCTTTGAACTCCTGCCAGAGCACGTGGCCACAGGCCCTGGCCAATGTTCCAGGCGGCCCCGTCAGATGTATGGCGTCGAAGTACGCACGAAGTTGACTACCGGCTGCCGCACCGATCAACGGGACGATACCACGCGCCGCATCTTTCTGCGCGCATTTGCTCAACCCTGACAACACAAACAAGGTGCCCAACATACGAGGTCATACATGGATGCCGTGTTGTCTTCTGCGGCTTGTCTGCCTGAGAAGTCGAGAGTCGCTATGGCGTGGGCCCATGGCTCGCCGAGGCGCGAATAGTAGAAAAACCTGGTGCCAGCCAAACCCATCAATTGAATCCACGCTGGTAGCAGAGACACACCTGGTGCTTGCAGCGGGGCTCGGTGTGTCAAGAGGGGTGGTGAGGTGGTGGGGGGCGACGAAGAAGGCCGCCCACGGTGTGTCGGCTGCCATCTGCTGGATTCGCCTCTCGACGGCGGGGGAGGGCTCGGGCTCGGGGCGGGTGGAGAGTCCGACGTCGCAGAGGACAGAAAGGTCGAAGACGGGTATCTTGATGTGGACGGGGATGTCGGCGGCGCACACACATACGGTTTGTTTGAAGGTCTCGATGGCCGACAGAGCCGCCAAAAAGTCGGTATCGAATGACATGCTCTCGAAGCGCACGCTCACATTCTTGAGGGAGTGGCAGCCTCGGTCGTCGAGAACGGTCTGCATGTCGAGACATGGACACACCTCATGGCAACATCGCCATTGCTTCCCTCCCTCCCTCCTCCCTCTGCCTCTGTACTTTCAGACCATCCAACCCCTCCTTCCACTTGCCGTACGCAAGAATACCGTCGTCTCCATTACGCGGGTCCCGCATGTCCAGCACGCCGATGTCCTCGAGCTGCGCCAGGGGGCCCGCCTGGCCCGCCTCTGCGACGGAGATCCGCGCGAGGGAACCAGCCAGGCTGTTGGGAGTGCATCGGAGGTCCTTCAGGCAGCGGAGGGACGGCAGCTGCCAATGTCGGTCGTGGCGATAAAAGTCGTGGTGGCCGATGCCCTTGATGGTCGAGAGGGCATCGAGGCTGGGAGGAGGGTCGAGGGGGGCGGGGAGGCCGTCGGCTGCAGCCTGCCGTCGGATGGAGGTGAGCTCGTCGTACTCATCTTCCTCGATGACAAGTGTCCTTCCGCCCTTGATGAATTCGATCGACTCCAGCGTGCCGCGTGCCGGCGGCCCTGGAGCCACCGCCGCGGCTCTCTGCTCCTCGCAGTGCCCCTCCACCAAGACGGCGATGATGTCGGTCCCCGCACTCAGCACAGCCTTGTGAAATGGTTCGTCATGCGCGTGGCTCAGCGGCGAGATGAAGCCCCACCAGTTTCCCCTGGTCGCCCAGTAGCCCCGTCTGCGGTCTGGGAAGTCTGGGAAGGGTTTGCGCGGGTTGACGCGGCTGTTCCTCGGGTAAATGAAGACTATGGACCGGAGCTGTGTGAGCAGCCGACCCAAAGCCAAGGCATCAGCGAATGCCAGCCCTGTCAGGCCGCACCAGAAGCGTCGCTCGGCCGTGTCGTAGGTGTCGACCACCAGGTTCAGGATGTGGGAGCCGACGTGTTTCCACAGCCGCCGGGGCAACTCTGCCGCGAGGTGGATGGACAGAAACGAGAAGACGCAACCGATCACAGCTGGCTGCACCGACACACCCACGCCACGCAAACAAGGGACGGTGCGGATTCCGGTGTTGGTCGTCGGCACTGGATTGTGCATCTCATCTTACGATCTGGATGAAGCGCTGCGCAAAGTCCCCCATGTCTATGCTGTGTGTGGCGTGCGCCGCCTGCTGCTGCTGTGCTGCTGCTGTTGTTGGCCATCAGCGTCCATCTCGTCCTCGCGGTGTGCGTCCTCGGCTTCCTCTGCCACCCGCTGCCTCTTCGACCCCTCACTCATCGACGGCGACGAGATCTGTCCAGATCTACGGGAAATCTATTCGGGGTTCGAGTTCCCGCAGACCCTGCCAAAACCCGTGACCCCGCAGAAACCCCTTGACCCCGCAGACCCTGCCAAAACAGCAAGAAAAAATCAGAATTAACTCAGGTGAGAAAGCGCGTGTGGCTGCTTCCTTTCTGATGTGCCATTCCTTGAATCTCGTGTACGTGTGTGCTGCAGGATTTCTGTCGTCACTTTGTGTGTGAGATGAAGCGCAACTTCGAGCAGGAGCGCGGCTACCTGGAGCGAGTAGATGGGACGTCCTACCGCATCAAGAAGGGCTTCGTGCCAAACATGAACGTCGAGGGACTCTTCTACGTCAACGACAAACTCGAGAAACTCATCCTCGACGAGCTCCGCAACTACTGCCGCGCCCCCTCCGACAGAGGCGGATTCCTGCCCGCTGTCAAGCAGATCGGTCAGCCAGCCGCACACGCACACGCACAAGCTCACACGCACATGCATTCGTTCGTTCGTTCTCCCTGCCTCCCTCCCTGCAGGCAATGTGGCGAGTCTGCCGGGCATCGTTTGTCGGTCCATCGGTCTGCCGGACGTGCACAGCGGCTACGGCTTCGCCATCGGCAACATCGCGGCCTTCGACATGAGCAAGCCGGAGGCCGTCGTCTCGCCGGGCGGCGTGGGCTTCGACATCAACTGCGGGGTGCGGCTCATCCGCACCAACGTCACCGAGAAGGACCTGGCGGACCGGAAGGAGCGGCTGACCCAGGCGCTGTTCGACCACATCCCTGTGGGAGTCGGTAGCGAGGGCATCATCCCGTGCAAGCCCAACGACCTGGAGGAGGCGCTGCAGCTGGGGGTGGACTGGTCGATGCGGGAAGGGTACGCCTGGCCGGAGGACAAGGAGCACTGCGAGGAGTACGGGCGGATGCTGGTGGCCGACCCCACCAAGGTGTCCAGCCGCGCCAAGAAGAGGGGCCTGCCGCAGATGGGCACACTCGGGGCAGGCAACCACTACGCTGAGATACAGGTGGGTGGGGCGGTGGCCTGGGGTGGGGAAGAGAGGGATGGGCGAATGAATGGATGGATGGATCGAAGGGGGGAGGCAGGCAGGGAGGGAACGAAACGAACACGTGTGTTGTGTGGTGTTTGTGTGGTGTCAGGTTGTAGACGAGATCTACGACAAGATGGCGGCCAAGAAGATGGGTTTGGATCGCAAGGGTCAGGTGTGCGTCATGATCCACTCGGGATCAAGGGGACTCGGACACCAGGTAGGTACACGCACACACACACACAGAGAGACACACAAAACCACTCCAGACACCACACCCACACAACGACATGACATCTTCCCTCTCTGCGTGTTCATTTGTTCGTCTGTGTGTCAGGTAGCGACCGATGCGTTGGTCGAGATGGAGCGTGCGATGGGCCGCGACGGCATCCAGACCAACGACCGGCAGCTGGCATGCGCCCGCATTCAGTCCACCGAGGGGCAGAACTACCTCAAGGCCATGAGCGCAGCAGCCAACTACGCATGGGTCAACAGGTGCGTGGCATGACGTCTCGTGGGCCCGCACAATGGCTTCCAGCTATCCGTCACATACATTTACCTGCCGTCTATGTGTGTGTGTCTGTGTGGTCTGTGTGTGTGGTGTCAGGTCGAGCATGACGTTCTTGACGCGGCAGGCGTTTTCGAAGGTGTTTGGCGCCTCCCCTGATGACCTCGACATGCACGTCATCTACGACGTCTCACACAACATAGCCAAGATTGAGGTGTGTGTGGGTGGCTGCACACTCTAGCAGCGACCACCGGCCACCTGATGAGACACTAACGGCCTATGTGTGTGTGTGTGTGTGTCAGGAGCACTTGGTTGACGGTCAGTTGCGTCAGTTGCTGGTGCATCGGAAGGGTTCGACCCGGGCCTTCCCGCCGCACCACCCGTTGATCCCGGTGGACTACCAGATGACGGGGCAGCCGGTGCTCATCGGCGGCACCATGGGCACCTGCAGCTACGTACTCACAGGCACCGAAAAGGGCATGAGGGAGACCTTCGGCAGCACGTGCCATGGCGCTGGTACCAATGAACGTTCGATCATGGGGAAGGAAGGGCTGATGCATGCATGGGATTGTTGGTCTCCGGGGGTGTTTTGTGTAGGTCGTGCGCTGAGCCGCAACAAGAGCCGCAACGAGTTGAGCTACGAGACCGTGCTGCAAAACCTCTACGACAGGGGCATATCGGTGAGTATCTTGTGCTGTGCCCTGCCCACACACGGACGCATTGCATTAAATGAACGACCTGACTGACGCACTCACTGGTTGTGTACATGTGTGTGCGGACGCTCTGGTTGACCTGCAGGTGCGTGTGGCGTCTCCCAAGCTGATAATGGAGGAGGCCCCCGACTCGTACAAGGACGTCACACAAGTCGTGCAGGTCAGCTGAAACACCCAGCCAGCTGCCCATGAAGGAATGGGTGGTCACTGGCAGCGGCGAAGTGTCTGTCTCTTTGCGTTTGCGTGTCTTGTGTGTGGTGTGCCAGACTTGTCATGATGCGGGCATCTCCCAGATGTGTGTCAAGCTGCGGCCTGTGGCGGTGGTCAAGGGCTGACCAATGAGATGATGTTGTGTAGATGACATCCATCGCATTCCATCCATCCATCCACCTAGTATCGATACATGAGCAGTGAGTGCAGTATGTTCTATTGATGGATGGACGCATCCACGCCTCCTCTTTGTGTGTACAGCCGAAGGGGTCATGCCTGCCTGCCTGACTGCCTGCCTGCCTGCAATCATTTTCCCTCAATTGCCTCTATGTCCTCGACGGGCGGCACGCAGGCAGGCAGTGTGTGCAGAAGTGCTTTTTATGGTCATGGGTGAATGTGTTTGGCAGTTTTGCTGCATCAATCATGTCCATGTCTGTCCATGATGACATGACCCCTGTCTGGCTTCAGGCATGCCATGCATGTGGGATACACGACAGCTGGAGAATCACTTGAGTGAGTTGCCGAGAGTGCGATACGCACATACAATCCTCACGCACACACACACACATGCAGCTGTCCGCAGCACCTCAACGCACCCCCCAGTGCTTTAGACCTTGTGGTCGGCGCCATGTTTGTGGTTGTGTGAGCAGCAGTGGGGGACAGTGGCTCTCGAGTCGCTGTGTGACCGGGGCAGTGGGGGGTCGACGGGCGGGGTCGCTGTCGCCGCTGAGCCGTTGAGGAGGTCGTGGCACTTGCGGTGCGCTGACGTCCCGCACTCTGATTTGCCCATCGAAAAGTCCACCTGACGAAAGGAAATACAGGGAGACAGAAGGGCGCGGGCGTGGGCGTGCCATTTCGTTATGAGGTGCCTGCCTGACAGGGGCTGTGCCTGCCTGTATGGTTGTGTGCAGGATGTTGTAGCTCGATTGGCAGATCTCCGTGGCCGTCGTCAGAATCTCACGGGCCAGCGGCTCCTCGGCTGTTCAAACCATTCGGAAGACACGAACACATAGAACTAACTGATGTATGTGGCACTGACTGCAGGGCAGGTGTGCGTCTCTCTCATCTCACCAGTGACGATGTGCACGGCGAGGGCTGGGTGGCCGATCGAGAGAGACCACACGTGCAGATCATGCACCTCACTGACACACCCACCCACCCACCCACACACACACAGAGAGAGTATGGACGGTTGAATGTGATGTGGCTTACACGACTCCCGGTATGGCGCTGAGGTCGCTTTGGAGGTCCTCGAGGTCGATCCCTTCTGGCGTGCCCTCCATGAGCACGTTGGTGGCCTCCTTGATGATCCCGAATGTGGTCCACATGACGAATATCGAGAAAATGAAAGTGCACAGGGGATCGGCCAAGTGCCAGCCGGGGTTGTACCTGATGGATTGACGCCTCGCGCATCCATCTGTTTGTGTGTGTAGGTAAGGTGCAGTGCAGTGCAGTGCAGTGCGGTGGGTGACCTACCATATGCACAATGCGGCGATAAGCACTCCCAAGCTCTGCAGGAGGTCGCCCAAGGCATGGATGTACGCAGCCTGACCATTCATTTACCAACACACACACAGACAGACATTAACTGACCAGCCCCCTCACCAGCTGGCTATGGATTGCCTGCTGTTCTCCTGTCGGTCGCTTACTTGAAGGTTCATGCTCCTGTGCTGCTGGTCTTTCTGTTTCCCACCGCCACCGCGACCCCTGCTGTGGTGGTGGCCATCGTGCTGCCCGTGGCCGCCACAGACATGTCCGCCTGCCCTCTTGCCGACGCCCTGACCGTTCTCCAGAATCGGCGACGACCGCTGAGACATGTTGGACTGCAAACAAGTGTGCACCACACAGACACAGAGAGAGCATATGAGTCCCCGTATGTGTGTGTGTGTGTGTGTGTGTGGTGTGGTTCATTCAGACCTCAGGGATGGCCGATGGGCCCGAGTTGGGTGATGGCATGTGTGGCGAGGTCCCCCCGCCGTCCCACACCTCCTCACTCACTGTCGACCGCCTGCGCACAAACACATCACATCCACACACATCTCACCGCACCGCCCACCACCAACAGTGGTGCCGTGCACTTCGCCCCCCTCTCGTGCCATATATTCTCGCTCACCAGTGCGATGTATCATCAGCAGAGAGGGGCATCCCCGGCCGAGACGGCGAGGGCGCCGACCGTGCTGATGGCGGCACACGCCCACCTCTCCCGCCCAGAACACTCTGCCCACTCTGTCCGCTGCTCTGGCCCCCGCCGCTGCTGCTGTTGTGTGAGCTGTCGTTGACGCCCGACGAGGGGTGGCCGTTGACCTGCTGGCTGCTGCTGTGGAGGCTGTCGCCGGCATGAGGGTGCACGGGGAAGGTGGGGGTGATGCCGACCTTGCCGCTCCGGTCGGGGTGGCCTGCTGCTGTGTGTGGTGGGTGATGGGCGTGGGTGCCATCCTCGTGGTGCTTGAGGTGGTCGGTGTGTGTGTGGGTGTGTGTGTGGGTGTGTGTGTGGCCGTGGTCATGGGAGTGGCCGTGGCACTGGTGTCCGATACCGTGACTGAGCAGACACAAGCAGACAGAGAGGGGTGGGTGTCCATCTTTAGAATGTTGTCTGCAGGCCAGCAAATGCGCACCTGTGTGTCTGCAGCACTTGTGTGAGAATGAGATTGACCACCAGGCCGATGAGCGCCTGACCAAACCACAAACCAACATCATGATAGGGCACACAACGTGATGGGATCGGTCCGCAATACCTACCGTGATTGACATGATCTTGCCGTCGACCGCCGTTGGGTTGATGGCTCGATCCACAGCCTCCCACAGCAGCCACGCTGACAACGATGCAGGCGGCAATAAGTGCATCCATCCATTCATCCATCTATCCACCATTCCGACCAACATGAGTGCATCGATCCCTGTCTGTGCGTCCCCCTACCGACCTGTAACGCCCCAAATGATGAACACGCTGACGAGGGCACCCAGGATCTCAGCTCGGTGATAGCCGAACGACAGGCTGGTCGTCCCCTGCTTGCTCGCCAACCATATGGCAAACAACCTGCACAGAGAAACAAACAAACCAACACAAACACAGACGGGTGCAAAACTAGAGAGATGCGTGTTTCTGCTTATGTGTGGTGGACCCGATAAGGTTTGATGCCAGATCTGACAGCAGGTGCGTAGCGTCGGTCATGAGGGCCAGCGAGCGGGCCAGGAAGCCGCCCACGACCTCCACAATCATGAACAGCAGCTGCGCCAACACAGGCACACACACATTGCCAAATGATAATGGGCGCAGATCGTCTAGCTGTCTTTGCTGTCAGTGCTGTGTCTTTGGCTGACGCATATGAGTGATGCGACGACCAGCTTGCGCGCGACGGCCGCGTTCTTGACGGCTGTTGAGTCCTGCTCTGCTGGCTTCACCAACAGCCGCTCTTCTGAAATCGGCATGATTGCACTTCAGATCCCGCTTCTGAGAAACGAGGAGCGTCAGCGGTTGGTTGGTTGGTTATTGTGTTTAACGAGACTCGTGTCTGTAACCCCGAGGGGATCCTGTCCAGGTCACGCACTAAACTAGCAGCATGCACATGCATAGAAGCATGCACACGGCCTGTCTCCCCATCCCACCCACCCACCCACTCGACACGCACGTGCCACCCTAT
>CDMY01000309.1:71786-95192 GCA_001179505.1 Vitrella brassicaformis | reverse complement strand
GCCACCCTATGATGGTCAGAAAATCGCTGTCGACAACGGTTGCAGGTATATGAGAATGACAGCCAGACATAGGCAAGACACCCAGAGGCTAGTCAGAGAGCTCGACGTCGAGCGGCCACTGATCTAAGACATGCTGTTCGTACAGCAGCTCGTCGTCTTCCCCTGCCTGACTGTCTGGCAGCGGGGGATTGCAGGCGCGGATGGGCGAGGCGATGCGAGATGCAAATCGTCGTGTGCGAGCTCGGAGCAGTCTCAGCCCCCAAGAGAAGGAATGAGCGCTTCTGCACTGACAGCAACAGCCACATCGTCGGCAGCAGGGGATCCCGCGCCGTCCTGCAGCGGCCCCTCCTCGCCCCTCCTGCCGTACGTCTCCATCCCGCCCAGCGCCTCCGTCCCCCACTTGCCGGTGCCTCCCTCGCCATGCCCAGCTCCCCTCCTCAGTTATCCCACAAACTGCGCTGCTGAGAGTGTGGCGCGAGTCACCTGTCGGCCGCCGATCGTTCTGCGGCTCCCCTGCACCACTGCAAAGAGGCATCCTAGTGACGCCAAGACGGACAGCACCGACTCACAGCACCTGGTGTTCCACAGCAAGCCGCGGACGAGGCCGCGGAGCAACCCTTTCTGTTTTCTGAGCCCGCGGCCGTCATATTCGGCTGCCCGTCGGCATCAGCCTCAGATTCAGCTGTCGCCAGAGACGAGGCTCAGCCAGCATAGCTCCTCAAGGTGCGCCCTGTTCGACACCTGCGTGAAGCCAGCGGTGTGTCCGCCGCTGCTCTACCCCGGTGTGCTTTCGCCCCGTGTCAGCCCATCGGCAGCTGCTGCCTCGCTGCTGCCCAGGTCTCCCTCCTTCAGTCACGAACCCGCCACTCGGATCGTGCCGCCGCTGCCAGACCTGTCGGCCATTAGGGAGGAGGAGCCACTGGTCATCCCGCAGCAGCCGGGAGCAGCCCACGTCGATCCCCACCCGCCACTGCTTTCGGCAAGGATGCACTGCTCGTCCTTCTCGGCCTGTTCGTCGCCGAGGGGGCCCGGTGAGCGTCAGCGGAGGTCTGGTGGTGTGAAGCCAGGTCGGTCAAGTGAGGACGTCCGCCCGAGGGGGAGGGCACAGAGGGCGACAAGCTGGGCAGAGGTGGAGATGGAGCCGGGCCAGGGGAGACACAGACAGGACATCGCCAGAACCACCACTCGATGCGTACGTGAGGCGATGAAGAAACAGCAGGGAAGCATGTGGCGCATTCGTTGTTCGCTCTTTGGTGTTGTTCAGTTGCGGTTCGAGGATGGGGGTGCCCCTGCCGCCGCTGCCGCCCCTGCCGCTGCTGCTACTCCTTCTGCTCAGTCTGTGTATCGTTCCGCTACGGTCGATCCCCCCAACCCCTTCGCGTCTCCTTCTCCTCTTCCCAATGCTTACAACAGGGCCCATACCAATCCTGAAGACAGGATGGATGGCACTCAAACGCCGCTAAGGTATACATGTATGTGTGTATGGGTGGGTGGGTGTCACAACAATACGAGAATGGATGGATGAGGGGCGGTGCGTCCACGTCATGTCAGTTCGGCTGAGGACCTCCAGGAGCATCTGGGTGAGTTGCGGCGCCGCGTCGATGCCATCAATGCCAAGAAGATGCAGGTGGGCCAGCCCAGAATGGTCATCTGCTGGTTCGTACGGTCATCTATGGGCACACATCACCTGTATGCAGGACGAGAAGAAGGCTCGTACAGCCGAGGAAACCTTTGAGAGGCGCCTGCAGGGGCAGGCCGACCGGCTCAGGGCCGTTCTCCAGGAAAAGGCAAAAACAAATATTAGGCAGGCAGCAGGCGTACAGATGCTTGTACATATCTGTCTGTGTGTGTGTATGCAGAACTATGCGGAAGAGGAAGGCCGGTTGTGGCGCCAGCGGCTCAACAAGGCCGAACGGGACAACACCTTTCTCAAAGAAGAAAACAGCACCCTCAAGGTAACAGCGCATCTCACCACACATCCCCCTGCAATCGGTGTCAATGTGTCTCCTACTACTACCGTAGCAGCGTCTCGAGGATATGCAGCATGAGCTGCGCCAGGGCGGCAGACAGATCAACGGCGTGCACATGGACGCACGTGACACAGCTGGGGTGCACAGCCAGCTGAGGGCGGCTGAGAGCCTCGTGCAGGAGCTGCAGCGCGAGAACGATTCCCTCCGCAGACAGCTGGACGCCAGCCAGGAACAACTGCAGGAGGTGTGTGTGTGTGTGTGTGTATGAGTGTCTCAGTGTGGAAGATCTCTTCACAATATATGAACTGAGGGCTCGTCTGTGTGTCTTGGTGTATGTCTCAATCAGCTTGAGGTGGTTCGGCAACAGTATATGTCTGAGAAAGTCGCGCATCAGCAGCTCAAGGCCCTTCATGACACGTACATGGGAGCATGTCTGTCTTGTCTTGTCGCATGTTTGTATGTGTGTGTGAACAAATGCAGGGTGCAGGAGGAGCTGCAGAAGACCCGCGACGAGGCCGTACGTATGAAGGCACACACGGCCCAATGATGAGATGGGTGTGTGTGCTGTGTAGGGCCGGCAGCTGGATGCTGAGCAGCGTCGGGCGAGGGGCAGCCTCAACGAGGTGCAGAGGCGAGCTCAGGAGCTGGAGGTAGGCAGCGATCATTGCCCTGGTCATGCCTATGGTCAACGTCTTTGTCTCTGTCTCTCTGTGTCTCTCTGCGTGTAGATGGAGGTGAGCCGTCTGCAGGAGACCAAGCACCAACTCGAGACACGACTGGCCGAAGCAAACAGAAAATGCGCGTAAGCACCGGAAGCCCACAAGGCCTCAAACTCGCGAACGTCCACCATGGCCGTATGCGGAGTGTAAACTTGGTTGCCTGGCTGGATCGGTCGTTTCAGTGACGACCGCGCCGAGGCGCAGCAGCGTGCCGAGCGGTTCAGCGCACAGATGCACCAGCTCGAGGCCAAGTATGCCACAACACACTCATACCGACCCAACAAGGGCCACAAGTGTGCCTTCTGTGCTCTCGCAGGTTGCTGGAGGCAGAGGAGGTCCGAGCCCAGTCAGAGGTCCGGGCGACCTCGTTGGAGATCGCCAACCTGGACCTCAAGAACCTCGTCAATGACATCAACAGCCGCAACACACGAAGAGACACCAACATGTACACACGAGAAACACACTTTTTGACAAGCACACAGCCGACCTTTCCGCCAGGTACGTGCCGTCCTCTCCCGCCCCATCCTCCCCCTCGTCCGCATCCACACAGCAGCGGCAGGGAGGCTTCTTCTCACGATTCATGTCGTCATCCAGGATATCAGCAGCCAAGAGGACCGCGAGACAGGAGGAAGAGCGCCCCTCGTCTGCTGGCGCCGCTGCTGCGGCCACCGCCCCATCGCCGAGCCCCCTCTACCGCACCTCCTACACAACGGCGAATGAGCGAGTGGGACGGGGCAGGAACGACTACCTTCTGCCCCCCGCTGCTGGTGGTGGTGCGTACCTGACGGCCTTTGAAGGGCGGATTCAGAGGCTTCAGTCTCGTGATGGGAGGAGGGGCTCGATGCCTGCCAGGGGTGGGTGGCTGCAGACTGTGGCTGACTCGATGGACAACAACCTGCTCGCACTGACCTTCGAGTAGTTATATGATTGGGAGGTGGGAGAGGGTGGGGGTGAGAGGTCTGCCTGTCTGTCTTTCTGGTTGGTGTGTTGTCTGTGTATGACGCGATTATGGAGGGTAGGCGAATGAATGTCATTGACTGAGAAGACTCGCTCGCACAGTGTGTGAACCGACGATCGATTCAACGATGGAGTGATACCAGAAATCCGTCTGTGTCGTCCATTTCACACTCACTCACTCACTCACTCAACCGACACAGGCGACGAAAGAAAAGGAGAGAGAGAGGTCGGTGTCGTCTAAGCCACGGCAGTTGCCGTCCAAAAAGCATATGAGTATTCACACAGTCAAACACACATGACAACTGTACACAGACACGACGACAAAAAGCTAGTATCCTTTGTCCTTTGTTAGCCACATCCTCATAGTCTACAACAGACCAAGCCTCGGGTCATCCACACCCTCTGCGTCCTTGGCCCGCCTCAGGTCAGCCAACCCGAATGACGGAGGAATGAACGTCTCCTCCAAGACCGTCTGCACAAACTGGTCCAACCCCAGCAAAGGGGCACCTGCATCACAAAGACGAGAGATCCATAATGGTTCCGCAACGAAACACATCCGCACTAACAGAAGTACCTCTGCTGATGCGCCTGAGCCGTCTCGCGACCTGCTCGCGGCTTAGGTACACTTCACCGCGGCTCAGCCTGCACACATCCATGGACACCCAGACTCATCCATGTCACGCACCAAGCATCCTGGTCTTCCTTGTCTTTTGCGCCTACGTCGTCCAGACGGCAGCCATGGCGTTGGCAGAGATGGGCATTCTCGACACCTCAGCATTCAGCAGCCGTCTGAAGGGCGATGTGGACGGCACCGACCTTCCCTCCGCCGTCGCATCCGTCTGGGACTCCCCACCGTCATCCTCCCAGAACGGCCACAAGAAGGGGAACAACGGCCCCCTGTCCTTCGTCTTTGCGTCCATCTCGGAGGTCTCGAGCAGCTGCTGCCGCCGCTTTTCCTCCTCCGGGCTGTCGAGGATGCCGCCCATCTCCTCGGCCCACTGGCTTTGCTCGGTTTCCTGGGCGTGTGTGCCTTTCGCCATCGCCTGCTGCAGATTGCGCCGCCTCGATGCCAGCTGCAGGACGGCGTCCGGTGCGATGATGTCGCCATCAATGTCAACTGGCCATTTGACTGACAAGTGACACACACCACAAAGGAATGACGGAAAAGATATCTATCGAGCACAAGTGGCTCGACTCGCCTACATGCAAGTGGCGGGAGCCTCGCGAAGAAGTTCTGTCGGGTGATGCCCTCATCGCCCACTCGATAGAGCAGATGCCACCGTGAGTGCGGTCTCTTGCCATCAGGCCAGTCCACCATAGGAGCTGCGCAGACAATCCTGTCGTCCGTCTGTCTGCTCTCTCTTGCTTGCTTCTTACCGATGCCGGTGCTGTATGGTTCGAATCTACCCTGGAGGTCTTCAGGTGCGTATCGGGCCGTCAGCAGCGCTTGGGTGGAGATGCGGTGCTCATGCTCGGCCTGAGGGATGGATGGACAGACGAGAAGCAACGGAGGGCAGGCCAAACTTGCCTCTTGTTCAGTACTCACCAGTCGGCCGAAGATCTTCACCAAATCCAGAAGCTGGCAAAGCCATGACACAGAGGACAGTGCACAGGTGCCTCCTTCCCGTGATGCGGTACGTACCTTGTATTCGGGAGCAGCGGCAGCGAAGCACGTCGGCCCTCGCCGCCGCCTCTGTGGCCCGTTGCAGAAGCCAAGCAGTGGTCTCAGCTTTTGCTCGGCAGCCAGTGACAGACGCGCACCCAGAAAGCAGCACATAGACGCCACAAAGAATGAATGCGCAGCACCATGTGTCGATGTGAAAGCCATCAAAGAATCAAAACATCTTCCTCGACGTGCAATGACCACCACGTGGACAACTGACGATAGATTCCGTGGGGGGGAGAGGAGGGGGTGAAACGTCTAAGCTCGCATTTTGCCGATCGCTGCGCGGGAGGCTTTCTCCATTGCAAGGGGGCCGGGCGGCGGCTGACGTGCCCAGCTAATCCCTAATTATGCGTAGGGTTTGCGAAATTGGTGGATGCGCGTGTGCAGCAGTGCGTGGCAGACAGACAGACACACTCACACACAGGCTCACGTCCACAGGGGTCCACGCGCAGAGAGGGAGGGGGGGAAGGCCTGTATGTGCAGTGTGCGTGCGTGTGTGTGCCGTGTGTGTGTGTGTGAGGGTGCGTGTCATCCCGTGACTCATCCATAATTCGAATTGCATGACGGTCACAAATTCGAAGCAGGGACGTACGGTCAGATCTGGTGCGTGCGAGATAAAAAGCGTCTCTCATTCAACTCAACATGCTCAGAATCCCCTGAAGCGTCTACCATGCAATTGATGCCACATTGCCACCAGTTCGTACAGGGCACACGCTTCTCAAACTTTCGCAACGAGGCGCATGCAAGGGTCAGATGCGCAGCAAGACACACACGACCTACTTCGTTCTCGACATATATGACACCTATTTGTGTTGTACCTGCCTGCACCTGCATCGAGGATGCTCATAGTCAGTCCAGTCAGTCACCTTCAATGCACACGTAAACACATGCATACCCACACAAGGCAGGCAGGCAACATGCTCCTGTCTTTCCGACAGCCATGCCATGCACCCATCCCATCCCACCCACCCCTTTGTGCTATGAAACTTCCACTCAGTCAGGTCGGCTGTGACATGAATGGGCTGGTGGCCCAGCGGGCCACCGCATCCACCGACCCCGTAAACACCACCTCGGTGTTGCACTGCTCGCACTGGTATCCCTCGGGTCGCAATGGCAGCGGCTCCTCGTCTCGCTTGATGCGCTCCTTGTTCTCCTCAGCCCGCCGGGCATTCTCGGCCTTGATGCGGGGGAGGCTCTGCTGCCATGCATTCTTGCGGTCAGCGTAGCACTTGGTGCAGGTGTGCATGTGTCTGCAGGGGATGTACATGACGGACGCAGGGCCGTGCTCGCCGAAACAAATGAGACAGTCTACCGTTCCCGCAGCCACACTGCTTCTGCTGGCAGCACTTCTCTCGAGCTGCACGGCATGAGACCGCCCGTCCCTGAATCAGCACAGCGATAGACAAACAACATAACGACATCCAACAGTCTCTGTCTGTCTGTCTGCCTGTCTGGCTAGTGCGTACCGTGGGCGGCGGTGCGGTGCAGATGGTGTCGTCTCGCTGCACACCGAAGACACGAGTGGCGGGGAGCTCACCGGTGAGGACGCCTGACGAGCATCACACGAGACCTGACGCGGGACGGGCGGAGGGGGCGGGGGTGTGGGTGTGGGTGTGGGTGGCCGCTGAGCTGTCGAGCTGCTGACCACCTCCTCCGTCCACGACAGCAAGGGATTGGGAGGGAACGCGCCTGGTGGTGGTGGTATAGTTGCTGGCAGCCCCAGGCCCCTCCCAGCGGCCCTCCTCCTTGTTGTCGTACCATTGGTCACTGCCGGCGTGGTATGGCGTGGCGCCTGGTCGGCCGTCAAGGTGGCACTGCTGATACCGCCACGCGCGTGGTTTCCGCCACCTTTCCTCATTGCTGCAGAGCTGCTGGGCGGCTTCAAGGGGTGGGGCATCTGATGTGCGGGCACCGTCTGCCGAGATGCCTCGGGGGTCTCCTGGCCAGCCTTTTGTCGTGAAGATGCGTCCTCCCTGCTCGACCCCGTTCCTGTGGCCTTCTTCTTTCGGTGTCTCGCCCCCGCCTGAGTCCACTGGCCGCCACCATCTGCTGTCGCCACCTCCCGCTGCTGACGCTCCTGGTCCTGCTGATGAGAACCAGCCGATGCGCCCACTTCATCTGCAGGGCTGGTGGGCGTCAGGCAGTCGCTGCTGCCGCTGGGTGTGACAGTGGAAGAAGTACTCCCATCGACATCAGCTGCAGCAGACGCTGGTGCTCCTTTGACCTCGTCTTGACGGCTGGCTCCTTTCTCTTTGGGTTTCTTCCTCTTGCTTTGCTGTCTCGCTGGGACAGGGGCTGCTGACAGGGGCTGGTTGGCTGCCGTGTGGTGAGTCCCCGGCTGTCTGTTGGCCGCCTGTGCCTGGCCCTGGTGGTCGCTGTTTCCCTTCGCCTGTTTTCTTTGACGAGGAAGCTCCGCTGCTGCTTGATCCGCTTGCCGTTCGTCCTGGCGCAGCTGGCGACGCTGCAGCCAGGGATGGGCAACGAAGCACCACAGCCCTGACAGGGCCACCACAAAAAGGAACATGCCGCCTCCAACCCAGGGTGGTGACGTCGAGAGAGAGGACGGCTGCAGGCAAGAGAGAAAGGGAGAGACATTCATGGAGACATTCATGGAGACGCTTCACAGCGCGTATGTGTCGTACCCTTCCGTCGTCTCTTGGCAGGGGATGTAGCCTCGTCGCGTGGTTGGACAGTGCACGCATAAGCTCCTTGGCCGCAGCAGCAAAACGAGGTCCGGAGCTCTTGGTAAGGCTCTCGATCGTCCGATGGCATCCTTCCTACAGTCGCAAGCAGAACAGACAAAAGAAGCTCTCTGCTCCATGAGTGCATGGGCGAGCGAATGAGCCCTCACCCTGCTGAATATGATATCGGCAATTTCTTCGCCCAAGACAGCATCGTTCCTGATCGACACACCATGCCACCAATCATAATGACAGTGACAGTGAGAACCAGCGCTCTGCTGCATACCGGAGTATCTCATTAAGCGACGTGAGCATCGTGAGAACAACAGGATCGTGCGCATCGCGCCGGGGGCAAAGTCCACATACTTGGTCAGGGCATAAATTGTCCACCGCATATCTACGCTGCACAAACAAGAGGATCCAGGAACCAACAAAATACCCTTGTTAACCTGGCTGAAATGTCCGGCATACCTGTTGCTCGTTTCCCTCTGATAGAAGCGAGCTGCACGTGGCCCAAATCAGGATCGAGTAAGACACATCAATAAGACCCTCAGCATAAACCAAGGAGCCATCAACTTCGGCACGTTTGAGGGCGTTGAAAGCGTTGGGCAACACATTAGTGTCAACTATCTCCTGAAGACTGACGGTGCCCCCTTCCTGCTTCCTCTCGCTCCCGCATACACCTGGCAGCACCGTGAGAAGGACAATAAGGATCGTGGAGGCGGCTGTCCTCCTGAGATCCGGGTTCGTTGACAACAGGGAGGGCGAGAGCTTCGTCACCACCTCATGCTTGACTAAAACTTCGGCCACACCGAGTTGCACATCTGGACAGTGGCGATGCCGGGACTGGTGCATCCAAATACCGGAGAAGGCGAGCATCGACATTGCGGTCATCTTGATGCTCTCATGGTCATGATCCAGCAGCTGAATGACCGTCGGTAAGACGTTAGATGTCTCGAGCACTGCTCCTTCCACCCACTGCAGATGATCCACGACGACAGCCAAGCGGCTCGCGATGTCTCGGATGTCGATTTCTGGCAGTCCCTTAGTGCGCCTGAGGGTTTCAATGAGGGACGGAAGGGCACCAGCTCTGACAGACAGACAGACAGACAGACAGACAGACCGACAATTGATGTGAGTGAGCCTCCAGCTTCATGTCAATCAGCCACTCACTCACTCACTCACTCACCCCGCGAGAGCATCGGTGGCCTGGTCGCCGGTCTCTGCCATCTGCTGCAAGACTGTCGCCGCCTCAAGTTGAACAGATCGGTCCACCCGAAAGTCTCTCATGAGGGCGAAAAGGGCCGGCCGGAAGAGCTCAACCAATCCAGCAGCGTCACTTGCAGGGTCAACGCTGCTGGCGAGCATGACAGATATCGCCCACAACGCGTCAAGCTGCTGGTCCATGTCGTTGCTCTGCAGCTTCCTCGAATAGTGAGCACCCAGCATCCACTGGCTCCAGCTCTCTGGGGACCGGTCACGGATTTCGTTCGCCAGCTGCAGCGCGTCGTCTTGTACCAACGGATCAGCTGAGCGGGGAATGGCTGCGGTCATCTCTGCCACGAACAATGCCCAACAGCCGAGTGATGTAGCTGACGTCATCGCTGAGCGGTACGGTGATGCAATCATGGCTCTGCCTTAGTGACCTATTTGGTGCCTGCTGCGGTTCAAAGTGCGTGGCTGCGGTTCAATGATGCGCGGGAGAATGACTGCCGCCAAATGTATATCATGGGAAGTCCAACAGCAAGTATCATGGGAAGTCCAACAACAAAAAATCGTTTGGTCAGGGTTCGGGTTGCAGGGTTCTCGACTTGGGCTTCTTTCTCTTCCCCCTCACCCAATTTTGACATTTTCCTCTTCCCGCAATGGCCCAGTCTCCCCAGGCAGGCGCCCCTGACGTCGCCCCGGACTCTGAGGTTGTTCGTCGGCCGGATGATGCCGAGGCTGAGGGTGGTGAGGCCTCGCCGACGAAGAAGTGGCTTGAGTGGCTCAAGGTGTCCCTTCTGCTGGTCGTACTCGTGGGGGCCCTATATCTCTTCCTCATCGCGCTCAAACTGATGGGAGAGAGGTCCGTCTGTGACGCCCCGTCATGTCGAGGCATGGATTTCTGCATATGGTTCTGTCCCTCCCGGCTGCAGCTTCAAGACCATTGGCAGCTGTGGGATGGGCCAATTCTTCAGCGAACTTCAGAACCCAATCTCTGGCCTCACAGCTGGTACGCATCTCTTGGAATGAACTACTAGGGTTGAACCCCTCTCCTTTCCGCCTGACTCTTCATGGATGCATCAGGAATACTGGCCACGGTGACCCTGCAGAGCAGCAGCACGACAACATCCATCGTCGTGTCGCTGGTCGGCTCCGGGCTTCTGAGCGTCCACATCGCAATCCCCGTCATCATGGGAGCCAAGTAAGCACACTAAGACGGGTACACATTCAATCCTCTGTCTCTCTGCACGTGACGCCCTCTCATGCAGCATCGGTACGTCGGTGACGAACACCATTGTGAGTCTAGGGCAGATACATCAGCTTGGGGAGTTTAAGCGGGCCTTCGCGGGGGCCACGGTATGTCACACAGATACACACAGAGAGAGAGAGAGAGAATGTGTCATGAGCGTGTCTCGCTCACTGCACGCGCATGCATGATTGTAGGTACATGACTGTTTTAATTTGCTTTCTGTGGCGGTCTTGCTACCGGTGGAGATAGTCTCAGGAGTCTTGGAACACCTCAGTGATGCAATTAAGGATAGCATGGAGCTCACATCGGTATGGATGCATTGGTCAATTTATGCATGGAGCAGGCGAGAAGTGGATGTCTCTGTGTGTGTCTGGTCGTTCCGCTCCACAACATCAGGGCGAAAAGTGGGAAGGTCCGTTTGACAAGATCGTCAAAATGGTGACGAAGCACATTCTGGTGGCCGACAAGAAAGTGATCAAGGGTGTGGCCAGCGGCACCTTGGGCTGCTCCACGCGCAACGTCACTAGCCCGGCCTATGTCGACCACCTCATACTCGAGGGCCTGGCCTGGCAGGCAGGGAGACGCATACGACAGACACACAACATACACTTGCTGCACACCTCACCCCCTCCCTTCATGTGCTCAGAAAGTGCATACGCCTGAGATTGACGGGGAGCTGGGCCCCACTGAGACCGGCGACCACTGGGCGGATGGCGAGTTCCGATACGGGGTATTCACGCCGTCGTCAGTCTGGTGCTGTTGCTCGTGGCTCTCACAGTGATGGTGACTATACATGTGAGCAAAAGTCGATGAACTCCCTGTCACTGGCCTGCAGGTGAAGGTGCTTCGCTACCTCCTGATCGGCACCATTAAGGAGACGTTTGAGCGCGTGGTCTATCAGACCTATCCGGGACACGGTGGGTGAGGCTCCAGCCCAGCCACTCTCCATCTGCCATCTGTCCCTTTGTGTACGTGTGTGTAGGTTATGTGGCCATGTTGATCGGCTGCGGTTTGACGATTCTCGTGCAGTCAAGCTCGATCACGACATCTGTCTTGACGCCGCTTGTGGGCCTGGGTGGGATCGACCTCCACCACATGTACCCCCTCACACTCGGCGCAAACGTGAGCGAGCCGAGTTCCTCACACACGAAGGCCGTCACACGTTCATTTCCCTATCACTCCTTACGTGCAGATTGGGACGACGGTGACCTCTGTGATGGCGGCGTTAGTGTCAGACAAGCCCGAGGGCATGCAGATCGCCATGTGCCACCTCTTCTTTAACATATTCGGCATCCTCATTTGGTACCCCATACCCATGATGCGCCGTGTGCCGCTCCGCATGGCCACTGCCCTCGGCCAAATCACGGCTGACTTCCGCTGGTTCCCAATCGCCTACATAGTCACTGTAAGCGAGTCAGGATACATACAAGAGACGACATGTGTATAGATGCATGCACGCGTTGTATGCAGGTTTTCTTCCTGATTCCATTCGCCCTTTTCGGGCTGTGCCAAATGTTCGAGGAGGAGAACGGACAGCCTGGCCTCACGATTGGTGGCAGCATCATTGTGGCCATCATCGGATTGGCCATCATCTTCTTCGTCGTGTGGCTGAAGCTTTTGAACGGAGACAAGGTCATCGCCCAATACGCAGAGCAGCTGCGCAAGAAGCAAAACAAGTGAGCCAGGGAGGGAGATACGCAACAACACCGTGTTATGATTGCCAACCATGTCCTGCGTTCTCTTCCTTTGTGTCTGACGTTGCATCGCGTCAGGCTGATCGCCAAGCTCTCGTCGGAACTCAGCAAGACCGAACAGAACCAGTTCGAAGAGGACTTCAGTGAGCATCGGCTAGCATCGATCATGAGACACAAGAGAGAGACACAGAGAGAAGCTTGCCCTCTGTCTTTGCCCGCTTGCAGCTGGTCGCGGTGAAGGTGAATTTTTCCATCATGCCAGCTCCGTGTCACTGGGAATTCAGCCAGATGCGGTCAACGTAGTCGTCCAGGATGCAGCTGCTGCACCAGAGAGCGACAAGCACGCCGCGGCAGCTGGAGATGTGGCTGCTGCAGGCATAGGCGGCGGCGAGCGTCCGAGCATGGCCACCACACATGACGCCCAACGAGATAGCGACCGCTTCATGGCTGTGCCCACCAACGAGTGACTGAGCAGCGTGTGTCGACGCACACACACGTTGCTCTTTTCTAGGAGGCTTTTGGTTAGGCATTAGGCAACGTTGGGCAGTGCTGCGTGAGAGGGTGCACTCTGGCGGGCCAGGCTGTCTGTCTGTTTGTCTGATATCCACCTGCGGGCACACATGGATGGGAAGGAAGGAGGTTAGTCAGCTCCACAACAGTTTTCCACACACACGTTTTTGGCTGATTCCATAAGGTGGGATGAATTTTGTTGGGATAGTAGATGTGCTGTGCTTCCTTGATTGACGTCGTGTAGGTTATGTGCATCAAGATCTTAGTCAGTGCTTACTGGCTGCATTGACATTGACGGGTGCTGGCACGATGCCACAGACAGGCAGCCGGACAGATCTGACGCGCTCCTTCATGCATATGACAGGCAGAGACGTGCCGGCAGGCAGGTGAATACATCATCACAGAGCCCACATATACTTACATAAGACCTCACAGGGCTCTGTGAGCATTTGAGGCAGATGAATCTCGCCTCTGATAGCACACCCAACTGATTCATCTTCTCATAGATCCCGTGGACGAGGTCGAGGACGGACACAGATGCTGTACCATATGACGTAAGCCGTCGAGTCAGCAACCGACATGCAGACAGACAGACAGACAATTCAAGGAAACGACCACTCATTCCCTTCCCGTCTGTGTGTCTCTGCAGCTGGTTGTTTGGCGTGTCTGCGCATGCCAGATCGAGTGAAGAGCTCTCATCTGCTGCTGCCTGTCATGGCTCTCCAGCTGCCTCAGCACCACACTGGGGTGGGCTTTCGGACGGGCGCCACTTACGCCTATCGACAGAAAGGCCAACAACACAGCCGACAGCATCCCGGGGAAGCAGAGACGAATCACAGAGTACAGTGCGAGCTGCAGCCGTTATTCAAACCCTTTGCGGCGGATATCCTTGAGGCACACAGGTGAGCCAAGAGGGAGGAAACAGCCAGGACACTCAGATGAGCGAGATGTGTAGATACAGCATGGACAGTGAATGCATTTGTCGTCATCCATGTCCATCTGTGCAGCCATAGATGGTGTTGGGGCGGCGCCGGTCCGCTTGTTTGGTAGATGATTGACGTGGTCAGGCGATGAGTGAGTCGGCGTCGAAGCGACAGAGGCGGGCAGAGCGAGAGGAGGACGATGCACACGAGGAGGCCATGATGGACACCGACGGCCCGCAGCACCAGCAGCAGGCGACGGCATCGCACGCCACCCACAGCATAGGTCTGCAGGCCTTTGCTCAACACTTCAGCCACATCGTAAGCTGAGATGCACCAAACCAAACCACTGGCAAACACACACATCCTCATTGTCTCCTCTCTCTGTGTCTGTGTGGTGTGTGTTGTCAGAGAAACACTCAGCCGGTTGTTGTTGCCTACGTCTTCTCGTTCGTGTCGCTTCATTTGGTGGCGGCGCTGCCCCAGCGGCTGTGGCGCCACGTCGGCTGCCAGATCACCCAGCTGGTCATGGACACCTACGACACCGCCGAGCGGCGCTTCTGGTGCGGCCTCTCATTCGCTGACGCCTTCGAGTGGGGCCGGCAGCTCACACGGCTCAAGTCAATCGTCGTCAAGCATCCCCGTAACCTCTTCATCTCAAGAGGGCCGCCCGCTTTTATTGACTACATCCCTCTGTCGCCGGTTATCCACAAGGTCGTCACGGCATCGGTGGAGGGCCACAGTGAGGGGCGGAGAGCCGAGGCGGCCACAGCAGCCGGCCAACTAGGCCGGGGGACGCTT
This sequence comes from Vitrella brassicaformis, assembly GCA_001179505.1. Taxonomy (NCBI): domain Eukaryota; family Vitrellaceae; genus Vitrella; species Vitrella brassicaformis. The sequence continues at coordinate 80,819 of CDMY01000309.1, read as the reverse complement.
GAGTCGATCGAGTACGGCGAGAGCGGCGGATCGACCGTCATCGTCGACGAGGACGAGTATCGCGATATCCGAGCTGCGACGGAGCCGTCGGTGGCTCTCCTCTCGCGCCTCGACCCGCCCCCCACCCTTACATCCCTCACTTCCATCACGGTGCAGGGATATGAGCTCTCCTATCCCGGCCGCGGGCGCCACTGGCAGCTGCCGTCACTGGAGGCAGTCCAGTTGGGAGGGATCGTGTGTGGCGATGGGGTGTTGGAGGTGTTGGAGGGGCTGGTGGGGATGTCGCGGTGCCTCAAGGAGCTGCACGTGGAATGCCATCCTGACGTCACGGCCAACTCGCTGGCGCAGATCCCGGTGGCAGCGGCCGGCCAGCCGGGGTCGCTGTCGCAGCTGGAGGATGTCGGCACACTCAGAATGTCGAGCGCGAGCGCTAGGGGTCTAGAGCGCCTTCAGGTGTGCGACGGATTACACAAGATACACAAAATCAGAGAGAGTGGGTGAGAGTCTGTTTGCGATGTACGTGTGTCTTTGTGCAGGCCGTTCTTGTCGACCGTGGCTGCCGCTCCATCAAGAAGCTCAGCATGAAGCTCAAGGACTCCTTTATCGACAGCCACATCTTCGCGACCCTCTCGGCCATCGAGACCTTCGCCCGTGCCGTCTCTGTGAGGCCCGACATCCCCGTCGACATCAGTATCTTCGACACGAGTAACGCCTTCGACCTTTCCCTTCTGTGTGGGGTCCCCACGCGCCCGGAGCCCTCCCCCTTCGTGCAGAAACACATCCAGCAGCTGGCAGCCAAAGCCCACACAGTGTCCCCAGCCATCCTCCCCAACCACACCACCAACCCTCTGGACACGCCCAGCCCCGCTGCCATCGCCCTCGCTCAGTCCCTGACATTCCTCAAAGCGGAGAGGGTGGAGGTCATGCGATCACAAGTGGGTCTGGATGCTGACCCACTTGTGATCGACAGCATGCCAAACAACGCATTCCCCGCCGCGTCGTCCCTCTCCATCCACGACAGCAACGGGCACGTGATTGCTCGCAAGCTGCTGACCAAGATGCCGGCTGTCAAACGCATTGAGCTGTGGCACTCGACAGAGGAGCAAGCAGTGGGGGTGTTGCAGGCGGTTGGTGGGGAGAGGGAGTTGGAGTGTTTCGAGGCCACAAGCGTGACGGATGTGGGTGAGGGGGGGCTGACGTGGGGGGACATGGCGGATCAGCTGCCGACCATCACAGTACTGGATAGTAGTGTAGAGGGTGAGCTGCAGACAATCGCCTCCTCACAGACAACCAATCGGCAGCTCTCGCTCGCCAACCCATTGGATGTTATGTCTGTCTGTCTGTCTGCAGTTCCTCGGGATTTGGGCGATGGCGATGCCCTGGCGAGTTCGGCATCGCCTGCGTCAGGTCGCTGCTCACGATCCGAGGCATCAAGGAGCTCCACTTCTCGCTGTTGCGGCCAGTTGGAGGTCAGAGCTTTAGGCGGCTGGTGGAGGAGCGGACCCACGGCGACGCCATTGAAGGCGTTGACGGCCGGTTTCGCATCAGTTGGGGGGGACTTCCCGGGCGGCGTCCGAATACGCTCACTCTCAAAGCACTCGACACCTAACAAGGAGGACAGGTACGGTTTGTGTCTCCTCCGTCGATGGGCTTGTCCACCGGTGCTGCATGTATGCTGTGTGTGGGGTCCCATTCTTGTCTGTCAGGTCGGTCGCCCCACTCTTGCCAAGGGAGGATGCGTGGAGTGTAGGATTGTGCAGGCCTAGGGGATGGCAGAGGGCTGTCGTGACGGAGGGATGCTCTCATGGCTGGCTGGCCGGGGTGGACTGACCCAATCATGCGTTAGTGTAGTGTTTCGTGACTGCCTGCCTGCTGGACTTGTACAGATCAGGGAACGAGAAAAGCATCAAAACGCGTCAGCTATACCTCGATGTGATCCGTTTCTTCGACCGATGACGTTTCGTGAACACAATGAACACAGCAATAGATTCATGAATCCGCGCTCACAGGCGTACGTCACTCCACACATCTGCACAGACAGACAGACAGCTATCATCGTCTGCCACCCTCATAAATGCAGCCAGCCAGCCAAGCCATGCACGCATGCAGCGAGTTGGCGAGTGAGCAGAGCGCCGTTTCCTTCGGGCTGTGAGCGGACCGCAACGGGCCTTCTGCCCCCCAGCCGTCACTCGAACAGCACTCATGCACTCACTCATCAACTTGCGGTCATGCATATTGCGATGACACTCCCCCGCAATTGAATTGCCCGGATACATATCAACATCTCCCCCGATGCCCCTTGGTTGAATTGTACACGGAAAAACACAAGTCAGAGCGGACGGATGTCCGTACGTATGCACGGACATCGGTCGCCGAAGGCCCATGTGTGCGACTGACACATGGCTGCCTCCGCGTCTACCGCCGTCATCCACCACCCCTCATGCCAGGTCCCTTGCGCTGCGGCCGGTAACCTGGCATAGACTTGTCGAAGAAGGGGCTGTCCAGGCCAGGGCCGTAGTGTTCCGCCTTGTCCATCGTGTGCCGGTGCTCAGCCGTGATGCCCTTGTCACGCTCCTTGGCCTCCTGCTCCATGCGCTGAAAGAGAGAAAAGGGAAGATGCACGGTAGATAGACCCTAGAGGCGGGCTGCTGGCTGCCTGGGTCACCCACCTACCTCGTATTCCACCGTGTGTTTGAAGTGGTCGGCCTCCTCCTCCAGACGAGCCAACTGGCGAAGCCTGCAGCAGGGGAGAACATGACGTCACACACGAATGAGGGCTGCATGGATGGATGGATGCTCTTCATCTGTTGTACCGTGCTTGTTCCCTCTTCCGGTCCAGCTGTTCGTCCCGCTTCCTCTGACGGGACTGCTTGAACCGATACCTGAAAACACATATAAGGGCAGAGCAGTGCAGTAAGAGAGTGAGCATCAGCATCAGCATCAGCAGCAGCAGCGGAGTGTTGCTTCTTACCACAGCGATAGCACAGCGGCAGCGACGAGGATGGTGGCAGCGGCAGCCAGGAGGAAGTACAGCCGGTCCAGCGGGATGGTCTTGCCGTCGCCCGACACCTCCTCTCCCTCGATGGCGACGTGAGGCTGGTCGGCAGCCGGTGCGCCGTGCTCCGGCTCTGACGGCCAAAACTCATCGACTGCATCTGGCATCGCCATTCGGTACTGATACTGATAACGAGTGCCAAATACTCCCGCTCGGCAGACCCCACTTGCGCCTTCTAAAAGGCCGCCTAGGGTGCTCCCTGAAATCGCTGCTGCCGAAAAGGTGCGTCCTCTTCACATCCCTCCGTCGTTCTCTGTTGAGCTTCCCGTCTTCTCCATTGCCTGCTCTATGTCCTTTTGCTGTTGATCTGCCGAATCCGTCTTGTGCAGCTGCGATGAGTGTTCACTCGGCCAATGCGTTCACCGCCCTGCAGCGGCTCTTCAACCAACAGCTGAGGCAGTGGTACCTGCACCGGGCAGAGATGACCCAGTTCTACCTGTGGGACCCTCCTGGGCTCCTGTTTGGAAGAGACGGGTACGCACACTGATGGATGGTGGGATGTTCTGCATTGCACTGCACTGGCAAATGTGGCTCTGTGTGTGTTTGGTTCAGATCTGGGATGGCTCCGGCACTTGAGCAGTGGTATTTCCGCGAGGGCGAGGAGTGCTATCTGGACATCGGGTGTGGGGACGCCGAGTTCGCGCTGCACCACGCCCTGCACAACCCCGACCAGAACTGGATTGCCATCGACAACGACTACAGGAGAGTCTTCAATGCACTGCACAAATGCTGCAGGTAGACACACGCAGCCAGCGGGATATTGGCGTGCACACATGTGTGTGTTCGGTCGCTCCATCGGTCTGGTCAGGGCGTTCCAGGTGCACCCCGACGCCCTTGTGCGGTTCCCCAATGTGCGGATCCTCTGTGCAGATGCCTTCTGCCTGCACAGGCTGATCCCCGAGAAGCTCGTGAGGGCTGCGTACGTCAACTACCCCTCCACCGACAAGGAGACGGAGCGGACGCGCCACCCGCTGCGCACCCTGCAGTCTCGCCTGATCCGCACCAAGTTCCTCAAGTCGCTGGCGGCCACCATGATGGACAACGCCGAGCTGCACATCGTGACGGACAGCGAGTTCCTCACCTACGACGTCCTGTCGACCATCCGGCGGCAGTCGCCCCCCCTGTTCTACAGCTGCCTCCCCTACCCCCACTACGCCACCCAGCTGGACCCCTCCTACGGGCTGCCCATCAAGGGCCGCGACACAAAGCAGTTCTTCAACGCCAACACCTTCAGGTACCGAGACCGCCGCATTGCCATCCACGAGACGGACCGGTCGGCTGACGAGAAGGTGCGTGAGGCCGACGAGCGGATCGCCGATGGGGATCGACTGCAGGAGCTGAATCTGACTGACGAGGAGGCGGCTGAGCTGGCGAGGCTAAGGAGGGTCACCATGTGGGACTACACTGAGGAGGAGCTCAAGGCCAAGGAGGCCGCCAAACAGAAGAGATTGAAGGAACAAGAAGACGAGGCAGCCGCCAACAGAGACGGCACCACCACTGACAGCAAGGAGAAGGGTTTCTATCTGCCGCAGCTTATCGCCGCCCCGCCCCTCCCCAACGACTCGTCGCGCATTCTCTTGCACCAGCACCAGTTCATGCGCTACTACGGCTCCTACCATGACGGCTTTGCCGCTGGCCCGCCGCCCTCTATCTTCGACTCGCTCAAGGTGGTCCGAGCGCACGAGATGGAGCGAGTGGATGGCGCCAAGAGGGATCTCGCACTGCCGTCTGTCGAGGAAGTGGCCAAGCGGCTGCAGGCGCGCATCGAGTGCGACATCGACGAGGAGGAGGCCATGCAGGAAGAAGGGCCAAAGGTGTTCTACATGAAGTTCGGCCGGCTGCCGGATGTCTTGCCGAATGCGGGGCTGAGGAAGGCGGTTGTGAGTGGGGGGCACAGAGACGTCATGCGCAGACAGCAGATCGATATGTAGTGCAGTGCAGTAGGTGTACAAAGGAAGGGAGGGATGTGTGTGTGTGTGTGTGTGGATGGGGCCGTCTCTGATCGTGAGACAACGACAGACAGAATTCTACTCTTATTGAACTGTGTTCAGTTGCTTGACAAATGGCACCGAGCAGCCATGTCATTAGTCCAAGGTCACGCCACACACCACACGCACACAGAGACACCATCAACAATCCAGTACAGTGTTCACACATTCATGACCCCTCCCTGCAACAGTTCGCTTTGGTCGACTTCCATAATCACTGTCGCCGTCACGGCCACATCCGTCTCCACACGCACCCTGTTCCCGTCGGCAGGCCTCGATGCATGACGCACAAAAACACCGTCCCCCTCAATCTCCATCGAATACATGACACGAGCAATCGACGGGGATACCAGCACATCACTGAAATCGAAGAGCCATTCGGTCGCATTCTCTTTGTGCAGCTGCCGCACTGCTCTTGTGGTTTTCAGCTTAGCCGAGCGGCCGATGGTGGACGCGCCGACGAATGTGTCGACGACTTTCGTGAAGTTGCCCTCAACTCGCACCGTGTCTCTATCGGTGTATGAGAACTGGTTGTCCCTCACGAGCAGGCCCTTGCATGTCGGCTCGCTGCCGTGGGCTCTGAGGATGATCTGGGCGCCGCCCAGGAAGAAGCCGCCAGTGATGGTCACTGCATTCGGATTCTGCACGATAATACTGTTGAAGTCGGGGTATGAGTCCAGGATGCGTGTCGAGTAGCCCGTGACCAACATGGCCGTCCCGCTGCCATTCCAACTGTGTACGCCTGTATGGGTGTTGGCGCCTGCGCGGTCTTCCACGCCAATTTTAGCGCTGAAGATCACCACATCTCTCAACACGTGGTCGTTGCCGAGCAGCCGAATCGCGGCGGCCGTCTGCTGTGATGGCTTCCGCGGATCGCCGAAGAAGAACTGACCCAGCTATGACTCAAAGATGTTGATCTGAACACATGAGACACGAGCTGAATATCCTGTGTGTCCGTCTGTATGCGGTGTCGCCTACCTCGTGACCGCCCTCAATCAGAACTCCCGCATCGTGAAAGCCGATGAAGAGGTTGGCAGGGCCAACCACTGCCCCAATTGTGTGCGTGAACCGCAGCACGCCGCTCGCTGTATCCCTTCCGTCGACATAGAGGTCCGAGAATGACATGAACTGATTGCGGTCGCCAATCTGTAGGCGCCTCGCCTGCGTCGCAGTCTCGGTGTCGAAGTGTGGCGCAGGCGAGGCGCCTACAGTGATGATGAAGCCGTCGGCAGGGAAGCTCTCGGACGCCACGATGCTGCCATCCCTCCAGTGCTGAAAGCAAACACACGCACTCCCTTTGCTTGTATGCCATCATTCAGCATGTATCTATGTGTGTGGTCCACTCCTCTTGCGCACCATGTTGCCATAGCCACCCGGGATATATAGCGGCCGGGAGATGAGATAGATTCCACCGTCGAGCGTCAGTGTCGCGCCACCAAGGTCTTTAATGCCCTCTGCCAAGTGACGGCCGTTCCACAGTGGCAGCGCCGCATCGATGGCTCTCTCAAACGCAGCACTGCTGTCGTTCTTGCCTGTCGGGTCGCCCCCAAAATCACTGATGGGCAGCACTCCAGACGGCGTTTTCAAATACGGCAGGAAATCGATGCGCTCTGGCGAGTATCTGGGCCGGGGCGGAATAAGAGCCCTGCCATACACTCTGGCATACACATCGTTCAGCACCGTGGCGAGAGGCGGCGCATTAGAGGGCTCGGTTGTTTGGGGGAAGTGTTGAACGTATCGTGTTGGTACCAGCTCGTGGAAGGACAGGTTATGCCGATGGAGGTGCTTCAGGGGAAGACGTGCCGTCGCTGATGCGAGCAGAGCAAAAAGGAGAAGAGAAGAGGGGGAGGGAAGGGCCATTTTTTTGCGTCGAGATATGGAGACGAGGAGACGGCGAGCTTTTTTTTTTTGCAGTTTTCCGAAGCACTACAAAACCGTGATGGTGAGCCGCTTCTACGTCGACCTGGGGATGCTCCCCTTTCAAGAGGCTGCCTATGTTCGCCCTCATCCCTCGCCTCACACAGCCACCGCCGCCCTCGAGGGCAATGCAGCCGCGTCTGGATGGCGTTGTCGACTAATGCCCTGCTCGCGAGGCCACAGGTAGGCCAAGGCAGATAAGACGGGACACCCCGACAATTCATTCAAGGACTGCACCCCCTTCCTTTCGAAGCATCAACTCATGCATGCATGCATTCTGTGTTCCTTTGGCTCTACTGCAGGCTTCACGACGCCTGAGCTGCTGCCGGTGCCGCCGTCGCTGGTGCCGTCGCCCTGCCAGTCTCCTTCCCTCGTCATCCGGCTCCCTCCGCCCCTCCACCCCCGAGCATCCTCGACCCCGTCCCTCCACTCGCAGACAGGCACCCCTGTCACACCGCTGGGACAGGTGCAGCGGCAGCTGGGCGAACTCAGCCCTCTCACCCTCCCCCGGCGCGGTCTCTCCCCCGCCTCGAGCATCAGCAGCAAGGCGGGCGGGTGGGCGACTCGAATGCTGGTTGGCACACACACATCCACATGTGTGTGTTGATCGCTTTGTCCGCCTTCTCTCTCTTTGTGTCGTGCAGGTGACTTGGTGTTGGTCGTGGCAAGGCCGCCAGCAACAACAAGAGGGCGGCGGACACTGAGCCCGACGAGGAAAGGCGCGAAAGAAGAACTACCAGGCGGGCGCCGGCAAGAAGCGGCCGAGGGTGACGGCAGCTGTCGAGGTAAGCTACCGACCACACACCATTGACACACAAGGGCACCGCATCCACCCTTTTGTGTTTGCCGCTGTCCATGTGTGGTGACTTGCCTTCATCAGGCTGAGGAGCGGCGGGGCGAACAGTCCTTCCAGGATTGGAAGCAGCAACAACCACTTGTGGCCACACGGGTCCTGGCCAGAATGTGTCTGGTGTGAAGCTCGAGCACCGGGCGACCCCTAAGTGGCAATTCCTGCCGCCCGGGGAGCGTGTGGGGGGGTTGAAGCTCACGGCGGATGCGGAGGATGAGGAGATCGATGCCGACGCCTCAAAGGGTCAGCCGCCACACACACAACAGACACACGGTGCTTGCGCCTCTCTCTCACGTGTGTCTGTGTGTGTGTGTGATGTGTGCAACGCAGCTGCGGGGGCCGGTGCGGCCGTGACGACCACGCGCAAGGCCAACAGCAACGCCTTCGACGTGAAGGATGTGGCGGGCGTGGTCCTCGACAAGTGGCTCAAGTATGCCACATCCACACCACACACACATGGACAGATGGCTATACGGATGCCTTATTGTTGTTGCCGTGGTGTGTGCGGCGCCCCACATCCCCACCGGCCAGCAGACCACCCTGCCTGCTGCCGACGCACCGGTACCACACGCGGAGCAAGACGCGCAAAGTGTCCTGATCGAAGGTGCAAGCAGAAGCAAGGAGAGCAATCCGTCGATCGACGCCGCGCCCATCACCGTCGCCGTCCCACCACTGCCTGAGGAAAGCACCAGCCCGCAACAGCAAACGATCAAGTTCACACGAAAACAATCACTCAACTGAAGCAAGTGCACATAGCGACTACAGAGCTCTTGGTATGCGTGTGGTGTCTGCCGGAATGTTCGGCATCGATGCAATGGCGTCAGAGAGGTACGATAAGTCACGACTCGAATGAATGTTTGTGTTTGCGTGATCAGGTCGAGTGGATCGCGCCCCGCTTCGGCCGCCATCGTCAAAAGAGCTAAATTCTCGCCTGTTTGACGAGTTCGCGTCCAGTTGTGCGACGCCCGCATCCCCCTTCCTCAATCCCCCGTCCCCCTCGCCCCTCCCTCACAGAAAATCAACATCCGCCGGTCCGAAGCCGCCGGCAGGAGTGCTGAGGCGCCATGCCGCCCTCAGATGGCTTCCGAATAGCCAACAGGGTGGAGTTGCGGCACCAACTCCACCCTGGCACCATGCCCGTCCCCACAAACGCCATCATTGTGAGGACGGGCTATAGGGTGGCGGGGCTGTCATTCCGGGACCATAGGGAGTATTATGGGTGG
>CDMY01000309.1:51808-71486 GCA_001179505.1 Vitrella brassicaformis | reverse complement strand
GGAGCGGCGGGGCGAACAGTCCTTCCAGGATTGGAAGCAGCAACAACCACTTGTGGCCACACGGGTCCTGGCCAGAATGTGTCTGGTGTGAAGCTCGAGCACCGGGCGACCCCTAAGTGGCAATTCCTGCCGCCCGGGGAGCGTGTGGGGGGGTTGAAGCTCACGGCGGATGCGGAGGATGAGGAGATCGATGCCGACGCCTCAAAGGGTCAGCCGCCACACACACAACAGACACACGGTGCTTGCGCCTCTCTCTCACGTGTGTCTGTGTGTGTGTGTGATGTGTGCAACGCAGCTGCGGGGGCCGGTGCGGCCGTGACGACCACGCGCAAGGCCAACAGCAACGCCTTCGACGTGAAGGATGTGGCGGGCGAGCCAAAACACGGTACGCCACACCACACACACATGGACAGATGGCTATACGGATGCCTTATTGTTGTTGCCGTGGTGTGTGCGGCGCCCCACATCCCCACCGGCCAGCAGACCACCCTGCCTGCTGCTGCTGAGCCGACGCATCGGTACCACACGCGGAGCAAGAAGCGCAAAGTGTCCTGATCGAAGGTGCAAGCAGAAGCAAGGAGAGCAATCCGTCGATCGACGCGCCCATCACCGTTGCCGTCTCACCACTGCCTGAGGAAAGGACCAGCCCGCAGCAGCAAACGATCACGTTCACACGAAAACGAAAACAATCACTGAGCCGAAGTAAGTGCACATGGAATGCGTGCGGTGTGTGCCGTGCCATGTCAGCTAGACGTAAGCAGTGCAATGTAGGCACTCCCCCTCTCTGACACAAAATTGGCTGGTGTATGTCATGTGCAGCTTCAGTCCATTGGTCGTCATGCTTATCACATCCATGCTGAGCCTTCGCAGGGGAGACTCTACTTCCGGGCAAGTGCAACACGACGCGACACCTATCTATTGATTGAACATTTTAATGGGGTGGGATCGATGTGTATATATGTGTGTACAGATCGACTGCGCGCACCGCATTCTCCATAACAAGAGCTCGCTCTTCGAAGAGAGCTGCTCGATGGGACGCTCACGGGAGCAGGTGCGGCACATTATGACATCTCAAGTTCCGGCAGATGCAGGCAGATTTCGAGGCAAAAGAACAGTAACGACAGCCGAATTCTAGAAAAGGTTCTCGCTATGTTATGTCTCCCTGTTGTCCTTGTCGATGTAGACATGTCGATTGCTGCCTACATTTTATATTCTGATGAGTGGATTTCCCTCCCACTGACACGTCCTGACTGAGAGAACCACCTTTGCCACCAGAGAAGCGTTTCATCGCTGTGAGGACGGGCTATACGGTGGCCCAATTGCGGTGTCCGGCTGCCCAATCGCCGTGTTTGCGTGATCAGGTCGAGTGGATCGCGCGCCGCATTCGCCGGCATCGTCAGAATCAGCTAATCTCCGCCTGATTTGACGAGTCTGCGCCCGCTCCGTCCCCCCCGCCCCTCCCCCTCACAAAAGAAAAAAAAACATCCGCCGGTCCGGAGCCGCCGGCAGGAGTACTGAGGCGCCATGCCGCCCTCAGATGGCTTCCGAATAGCCAACAGGATGGAGTTTGCGGCACCAACCCTGCCACCACGCCCGTCCCCACAAACGCCATCATTGTGAGGACGGGCTATACGGTGGCGGGGCTGTCATTCCGGGACCATAGGGATTGCTATAGGTGGGTCATTCACTTCTCGGCCCGCCACCATTACAGCAACACACACGTGGTAAGTTGTGAATGAGCAGATAGCAGTGCATCCATCCATCCAATATGCACAGACGAGTACGTGCAGCCATCGACGCGTAATGGATGTGTTTGTTGTGTCTCTTGGTCCCTGCAGACCCTCCGTCTGGACTACTACCTGCCGCATATCATAGACTATCTTAACTTCACGGGTGACGTCATCCACACACGCGCCGACTACAACTACGAGTGAGCAGATGCCTCCACAGATCCATACGTGTGTGAATGCATGATGGGTGTGTCTGGTGTGTTTTACCTTCCTGCCTGTCTGCAGATGGATATTCATACGCGGTTGGTGACGATATGGGGCCCGCAGCCCTGCCCCGAGCTGCGGGTCCGGCTGTATGTGTGGTTACGATCGCTGTCTGCATTTTATATCCATCGGATCGTGGACTACATCGATCTCGCTGTGCACGTATCAGTGATAACCTCGCGCTGCCGGCACCCCCAGACGAGCTGTTCAAGATCATCAGGCTGAGCCTTCAGGAGCGGGAGGGGGGGCGTTGCCTGCGTTTCATGTGCCTACCGACGGTAGCTGCTATCGATCTCTCTGATCTTTTTCAAGCCGGGATTATTCGAGGTCTGGCTGTTTGGACAGAAGGCGACGCTCGGCCGGCGGACGCCGTTCTCGCTCTTTACCGGCTCGCCAGCAGGTGGGTGGGTGGATTGACGACACAAACACACACACGGAGACCTGCGTATCTACCTGTGCATCATGATGTTTGTCTTGTCGGTATACAGATTCCATCCGTGTCTTTCATCACGGGTCGACAGGGGCAGCAATGAACTCGTCAAGTAAGTCGCCCAGACTGACAGGAGAGACATGCAGATGGACGGACGGAGAGGCATCTGTATGTCTCTCCTGTCAGTGTGTGTGTGTGTGTGTGTGCGTTGCGTGTAGTGGTTCCGCGGCCGCCATAATATTGTGGTCGCACCACCCGAGGTGCCCGGCGAGGCTGATCATGACATATTGCGGCCGCTGGTGGACAAGCTGCCAGAGATGAAGGAGCAGGACTGGTGGGTGGTGTTTGCTGGTGACCCCCGCAGCACAGCAGTCAGTGACGGTACGCAAGGGCGGCAACAGATGATTTGCATGGCGTCGATTCCTGGATGTGTGCACAAGTCATCTGTACTGTACAGATTGTGCACAAGTGGTCTCCCACAATCAACCTCCTGCGTGTCTCGTATCCGCCCAAGGTGCTAGCCTGGCTACAAGACCACTACAACACACCACGCGGTAAGCGCGAGTGGTGGATATAAGGGAGCAAGGCAATGCGTAGTATCGTATGAATCCATGTTTGTTTCTATAGGTCCTGCCGTGGCGGCTGGTGTCTGCGCCGGTGGCATTGGCTCGCCGGACCCGGGACGAAATCTTGGTGCCACAGGGTCTCAAGCCGCAGGAGTACCTCCCTTTCTTTGGCGCCATGTACGAACGTAGCCGACAGCCCGGCGCGAGTGACTGGTACACTCAGGTACGCCACAAAAAGGGGGAAGAGATCTGCCGGCAAGTGCCCGAGTGGTACACTTTTGGTTGTTTTCTCAGGCGGCCGAGTGCCTCGTTCAGGGCGGGTTTGCCATCGGGGATCCGGAGGTGTGGAGGACAATGCTCGCCAGGCGTGTGCTGCGGCAGTGGCATGGTGTGGTGCGTGATGCTGTCGGCAATCCACGGCCTCTCTGGCCTCTGTCGATGACCCAACGAGGCGGCTGCCAGAGCGAACGAGATGCCCTCGAGAAACATTAAGGTCAGACAGGCAGGAATCTTGATGGTCTCTCCATCTGCTGGATTCATCTCCCTTCTTTTGTTTGTTTGTTCAGCAGATTTCACACGCGCTGGCCCCTGACCGACCATTCCCCCCACCCCCCACCCCCCTCGGCCGACCACATGACGCCACCCCCTCCTCTCCTGCCTCCAATCGCCCTCCTGCCTCCTCCAGTGGGACCAGAAGTGAGCAACTTCATTGCTGATACCGCTCAAGCGACTGGTGAGGCAGTGATGACAGTAGAGAGAGAGTACTCACCGCTGCAGGTGCGTGTCTGTGTGTGGCAATCGATGTCTGGCGAACAATTGCTGGCTGCATTTTATATCGTCAAGTCGTGTATCAGACCGATGTGCCTCTTCGGTGCTGAGTTGCATACATTCAAGTTTGTCCGCAAGGAACATTGAGCACTGCCGAGGGTCTTAAGGAATAGGCTCAAAGCCCACACACAAAAACACACCGACACCACTTTGGCACCACACATGAAACCACATCACGGCACTCGCCTTCAGTCTTCGGACTCTCTTGGACGCCCAGCAAGCCATCCCAACCAAGCAGGCAAATGTCTGTTGCCCGTCTCTTCGTTTATGGTCTCGAGGACCACAATCAATCGCCTTGTCTTCTTGCCCTTGGCCTTCAGACGGGAAGGAGAGGAACACAGACATGTACACGTGTCCCCTGCTTCTCTCCCGGTCCTACCCAGCTTGTGTCGGCGGAAGCGACCATTTCTGTTGTCTCTGCTGCTGTCGCTGTGGCAGTTGCTTGGACGGCTTGCGTGCGACACTAGGTCGGCCGCCTGGGCCACGAGGGCTCTTGGACCCTCCGCCGCCACGACGGCTGCCGCGCCCATTGCCGCCGCTACGAGCACGAGGAGAACGGCCAGCCGGCTGGAGCTTCATACCGCCTGAAAGACCAACAGGGGGTGTGCTCAATCTGTCGTTGCTCTGCCTCCCCTCCCCTCGTCTCTCGTGTGTGTTGGTGCTACGTTGCCTACCTCCCTGTTGGGTGTTCGGTCCTCCCGTCTGCTGATGCTGCTGTTTCTCGATGCGGAGCAGCTCGTATCTTACCCCTTCCCAAGTCAGCGGTACCCCTCCTGTGGCTGGCAGCCTCTGCATTGTGCCAAAGCAGACAGACAGCACAATGACACAGCACGTTTCCTAGTGATGCTCCTTACCCTGTCGGTGGCTCGCTGCCGTGTGAGGCCGGCCGGAGTGGACATCGGGCGTCTTTGGCGGTGCACGTGGGGAGAGGCGATGTTGGCAGCGCGGCTGCGACGGCCGCGCTCTCTTTCCTTTCTGCATCACAAACAGCGTGAAGGGCATGCATCCTTGCGTCGTCCGTCCTCTTGCCTACAGGGGTCGCAGCCTCGTGTGCTCTCCGGGGAGCGTATTCATGAGGGCGGTGGGGCAGCACTCTGTAGTATTTGCGCTGGGAGCTTCCCCTCCCGTCTCACTAGGACTCAGATGAGCACGGCAGCAGCCTTCATGGGCACGTGCAATGGGAAAAAACCTCAGCTCCGCGGTCGCAGGGTTTCAAGCCCTGCGAGCTTAGACGTGCACACAGATCGGACGATGCGCCTCTCTTGCTGACGACCCATGTACCCGCCCTTCTGATGGCATTTTCCGGCAGAGCTGGAGGCCAGCAGGCCTTCCCAGCATCCCATTCGCTGGCCAGGCTGCAAGCATTCGTCGAGAGTTTGCAGGCGGGGAGGAATGCGGTGAGCAGCGCTGCGGCGGAGAAGCTTGAGGTGGCAGTGTCCCTGCTGACCATGCCAGGGACGCTCTCCCTCGAACAAGTGAGATCTGTGTGCTTCTATGGCCTTCCCGACGTCACGCCGCTGCGCAAGATTTACTGGATGAGTAAGTGAACATCACTCACAGCAGGGCAGAACACACAGGCAAACGCACGCACGGATTGATAGCATTCATGTATGTATCACTCTGTCCCTTCAGTTCTACTGGGTGTGCTCTCACCAGTAAGCCCAACACAAGAAGCTAACCGCCTCACTTTGCCTGCCTGTAATTCGTCTGTGTGTGTTTGTGCGGAAGCACACCGAGAGGTGGCCTGACGAGCTCAGGTCCACTCGTGACAAGTACGAGGGCTACATCAACGACTGCATAGACCCAAACATCATGCAGAAGGCACAAGTCGGCGGGCCCAGAGATGCCAACGCCGCCTCAGCCCACAGCATCAGGGAGGGCAGGGCATCGCTGTCCGAGTCCCGGCCAGCGAGCGACCATCCGCTCAACCGTGACCGCCAGGGAGCGTGGCATCGGCTGTTTGAGGGCAGCGAGCTGTTCGGCACCATTGTCAAGGATGTGTCAAGGACACGGTGAGGCCTGGCTGCCACACCACACCACACCGCATCCCATGACCTGGATGATGACATGCATTCTTTTGTGTCTGCAGCACGGATCTGGCATTCTTTCGAAGCGAGTCATGGTCACTGCCTGACTCCCAGGGGTCGGCCAACGGTGGATCTGACGCTGCTGCTGATGGGCACACCGCTGCAGGAACATCAGCAGCAGCGACGAGCAATGGTGCGGCGTCGGGGCCAGGTCCAGTGAGTTTCGTGGAGCGGCTGACCCGCCCCAGCAGCCATGTGGATAGGATGAGTAGGATTCTCTTCGTCTATGCCAGGTGGGTGGGGGGTTGCCTGGCGCACCGCACACCAACAGTCCTGGTTGCCCTGTGCTGTGTGTGGTCTGACTGACAGGCTGAACCCTGCTCTCGGCTACATACAGGGGATGAATGGTAGGTACGATTGATTGCGATTCCGTGGCGGAAACCGATACGGCTTGCAGGATTGAGTCGTAGACACAGGCAGTCTGTCTGTGTGTGCAGAGTTGCTGGCCGTCCTCTACTTCGTGGTGCACTCTGACCCCCTGGTCGGTCGGTATGCATTGCAATACTTGTGACGTGACTGACACCAACCAACGCCACGCATCCATTTATCATTGCGTGTATCTGTGTGTGTTGTGTCTGTGTGTGTGTGTGTGTTTGTCAGGCCCACGATGAGGACCCCCTGCTGCTGGAGGCCGAGGCCTTCTTCCTCTTCGTCACACTCATGGTGCACCAACGGGTGAATAAGCACAAGCAAACAACACAAGCTAGCACACCAGTTGGCCACCATGGCGACTGACTGCTGTGCGTGTGTATGTGTCGATATATCGGCACACATACAGGATTTCTTTCTGGCTCTCGACGGTCGCTCCTCGGCCACCCTCGACGACACGCTGGAGCAGTATGCCGGCCTGCTGCACCAGCGGGACCCGCAGCTCGCACAGCACCTCGACCACATGCACATCGAGCCGCACCTGTACATGTAAGTACGTGTGTGAGCACACAGATGGACGGGGGGCCCCTACAGGCCATCTGTGCGTATGTGTGTGTGGTACATTGTAGGCTGCGTTGGCTGCTGTTGGGTTTCTCACAGGACATGGAGCTCCCGAATGTGATAAGGATATGGGACACCATCCTGGCCGACAACCCCATAGCCATCCCAGACATCGACACATCACTCCAGACACTGCCTACGGCTTTCTACATCGCCGTGAGAAAGAGACACAGAGAGAGAACGAAACACATGACATAATACAGACCGCTCCACTGCACGTGATAATGGTGCGTGATGTGTGTGTGTGTGTGTGTGTGTGTGCATGTGTGTGTGTGCAGGTGGCTGTGTTGCGTGTGCCTGAGCTGCGGTCCCAGCTGCTGAGTCTCCATGACAGAGGTGAAGGGAACGGGCCAAAATGACAAACTACCAGCGAGCCGGTCACCCCTCATTTGTCTCGTCTGTGTGTGGTGTGCCTCTCTCTGTGTGCGGCAGAGGAGGTGCTCAGGGTAAAGCTCTAACACACACACACACACACACACACACAAGCTCCCGGTGTACCGTCTGCCTGCCTGCCTGTCTGTCTGTGTGTGTGCAGACGATTCAGCACTTCCCGATGCACGACATTCAGCAGATCCTCAGCGAGGCCACGCAGATCAGGTCGGACGACATTGTGGCCCGCAGGGAGCGGCACGACAGACGACAGCAGTATCCACGCAATCTGGAGAGGCGGCCCACGTGGGAGAAGGCCAAACGCGTCGGGGAGAAGATTATCGGCACCCTGTTCCGCGGCTAGATAGATGTGTTTAGGAGTGTGTCGGTGGTCGGACGTCTGTGTGTTTGGTTTGTGTGGGTGGGTAACTCTTGATTGATGATGTATTGGCTGGTTCTTTGTGTGTGTAAGCAGCATTACTTGGTGAGTAATACTCAATTTCGTCCATCTGACGTGTCCGTTTTAACTTAGCCACCTACTTACGCATCACACGCGTCACACACATAAGTTAACCACCGTCCATTTCACCCGGTCACACACGATACCGACGCCCACACAGACACCGACAAATCGGTCGTTCGCCAATCGTCACGGCGTGACCATTTTGTGTGGGCAACTGAGAAGAACACACCAATGGCGCGTATGCAGGAAATCCCTGAGGGAAAGACCCGAAAAAGAGCAGAAGGGACCGAAAGGGATTTCCCTCCAGCAGGACGCATCCAGCAAAGCTAAAGACACCGAAAAAGAGCCATGGCCGCAGATGTTCTCAGACACTTCACAGATGCCCTCATTCCCTAAGACCAATCGAACTGCATATGTACTGCACAGGGAGTGATTCGTGTGTGGCAACCAAAAGGAATACATTAAGACGATGGATGGACGGATGCAGCAAAGACAAACCACACACTGCATACACCGACAGCCCAAAAAAGCCCTCACGTCCCAGTGAGCCGTAGTCGCCCAGACATTCCCACGCCCAGCAAGAGACCTCCTCCCCCGCCCCCCTCCCCCCAACTGCCTTAGTGTACAGGAAGTGACCGGGCGGCCCATCCCACCCATCCCCCAAGAAGGTGATTGAGCTCGATCACCGCTCTGACCGGCAAGCCAATGAATACCCACAGGCCGGGGGGCGGCGGAACCTGCTGTGGCATGTCTCACCTTCGACGCCCACCTCGCCTCTTCTCCCTCGCCCTCTTCTGTCGTCGCTGCTGCTGTGTTTGTTGCCGAGCCACAGACGGAGAAGGATGCCCTTGTGCAGAGTGATACCGTAGGTCTCGCTGTCCCGTATCAGCGCAACGCCGTCCGGTCCGAACACCACATCCCACTGGCCGACTCTGACCGTGTCAGATGAGTCACCACAGGGTGGCGATGGCGATGGGAAACGGCCCGTCGGCAGCGGAGATGAGCAGGGCGTCGGGAACGATGCTGCTGCTGCTGCTGCTGCACTCCTGCGGCCGATGGCGTCTCGCTGTTCTCTCTCCTCCTTCTCGTTCCACAACAGAAGGCTCAACGAACCGCTTGGCAGACCACCCAGTCCGCCCACACCGACATTGGCGGTCCTCAACACACCAAAGGGCGGCACCGGGAACATCGTAGACCGCATTGCCTCCACATCAAGGTCGCCATGCCAGTCGTCGTCCTCACTCTCCTCGTCCCTATCCCTTTCCTTCCGCCGCAGCTCATGACTGATGCGGTAGGTCGCGAGTGGACAGGGCCTTAAGCTGCGGCCGGCAAGGGAGCTGGGTGGCGACTCTGATGGATTGAATGGGCCACTGGGCGAGAAGGGGCGGGCGGGTGTCGACGGAGAGACTGGATCTGGCTGAATGGAGCGGTCTGCACAGCCTGGCGGGGGGTGGTGTCGCTGTCGCGATGCGCTCGACGGACGACAACGGCCTGCATCACAGCAATAACGAGGAGCACTCATGTGCCTTTCCTCTGCATCTGTGTTTCTTACTCGTTTGCATCGCGGCCATGGGGGCCTTTCCTGTCTTGTCGGCCGCCTCCTTGTCCGTGTCCATTCATTCATCGCCCCCGGCCTTATGGGGCTCCTCCCTCTCTGACCCATCGGCAGCGCTTTCAGCTCCCCCACTGCGGTCGTTTGCGCATCTCGCCCCTTCCCTGGTCTTACGCACGGCTGACGGCGGCCCCAGACCGACGGGCGACAGGAGTCTGACGGTCTTGACGGCTTTGATGGCGAAGTATCGGACCAGGTGGCAGAGCTGCAGGATGTTCTGCATGGTCAGCATAGACGCGTCTATCGTTGGTGTTGGTCCTGATGCTGATGGCGATGTCGCCCTTGTCGTCATCCACGTGCCCGTCCTCCTCCTTTTTATCACACTGGCAGGGGCTGGCGTCTAATGGCAGAGTAGGGATGGGCGGGACGGCGGGACTGCATCCAGCGGTGAGATAATCTCAGAGATGGGCTGCGGGTGCCTTGATGATGGCCCTCGGGGTGGGGAAAGAGGCGACAGGGGACGTGCTGTGGGAGGGGAAGATGCGGAAAGCTGTGGGGGACCACACAGAGACACCGAACTCAGCTCCCCGACTGCCAGAGATGGAACAGGGTGCGGTTCAGGTGGCTGCAGCTCCCCCGCACCGACAGAAGCCCTCCGGCTGACCTCAGTCAGCCGCAGCAGATGCGCTGCCAGAAGGTACGCTCCGGCTTCACGCGGCGACGGGAGCTGTTGCGCGACAGAGAGGGAGGGGTGCAAGGAGGGGTGGCGGGCGGAGTGGAGATGGGCGTTCCAAAGGGGGAGATGGACGAGTGGGCAGGAGGGGCCCAAGGGGCGGGGCACAAACGCGACGGCTCCCACAGCGGCACAAACCAACCAACCGGCCTGTCGTTTATGCCGGGTTCTGAAAGGTAGGCAACCAGCGGTGGGGGAGGAATGGGCCTCTCGAGAGTCGGCTCAGCTTGAATATGAACTGGGGGGGATTGAGAAATAGACTAGAGCATGATGCGTAAAACAAACACGACTGAGCGATCGAGTCAGGTGCCGCAAGAATAGCTCACCTGCAGGCCCGCGCGATTGCTTCGTTTCCCTCGGTGGCTGGCTGGTCTGAATCTGTGTCAAGATGGGTGATACCTTCCCGCAGTGTCGGGACGCATGCGCAGCGTGCAGTTGTGGAGAGGAGGACGAGGATGCTTTGCGCCGGCGCCTTCAGCGGCAGGTCTGGAGGGTGCGGCTCAGCGGGCAGCCACCGTAGCGCGGCCGAGTCCGCTTTTCGCGGGATGCAAACCTGAACACGCTGAAGCTCTGGGCAGAGGTGCTGGACGGGACGCTCACGGGCCCAAAGGCGGCGCGTTATGTCATACTCAACGATGCCGACCCTTCGGAGCCCTTGTTCTTTCTCGGTCGCCGCATGAGGCTGATCAACGTGGTCACGCGGTCCTCGCTGGCGGACGCCCCGGCTATCGTCCACGCACTCCTAGCGAGAATGGGGTCTGAAGAGGCGCTCAGGGGCGACCCCTGCCCCTTGAGGGATGCCATCATCTGCGGCAAATACGACATTGCCCACATCATGCTCAACTACATCATGGACAGCAGCGTCGACGACCCTTCGTCGGAGCTGGCACAGCTGAAGCTGCTCTTCGATGTAGAGCGGCACAACCCCGGCATGCATTCCATCGTCAAGCTGTCAATGGTGAGCCGCCTGGTCGAGCTGGGGCCCGACCAGCTCCGCCAGCGTGACGCCAATCGTCGGCTGCCCATCCACGAATTCTGCCTTTACCCGCTGAGGACCAACGCGACCCAGGAGGTGCTCATCGACCTGCTGGTGAGGAGGGGCTCCACCTCTACCCTCAACACAACCGACACGACGGGAGCCACGCCCCTGCAGCTCGCCAGCCTAGCCAACGCCGATGGGCTGCTCCGCGGGCTGCTCAAGAACGGGGTGGACCTGCGAATGGCGCGGGTGCCCTACGGCAGCTGGATGGGGCGGGATGGCTGGATGCAGCGTGCCGTGGAAGCCCACCTGGACTACATCCGCCAGGACCTCCCCGACCTCATCATGCGCTGCATCAACCGCTCCATGCGGCCGCTTCGGTCCCTGCGGGCGGTGAGCAGGGGCGGATTTTTCCAAATGCTTCAAGTGCCCGGCCTCATCGCCGAGATCGCCCGCTACGCGTGCAGCCCCATCCCACTCCGCCTGCCCGCCACTCTCCGACAGCGTATCGAACGCGTCATGAAGCTGTTCGTCGAGGAAGCCATCGCCATGACGCTGAGAGCGGAGCCCGGCGCGCGCGTCAATGTCTTGTCGACTCGTTTCACGCTCACATCGCTGGGGATGTGGGGCGCTATGAGGGAGGAGGCGCCGCGGGTGAAGAGCGGCTTTGGTGCGCGGATGAGGCTGAAGGAGGTGGTGGAGATGGCGGTCAGAGAGGAGGCGGCACGGTGGGGCGAGACAGTGCCGGTGCAGCTGCCGTGGAGCCGCTTGCAGGTCGACCGCTCGTGGTGGCGTGGGATGTGGTGAGGTGTGTGGAGCTGAATGGATGGGTGGATTGAATCGGCAAGTGCAGTGGGTCTGTCTGTGTGGTGGGTGGGTGGGTGGGTGGGTAGGTGACTGTGTCGGTCGTTAGCTGTGATTCGGCTGTCGGTGGTATCGTGTGTGCCGTGCAAGTGCCCATGATTTGTGAGTTGACACTTTCAAGACTGCTCAACACA
This sequence comes from Vitrella brassicaformis, assembly GCA_001179505.1. Classification (NCBI taxonomy): domain Eukaryota; family Vitrellaceae; genus Vitrella; species Vitrella brassicaformis. The sequence continues at coordinate 59,497 of CDMY01000309.1, read as the reverse complement.
TTGGTTGAATCGGATGGGAGAGATGACGTGTCCGTTTTAACTTAGCCACCTACTTACGCATCACACGCGTCACACACATAAGTTCACCAGCATCCATCTCACCCGTCTCACGCAACCACAGGCAACAAATGAAGACCTCTCAGAGGCACACACAGCCACACAACCTTCCACACACATGGATGCAGCCAGGGTCCGGTCAGCCACACACGCACCACTGAGCCTACCACGTTTAACCATGTGGGCCTCTCGTGAGCCACAGGCAGCGGTGAGGGCCCACAGAAAATCAGAGGCCAGCCAAGGCGGCGGAGCCTGCTGGGATCGGCGATCGGCGGACTGGGTCAGGTAAAGTAAGTAGATACAGACGCACTGCTACTCAGCCAGTGAGACAAACAACCAGACAAGCAGGCAGGCAGGCACCATCGAAGCAGCCACCGTAATGCGAAAGGCCCGCGCAACCTTCCAACCTGCCCTCTCCCCTTCTCCCTCTCCACCCGGCTACCTACTCACGCATATGTGTATGTGTGTGTGTGTGTCTGAGTGTGTCGAACTATCTATCTATCGGCGTCTGTCGTATTCGTCATAGTAGTTGCCCTGGTCGGGCTGCCACCGGTCCATCCGCTGACCCCCAACGCCTTCGCCGTCCACCTGCATGTCCATGTCCATGTCCCCCTCCTGGCCCTGGTGCTGCTGGTGCTGGTGCTGGGAGTGGTGGCGCATCCGCTGCGCCAGCAGCTCGTCCTCCTTCTCCTGCTGCCGCAAGTAGACCGCCGGCAGGTCGATCACCTGCAGCTGCTGCTCCTTCATCGGGTTGGGAATGTGATCCAGCTGCGCCATTATCTTGATCTTGGTCCTGACACACATACATACACACACACACACAGAGAGAGAGATGGGAGATAGGGGGTGAGTGTCAGGAGTGTGGTGTGTGTTATGGTGCTGTGGCGGCTGCTCACATCATCTCCCATTCGTCCTCGGTATAGTGTCGGGGTGCATTGGAGGGCTTCTCGATCGGCCGACGGTCGAGGTCGCCCGACGCACGTGACGGGCTCACACGCGCACGCTCGCCCCCTTCCCCACCCCCTGCCCCTCCCCCGGGCCCACGAGGCGTCCCCCCCGCACGTGAGTCGATGCCGCCCACCAGGTCCTCGTCGTACCGAGCACGTGACGGCTGCGACGACTCAAACCCACTACCAGCCGGCCCCTGCGGCGGCATCATGCTGCGATCCTCGTGGTACACCGGCCCGTTCGGACCCATCTCTCCCCCTACCCCTCCCCCTCTGCCGCGGCCACCACCACCACCACTGCCACGCCCACCCTTGGGTCGCAGGCGGACCACCTGCCGACCGGGTGGTCCCCTGCCGCTGTCGTCCCTGGGGTTGAGGACGGGAGGGCCGATGGGTGCGGGCTGAATGTCGGGAGGGAAGAATGCAGGCTCTGGGTGTGGGTGTGGGTGTCGGTGTGGTGGGGCGATGACGGGTGGCTGTTGCGGCCGGAAGACGGCAGCCGGGTTGGGCCGGAGGACCGGCCCTGGAGGGGCCATGTGAGGAGGAGGAGGTCGTGCCATGTTAGGAATGAACACGACCGCGCGACTGGCGGGGTTGGGAACGAGCTGAACGTGGTGAGCATCACCCTGATTGATGTACACATCAGATCAGACACACCACAACACCATCGCTGACATGAATGCATCGACTCCCTTGCTGCTTGTTGCTTCTTGCTTACTTACCTTCTGGATGGTGCCCATGCGATTCACCCGCCTCCCACCGAAGCCCTCATTGGCCGGCCGAGCAGGTCGAATAGGCGGCGACGGAATGACGGCCATGACAGGACCGCCACCACCGCCACCGCCAGGCTGCCCACCACCCCCTCCCCCTCGCCCGCCGCCCTGCTGCTGTGACTGTTGCTGTTGCTTGGACGGCTTGAGTGCTACACCAGGTCGGCCGCCTGGGCCATGAGGGCTCTTGGACCCTCCGCCGCCACGACGGTTGCCGCGCCCATTGCCGCCGCTACGAGCACGAGGAGAGCGGCCAGCCGGCTGGAGCTCCACACCGCCTGAAGAGACCAACAGGGGGTGTGCGCCTGTCGTTGCTCTGCCTCCCCTCCCCTCCCCTCCTCCTTCGTGTGTGTTGGTGCTACGTTGCCTACCTCCCTGTTGGGTGTTCGGTCCTCCCGTCTGCTGATGCTGCTGCTGGTTTTTCTTGGTGGTGATCTTCTTCTTTGGCTGCTGCTGCTGGACGTTTCCCTGTATCTCCATCTGGCCGCTCGCAGGGGCACTCTGACGTCTCTCCTGCCGCCCGCCGCCTCCCTTGCCCTTGGCCTTGGCCTTGGCGCGGCCGGAGCGTTCTGGTGTGGGCTCATTGGCGGTTGACGCGGCGTTGATGACGTCATCGAGGGACATCGACAGCTTCTGATCAATCGACATCGACATCCTGCCGTACTACCTACGTGGACCGGCCCGCAGGCCCTCAACAAGCGAATCCCTGGAGCTTCCGAATTGAAGGGTTCGAAACCCTGAAAACCTTCTCAGCTTGCGCCGAGCGCTTTTCTGCTCTGGCTTCTGAGGCGTGTTCATTTCGGCTTGATGCCGTTGTCGGAGCCCGTGGGCACCTTGTCGTGCATTCATCCGCCGGAGTTCCAGGTCCTCGTGCTGCCAAACCTCAACGTGAGGGCCCTCGCACACGCACGGAGCGTGTGCCGTGCGCTGCTGAAGGAGGTGGTCACCGACGCCGAGATAGACCGCAGGCTGTCGGCGACCGATTCCGACCCCGATAGGCAGCTGAGCTTCGATGTGAATGGCCGCGACAACAAGCTGTTTGTGCTGTATCGGCTGCTGAGGGATGGCGGCGAGTGGTCAGGCTGGGGCGAACTGCTCAGGGTGCTGCACGGAACAGGTGTGCAATCGCAGGTGTGAAGCCAACACCCAGACAAGGCAGAGTCAGACAGACAAGACGCGCATCGCATCTCTCTCTCGTCATGGATGGTGTGTGTGTGTGTGGTGCAGGGGAGGTGGAGCTGCCGTTGGTGTTTGGTGATGAGGATGTGTCGCGGCCTGAGATCAGGGGTCTCTTTGCTGAGGCGAGGGGGGACCACGCCGGCCTGGAGAGGGCGCAGCAGGAGCTGCTCAGGCGCAAGATCAATGCACTCAACACAAACAGCAACAGAGATCGCAACCTCTGGTCAGTGAGGGGGAGGGAAGGACTTGATAGCGCTTGGTGTGGTATGCATGTCTGTCTCTGTCTGTCTGTCGTCTGTCTGTCTGTCTGTCTGCAGGTTTTACATCGGTTTCTTCTGCATCGGTCGGGATAGGCGGCATTGTCAGCACTCGCGATGCGGCGCCATCGATGTAGGCAACAAACAGGGCCACGACTGACGTGTACCTGTGCTGTGTCTGTCTGTCTGTCTGTTTACAGATATACCGTCGCGATGCGGGCCATGCCGATTTAGGCATGGCCATGAGGTGCCACCTGCTGTCGCACTTCGGACGGCCACTCGTCGAGCTAGAGGTACACACACACACACCACACACACAACAGAAGAGCCATTGGTGTACGTGTGGGCTCGTGATATTGGTTGGCTGATGCAGGGCCGCAACTATGCGTGGGCATTCGGCACGCGGGGCGACTTTTGGCTGATCCGCCTGTACGCCACACCCACACGGACGTACGTGGAGCTCATCAACGTGCTCTCACCCGAACGATGGCCCTCCTCACCTCTCTCATTCGGCGACCCCGCAGTAGGCACTGCACTCACCCAGGGAAACACACACATGGACAGACGCACACACACACACGTTGTTTGTGCCCACCTACCATCCCAGGTGCCGTGCATCGAGTCGCCGAATGTGGCAGATCGGCTGCAGCGTGCCATGCCGCACCTGAGCGGCCCCCAACTGCCCCCGTGTGTGGTGCGGCTGTACGGGTGGGCTGAGACCTATGTGCGTGAGCACGCAGCGGCCCACATCGACATGGGCCGGACCTTCTTGCGGTTCTGGGCCAGGCGGAAAACCGAATTACAGCAAGGGGAGGGCGGTGCGTGAATCTGTCTGTCTCTCTTTTTCGTGACGAGTGACGATTGGTGGAGGGGGGAGGGAGGGGAGCAGAGCAGTGGGCTGCCATGCCATGCCCCCCGTGTATAGCTTGGCTGCGTGTGGGCTGCCCAACAGCGTGTGTGTACAGCTCAGCAGGGCGGGGTGTGTGTAACAGTGGAGACGACAGCAAGCGACCAGATTGTTGCTTGATCATGCTGTCTCTTACTCTGTCTGTCTGTCGGCGCGTGTCTGTGCCTGCCTGCTTCCCGTTGACTGTGGTGGTAGTGTAATTGACAATGACATGAATGGTCTGCCTGCCTGTCTGTCTGTCTGTCTGTCTGTGGACAGGAGCCATCGGAGCCACCTTTTTGGTCTGTTGGCTGCTGGTCGCTGTTGTCGGGGGGTGTATGTGCATGTGTGTGTGTGTGTGTGTGTATATCCTGTCTGTCCCTCCCGTCGTTGTTGCGTTGCCTTGCTTTCTCGGCATTCATTCTCAGTGAGAAGAGGGCCGGTGTAGAATATGCATCTCTATGAGTGAATGAGTGAGTGGATGGATGAGTGTGTGTGTGTGTGTGCGTGTGTGTGAGAATTCATCCTCCCTTGCTTCCTTGGTTCCTTTCTGTGTTCTGTTCGTGAGGCGGGCACTGCCTGCTATGGGGTCAGTCAGGGCTTTTTGATGCCCTGCCCGCCTGCCTGTGTGCTCTTTTTGTCTGTTCCTTCCTTCGTTGGTCTCTCTCGATGACTGACTTCATGGGAGTGTGTGCATGTCATGTCGGTGGGATTTGTCCGCTCGTGCTTGACTCGTGTGCGTGGGTGGTGCTATTGCTCAAAGCCGTAGGATCTGAGCGCTGATGCGGACGGGATTCCTCACCCGACACGTGCAATGAATTCGATCAAGCTCGCTGCACCGCCGTCTTTCGCTGGGTGATCTGATCTGATCTGCTGACGGCCTCGTCAAGAGATGCCTCGGTGTCTGGCAACAGAGCTCCTGTTTGACCTAGATGAGATCCAGCCGAGGCCAGCATACGACGGCAAGGTGTTCTGCAGACAGCCACATGGCACAGATCTGCTGCTGCTGGGCAAGGATGACGCCAACATGACGCTCCACGGCGATGGTGGTGTGCTGGCGGTGCCTGGGATTGGGCGATGGTTCAAGAAGCAAGAGACAAACACGACGGTGAGGGCAAAGGGACAGTCAGACAGTCAGACAGACAGACAGAATGGTCTCCGGCTGTGTGTGATGCTTGTGTGTATGCAGTGTGCCATTGCCTCTCTCGCGCTCACGGTATCCGCGGGCAGGCCTCGGGCTGCTGCAAGGAAGAAAGCCATGATTTGCGTGTCTGTGTGTGCGGGTGTGTGTGCCTGCTGCAGGCAGGTGTGGCCCATGGCGACGCTCTCATATCCGAGTCGTCCCTTGTCGAGCGCCTGGCGCCCCTCCTGCCCTCCGACCTGGCCACAAAGGGCATGACCCTCCAGCAGCTGGTGCCTCTCGTAGACGCTGCCGGCCTCCGCCCGTCGACACACTTGGCCTCTGACAGCTCAGTGGAGGCCTTCCGGGATGCGTGCTGCGCGTCGCTGCGGCGGGGGGTGCCGGTCATCGTCAACTATGATATGACCTGCCTGGGGCAAGAAGGGGTCAGTGCGACTGCACCACGGGCGCAGGAATGCGTGTATGTCTGTCTGTCTGTCTGTGTGCTTGCGTGCAGGTGGGTGGCCATTTCTCGGTGGTGGGTGCGTATGCGCCGAGCTGCGATCGTTTCCTTTTGCTCGATGTGTGGCCGGAGACGCCTCTCGTGTGGGCGACGGCAAGTCAGCTGTATGCTGCCATGGACACCATCGATGGCGATAGCGCCAGGAGCAGGGGATTCATCATTGTCGAGCGGAAGGATGGGCCAGGCAGGCAGTCAGATTGAGCGCTCCTGCGTTTTGTGACGACAAGGCGACAGAGGCCGTCAGATCTGTGTGAGGTTGTGGATAGGGCTTCTGCTGTGCGTCTACTTGATGAGCAGCATGAGCAGATGGATGGATGGATGGATGCAGGGGACATGGCTCCGATCAACGCAATGATGCAGAGCGAATGCGGCCATTGAAACTGACACTCCACACTGTTTTCAACCATCAACTCTCGAGTCTATGTACAAGTCCAGCAGGCAGGCAGGCAGGCAGGCACTAGCCACGCTCTAGTAGTCTGGTCCCTCCGTCATGGCACCCCTCCCTCCCTCCCTCCCTCCCTCTCTCTGCAGCTAAGCTATGCTACACATCAATCAACTAGTGATTGGCCGATGGGTATAGGGGGTGGGCGACCTGGCAGACACACATCGTCAGCACTGCATGAGCCCGTCCATTCAAGATAGCCACACACTGAGTACCTGTGGTCGTCTGTCAGGTGTCCAGGGGTTTCAGGATGAGCATGTTCTTCTGATATCCACCCCAGCTAATGGCATACCGCCCCTCCAGCCCCTCGATGGCGTCGCCATTGGTCCGCTCATTCACCAGCCGCTTGAAGGCCTCATTGGGGGTCGGCTGGAACCAAAGCTCCTTGATGCCTCGGATCTTGAGCAGCGACTTGACGCAGGCAATGCCGAACTCGCCGGCGGCATCGCCATCGCCCAAATCCTCAGGCACTGCACACAGACAGACAGACAGAACATCCAATGGGCTAGCGTGCGAGAGCTGCCGATTGGTTGTCTGTGAGGAGGCGATTGTTTGCAGCTCACCGTCTACACTAACATCCATTTTTGAGATGGCCGGCAGCTGGTCCGCCATGTCGCCCCACGTCAGCCCCCCCTCACCCGCACCCGACAGAAAGACAACTTCGAAGCGCTCCAAGTGTCTGCCCCGACCCAGCGCCTGCGCATGCCCACGGCCTGCTCCGAAGTCGGGTCGGCCCTGAGCTCAATCTCTGTGACCGCGGGCATCTTGTGCACTATCTTGCGCCCCATCACCTTGCCCTCCCTGCTGTTGACGATAAGGCGACGTGCGGCGGGGAATGCGTTGTGGGGCAGATGGTCGAGCACAACCGGGTCGGGCTGCACTTCCTCCTCGGGATACACCACATGGTCGTCCTCGGTGATCACCACATCGAGCACCTTGGTGAAGGTCAGCGACTCTGCGAGTGCGATGGCGGCGGGGCTGGGCGTGTCGAGAGGGGTGGTGAGATGGTGGGGGCGGATGGTGAAGAAGGCACCGAGCGATGCGGCCGCCATCTGCTGGATGTGCCTCTGGATGAAGGGGGAGGGCTCCGGGCGCGTAGGCACGTCGCACAGGAGGCTGAGGTCGAAGTACTCGGTCTCGTGCAAGTGCTCCTCGGAGAGGGTGATGCCGATGTCGACGGGGATGTCGGGCTTTACACACACGGTGCGTGTGAAGGTCTCGATCGCCGACAGGGTGGGGAAGATGCGCCTGTCGATGGGCTCCATCTCGAATTTGGCCTTGAACCGCTTGATGGACCGGCAGCCACGGTCGACAAGGGCGGTCTGCAGAAAGACACAGCCACAAGTGAGTCATGAGCAGTGCGAAGATTCTCTCTCTCTCTCTGTTTGCGTGTGGCTCGTCAGATACACACCTGGAGGCGGCCTAGTCCCTCACGCCACTCATCGAAGCTAATGAAATCATCCATCGCCACAAAGGTGAGCGTGCCGACATCCTCCAGCTGTGACAGG
>CDMY01000309.1:24210-51508 GCA_001179505.1 Vitrella brassicaformis | reverse complement strand
CCACAAAGGTGAGCGTGCCGACATCCTCCAGCTGTGACAGCGGTCCAGGCTGGCCCGCCTCTGCCACCGGGAGGCGCCTCAGCGTGTTGGCCATGCTGTCGGGATTGGAATGCACCTGCAGCTCCTTGAGGCGTCGGGACGCCCCCACCATGTCCCCCAGCTCCCCCCCTAGCGCCGTCGCCGTCCACTCTGCCTGGACCCTCTCCAGTGATGGGAGACGCCACTTCCGCCGGCGGCCGGGGAATGCTGGCTGCCTAGGTCCATGAATCGATTCCTCATCCCCGGGGATGCCCGTGATGGATGTGAGGGATGTGAGGGTGGGGGGCGGGTCGAGGGGAGGGGGGAGGGATCCTTTCTTCTGCCGTCGTCGGATGCGCTGGAGCTCCCGACTCTCGTCGTCATCGATGGCTATCGCCGTGTTGAATTCGCTGTACTCGATGGACTCGAGTGTGCCGCCGGCCGGCTGCCCCGCTGCCGCTGCCGCGGCCCTCTGGCCCTCGCAATGCCCCTCTACCACCATCGGCACGACGGAACTCAGTATGTGCATCAAACATTCAGGGCTCTTGCGGCGCATAGCAGGGCCGTCTCTTGGGATGGCGAAGAAGCTTGGGTATCGCGCGACGATTGACATGAGCCGTGTGAGCCGTCGGCCCCACTCGAAGGCGTCACTGAATGAGAGGCCGCACCAGAAGCGCCGCTCGGCCGTGTCGTGGGTGTCCATGACCAGCAAGGTGATCTGGCAGCCGACGTGGCGCCACAGCCGCTGGGGCAGCGCCGCCACCAAATGAAGCGACACGAACGAAAAGACGTAGGCGACGACAACAGGCTGAGTGGACAACACACACCACACAGAGAGCAGACAATGAGGATGTGTGTGTTTGTCAGTGGTTCGTTTGGTGCATCTCAGCTTACGATGTGGCTGAAGCGCTGTGCGAAGGCCTCCAAATCTATGCTATGCGGCACGTGCGATGCCGTGGCCGGCTGCTGCTGGTGCGGGCCGTCCGGCATGGCCTCCTCACTACTGGTCTCCTCCTCTCCACCGACCCGCCTCTGCCGCTTCGCCACCGCCTCCGAATCGCTCATCGCTCAACACCAACACGGTCAACTAGCTACCGACCAGACGAATCCATGGCTGCACAGAATGATCCATGCGTTCAAGTGAATGATCCCTGGTGGACGTGTTGTGTTCGGTGCGCACTGCACGGACCAAATTGGCACGGACTCCCCGTGTGCATTGTCCTTGGAGCCATCCGCAGCCCGCCTCTGTGCCCGACCCACCGGTGGTTTGAACCCTGCAGATCTGGGTTTGAACCCTGCAGTTCGAAACCCTGACCTGCGAACGACAAAATGTGTCTGAGAGTTCGCTCAGGGTGTGTCTCCTCGTTAAATGCATGTACTTATGTGCTTAACGAATGATCCATCTGCAACATCAGACAGACAGACCGACAGACCGACGCAGCTAGTGGCATGATCGTTCTCACAAAGAGGAAGACATTGCTCAGCTTTCGTTTCTCATATGCACATCTGGACAACTCCAGCACAGGCATCCATCCACGAGCGATGCAGCTTAATTAGTCCACCCCACAGCGGCCACCCATGAGAGCATCCCGCCATCGTGGCACTCAGCCTCCCAACATCTATTTCTCTGCACCATTCTACAGCTAACATGGGCCGGCCGACCTGACGGACAACAATGCAGCCCAACACACATCACCCGCAGTGGAGAAGCGCGCCGACACATGATAGCTGAACCTCACCTGTCGTCTTTCGTCAGGTGTCGAGTGGTTTGAGAATGAGTTGCTGTCGGGAATATGGCCAGCCCCACTCGATGTCGAACCGCCCCTCCAGCCCCTCAACGGTGTCGCCATTCGTCCGCTCATCCACCAGCCGCTTGAAGCTCTGACCTCCATGATGCGGCCACAGCGCGAACTTGAGCTCCTTGATGCCTCGGATCTTGAGCAGCGACTTGACACACGCAATGCCAAACTCGCCAGCGGCATCGCCAACACCCAGATCATGAGGCACTGCAGTGACACAGACAGACAGACGGACAGACAGACAGACGGGCACATCCAGGACACAATTAGCTGCCATCTGAATGGAGGCGGTTGTTTGCAGCTCACCCTCCACACGGACATCCAGCCGTTTGATGGTCGGCAGGTGGTCGGCCATGTCCACCCACGTCAGCCCCCCCTCACTTACATCAACCCACCCGGGGTTGAAACACTCCAACGACTTGCCTGCACCCACCGCCTGCAGCACCCCCACTGCATCCTCCTCTGTCGGGACCCGGAGGTCAATGCGTTTGACCACCGGCATCTTGCTCACCAGCCTGCGGCCAATTGCGAGCCCCTTGCCGCTGTGGACGTACAGCGACGATGCGGCGGGGAATGCGCTGTCGGGCATGCTGTCGAACACGAGTGGGTCGACCTCCTCGGCGTTGGCCGCAAAGCCGCCATGGCCCCTCACCGTCACGGCCGTCGCCTTGGGGAAGGTCAGGCACTCGGCGAGGGCGATGGCAGCGGGGCTGGGTGTGTCGAGAGGGGTGGTGAGGTGGTCGGGAAGGATGGTGAAGAGGGCTCTCTCTGATGCGGCGGCCAGCTGCTGTATGTGTCTCTGCACGAAGAATGAGGGGGCGGGGTTGGTGGGGACCTCACAGAGGAGGCCAAGGTCGAAGCAGTCGACAGGGTCCTCATTGTCACTCGTGCCGAAGACACTGGTGTCGACGATGTCAGGGCTCACACATACGGCACTGGCGAAGGTCTCGATGGCCGAGAGGGGAGCGAAGATGCTGCTGTCGATGTCGTAGTCCTCGAGCCTGATGCTGAGTTTCTTGATGGAGCGGCAGCCACGGTCGACGAGAATCTCCTACACACAGACACACGCAACTCACAAGGAAGCTCTCGCCCTCCCTCTCTGATCGAGTTTATTGTGTGGTTCGCCGCACACCTGAAGGCCCTCCAGATCCGCAGCGCCAGTTCTCACGCTGAGGGTCCCGATGTCCTCGAGCCGCGACAGCAGCCCCGGCTGGCCCGCAGCTGCTGCAACAGGGATGCGCCTCAGCGAGCCCGCCATGACGTCAGGGTGGCATTCCACGTGCAGCTCCTTGAGGCGCCGCGACGTGGCCACCAGCTCCCCCAACACCTCACCGTCATACGCACTCTCTCGCACCTGGACTGTCTCGAGTGACGGCAGCTGCCAGTGCCGCCCGCGGCCGGGGCAGGAGAGCTCATCTTCCGGGATGATGCCGGTCATGGATAGCTCATGTCCCGGGATGATAATGGATCTGAGGGATGTGAGGGTGGGGGGCGGGTCGAGGGGCGGGGGAAGAGCCACCGACGGCTCCGTCGCAGCTCGGATATCGCGGCCCTCGGCCTCCTCGACGATGATGTCCGATCCGCCCTCACTTATGTCGATGGACTCCAAGGTGGTTGGCGCCTGCCGCCCGGTTGCTGTGGCCGCTGCGGCTCTCCGGCCCTCACTGTGGCCCTCCACCAATGCCGTGACGATCTTGTTGCTGATCAGCAGCGACAGAGAGTGGTAGTCACAAGAAAAGCCGTGATGATGTCGAACGACGAGACTTGGTGGGTACTTGACGACAATGGACTTGAGCCGTGTGAGCCGCCGGCCCCACTCGAAGGCGTCACTGAATGAGAGGCCGCACCAGAAGCGCCGCTCGGCCGTGTCGTGGGTGTCCGTGACCAGCTGGGTGATCTGGCAGCCGACGTGGCGCCACAGCCGCTGGGGCAGCGCCGCCACCAAATGAAGCGACACGAACGAAAAGACATAGGCAACGACAACGGGCTGAGCGGACAACACACACCACACAGACACAGAGAGAGGGCAGAAAATGAGGATGTGTGTGTCTGCCAGTGGTTCGTTTGGTGCATCTCAGCTTACGATTTGGCTGAATCGCTGTGCAAAGGCCTCCAGATCTATGCTGTGTGTGACCTCCTCCTCCTCCTCCTCCTCCTCCTGCTGCTGTGCTGCTGTTGGCTGTCGGTGTCCATCTCGGCCTCCTGGTGTCCGTTCTCCGAGTCATCCTCCTCTCCGTCTGCCGCCCGCCTCTGTCGCTTCGATGCCGACTCACTCATCGCCAACACCAATGGCTGCACACCACAGACATGAATTACAACAAATGCATTCAATGTGTACGGCTGTATTTCGTTCGTCGGTGAGTGGTGTGATGCGCCATACCTCACTGCTCGAATTCGTTGCTGCTCGTCATATCCAAGCTCGCACCCGCGGATCCCCCCAAGAGCACCGTGGCTGCAGATCTGGGCCTTCTGTGGTCGGTGAGGTTTCCTGAAGCAGGTGTAGACATAGATCTCTCATCGCACCGCCCGTGGACCCATCTCACCTCTCCTCTCGGATCCGCCCCTCTCGGATCCGGCCCTCAGCGATCATCCTTCACTCACACGCTGACTCAGCCACACTCAATCGCAATCGCACCCTGCAGCATCGCGTCTTCCCCTCCTTCCCATCGCAACAGCCTCTTTCCAGCGACTCCTACCAGCCACTCCCCCCAGCCAACAGGATGATGCGAGCAGCCGTCTCTATTTTGCTGCTGAGTTTGATCCTCTCACCCTCCTCTGCACAGAACACAACCAATGGTATGCTGCGCACACAGAGCGCTGCTGTTGGGAGCACCCTCTGGCTGCATGGCATGGGGGCTTCAGGTGTGTCATCGTCGCTCGAGACTGACGAGAAGGTGTATGACACGATCGTTGTGGGCGCGGGTGCTGCCGGCTGTCCCCTGGCCCGCACTCTGGCCGATTACGGCGAGGAGGTGCTGCTGCTGGAGCGCGGTGATGACCGTCAGAAGTTCCCAGAAGCCTTAACCAAGAGGGGCGGGCAGACGGCGATGCTCAACCCCGTCATATCTGAGCAGTTCGAGACCGTCCAGGGCGTTGTCGGTCACATCGGGCGGGTCACGGGGGGCGGCACGGCCGTCAATGCCGGCGTGTACATCGAGGAGGGCACCGGCTACTTCGACGACCTAGAGAGGAACTACGGCGTCACGCTCAACCGCACCCTCATCGACGAGAGCTTCGCCTGGCTGCTCGGCTCGGGCGTCGTCAAGCCATCCTCGCAGGACGGCCAGTGGAACACCGCCCTCCGCGCATCCCTCGAGGCCGAAGGCTACGAGTGGGCCGGCGACGAGGGCACACCCCAAGTGGGCTATGACAACGCCATGGTATGGCGCACCTACTCCATCTTCGACGCCGAGACTGACAAACGTCACGCCGCTGACGAGCTGCTCGAGGGGTCAAACGTCACCCTTCAGGTGCTCTCAGAGGTGCAGCATCTCGAGTTCGACGAGGAGTCGGCCGACGGCGCCAAGCTGACAGCCACGTGTGTGGTGTACGACAAGCTGAGCGACACCGAGGGCACTGAGCGGTCGAGGCGTCGCGTGTGCGTCAGGGATGGCGGGCGCATCATCCTGTCTGCGGGTGCCATCCACACGCCGGCGATCCTCATGCGGTCAGGGCTGGGCCCCAAGGAGATGCTCGAGGCGGCCGGCATCGATGTGGTCAAGGACATGCCCAACGTCGGCAAAGACCTGCACGACCACCCTCAGGTACGCCACCTACCAAGACACGCTCTCTCCGTCGCATGTGTGAATTGTCCATGTGTGTGTGTGTGTGTGTGTGTGTGGTTGGTGCAGACGCCCATCGGTGTGGGTCTGAAGGCCCCTGGTCCCGTGACGATTCAGTCTATCATGGCCACTCGCTACGCCGGGCCGAAATGCGACGCCGAGAACCCCTCGCCCAACGAAGAGTGCCACTTCATACTCATCGTAAGCACACAGACAGACAGACAGACAGACAGAGAATGTTTTCACCATGATCTCCCTCCTTTTCGTCTTTTCCCTGTCTGTGTGTTGCACAGGATGAGCTGTCTCAGGGTTACGGCATAACGACGGGCATGGCCTTGACGGCCGCCAAGGGTGCGGCTCAGGGCAAGGTCACTCGCTCCGCCTTCAGCTTGCTCAAGGGCTTCTGGGAGTGCGCACACGACTTCGACATCGCACTCAAGGAGGAGGAAGTCGACCCCGACACCGACGCAGCTGAGGCGGAGGCGCCGCCCATATGTAATGACCAGCAGGCCGAAATGGCCGACTGCACGCGTCAGGGGGGCTCGTTGCTGTCGTGGGTGACGGACCCGCTGTCCCGCGGGAGTGTGTCGCTGGCTGCGAATGGGTCGGTGGTGGTGGACCCCAAGTACTTCGACCACCCGATGGACAGACAGGCCGCCGCGCTCTCAATCAAAGGTAGGTACATAGACAGCCATTCAATTCACGTGATGACTGGAGTACTAAGCATATGGTGTGTACGTGGTTCGGTTCCTGCAGAGATCGTCAAGCTCTTGGTGTCTGATGACATGCGCAACATCACTGCCAACGGGGAGGAGTCATGCTTCGCCTCAGACCTCCTCACCTCGGGACTCATCTCATCCGCCATGGTACGCACACCACACCACCCAGCCCACTTGGCAGCCATGTGCCTCATGGATGGTGTGCTCTCGATCTTTGAAACCTCCCCAGGGGCTGATCTTCCCCCCGTCCAAGTACGCACCGGCCGATGCGGATCTGCAGCTGTTCCCCCGCGGCATCAACGCCTCCATGCTGGACACCGACGACTCGCCCGAGACCCTCGAAGAAATCTTCCTGTCGGTGGCCGACCCGCTGTACATCTCAATATGGCATTACTGCGGGACGGTCTCGATGGGCACCCTCATCGAGGGAGACGACTTCCTCCTCACCGGCACGTCCAACGTGCACGTGGTGGACGCATCGGTCATCCCCGCCGTGACGCGCGTCAACCCCATGGCCACTATCATGATGCTCGGCAGATATGCCGGTGTGCAGCTGGGCGAGAAGCGGGAGACGCTCAGGCACAAGGAGAGGCAGTACACATTCGCTGTGGCACGGGCGGAGGCGCCGCTCGTGGATGACGGTGGCGATGGTGATGACGGTGAGGGGGAGACCGTGTCTGGGAGTGTCGGGCTGGGGGGCAGAGTGTGGGGCGGGCTGGCGCTGCTGGTTCTCGGCTGGTTGGTCTTGGCCTAGACCTCTCTCTCTTTGCCTCTCATCTGTCTCGCGTGTCTCTGGTTTCGCCTCCTTCCAGTCTTTGTCTGTCTGCCTGTCTGCCTGTCTGTCTGGTGGGTACTGTCACTGTCTGTCTACCTCTTCATTCATATCATCCAATCGGGACACTTACTTTTTCAAGATGGTGGGTGTCCGCGTTGGTTGGTGTTTGTGTGCGAAAGAGATCGATCGGGAGAGATGTATGCGGTTCATGCGAGTCAGTCCGCGTAGGTGCAGCTTTAATTCCATGTAGGTGTGTCCGTCTGTCTGTCTGTCTGTCTGAGTGTCTGTCTGTCAAGCCACGTGGCACTTTTTTTGCGAAAGCTGGTGCCGGCCCTGATTGTGCCTGATATGCGAGAAAAGATGATGAGTCGGACAGAAAGGTTTTGCCAGGCGGGGCGGCCAGCCAGCCGGCCTGTACTTGTCGAAATGCTACCGACAGGTGCAGGCGGGCTGAGTGCCGGTCTGCCTGCCTGCCTGCCTTAGCGAGTGATGATTGGTTGCATGTGAGTCGGTGGCAAGGAGCCATGCAGTGAAGTGTCGTCGTGCGGTGTGGTGTCGTGTGGTCCTTTTAGTCTGGTTGTCGTGTCTGCGGCCGGGTGTCTCTGTCTGTCTGTCTGTGTGTGAGAGGCCTCATACTTTATTTATATATGTGTTCTAGTTGTGTGCGCGTGGGTGGGAGGGTGTGTGGGTGGGTCGGTGTCTGTGTGTGTGAGGCCGTCGGTCTTTAATGTTCGTGTGTGTTCATGGTGGATGCGATGCGCACGCGAGTGCGTGGCCGCTGATCGGATGATGATCAGACTGTGTGTGCGTGGGACGGGACGGACACCTCTCTACCCCTCCGTGGCTTATTTGAAACGGAATGCTCGTAACCGCCATGCAGCAAGAGGGAGGAACATCTGTTGTGTAAGAAAGGATCGCTCCTCAGGGAAGGGCTCGAGAAGTCTCACCGGCCATGGCCATGCACTCGTGCAGAGAAAGGTGTACACTGAAGGAGAGAGGAGAGCACACTTGTGTGTCTACCATGACAGCCAAATCAATAAATATCACATGCAATCCCAGCAATTAAGGGCATCCATCCATCCATCGTTGCCATGCCACTGCTCCATTGGAGCCGATCGGCTGACACGCAACCATACCATCCGACAACAGCCGGCTCTCTTCCCCTCCGATATATAGACGATGAGATGAACAAATATGCTCTCCTCTCGCCCGTATACACAAAGACACAGTCATTGCATAATGTCCTACACGCAACGCAATGCTCTCGACGTCCGTATGCCATATGGTATGCCACTCCATCTAAAGTCACTCACTCGCTCAAACCACACACACACACACACGAGCTCTCACTGACACACACGCCTTATGGACGCCAGACACACACACTCATGCGCCACACATGTCACAGCTGGGGGTGTTGTCCGACTCGCTCGCACGCTGCCGCCGCCTGTAGCACGCCGCACCGACACTCCCACTGCTGCTCGACCCGGACCCGTCTTGCCCCTGCTCATGGCCGTGGGTGCCGTTCATCATGCCACTCATGAGCGGCAGGTGGCTGTCGGAGTGAGCCGAGGGGATGGGCGGCCTGCCTGGCGAGGGGTGTGTGAGGGTGAGGTGTTTGGGCTGGGCGTGGAACTTTGCCGACTCCTCGTTGGACACGTGGCGTGTGATCTGCGGCGGCACCGTTACCTTCTGGGCAGTGCGGGAGGGCTGAGACCGCAGGTAGTACATACCTGCAGCAGGCCACGCACCCATGGAGAGGAGACACACATGGATGGCATGGCGGTTGGGATGCATGTGGTGGACGGGGTGTCCACGCTTGCCCTGCCCACCGTGCCCACCTGTCTTGAGTTGCTTCCGCCAGGCGTAGAAGTGCATTGATGTGACCTGGGCGTAGGAGGGGGTCTTGAGGAACAGATTCATCGACTGACTCTGATCCACAAACCAACCCCGATCTGATACACACTCAACACACACAATCCGCTTCAATGTCTCTCTCTCTCTCTCTCTCTGCCTGCTTGCGTGTATGCTATGTGTGGGCAGGGCAAGAATGGAATGCCTGCCTCCCCCCGTTGACCTGACCTGCGGCCATGTTGATGAGTGTGCGTTGGCTCATTTCCCACACGGTCTTGTAGACGTTGTGCGTGTCGCCAGGCAGCGACAGGCTCGACACCGACCCGCCGCGGGCTATCAGCATGTCGCGGTCCTCCGTAGCCAACGGCCACTCGCCCTACACACAAATGCACACAACAAGACGGTCCGAGCTTTCTGTCGGATATCGTTCTTGTCCCTGCCACGCCACGTGTGCGCAGGCACCTTTTGAATGAGATGTCTGACGAGGTGAGGGTTGATTATAACAAACTCTCCTGCCAGCACCGACCGACGGTACAAATTCGACGTAAACGGCTCGAAACCTGACCACACACACACACACACACATAGATAGTCGTACAGCCACGGACAGGCCCGTTGATCGGCATCCCTCCCTCCCTCCCTCCCTCTGTGTTGTGTGACTGTCGCACGACGGTCTCTCTCACTTTCATTGTTGCCCAGTATCTGCGCAGTGGACGCAGTGGGCATGGGGGCCGTCAGCAGGGAGTTCCGCAGCCCCTTCTTCACGATCCGACGACGCAGCCCTGCCCAGTCGAGGTGGGGGTCGAAGGGGAAGGGGGGGCCCATCAGGGGGGCGTGTGGGGAGGGCACGGGAGAGGGGGGCAGGGGGTTGCGCTGGGCGAAGTCCGCTGCATACTCGGCCCACAGGTCCATCTGCAGCTTGCCCTGTTGGAAACCAAGGGAGAAGGGTAGTGGAGTGGTCTGTTGCTGCTCGTTGCTGGTGTGTATTGTGTATTGTGTATGTGTGTATGTGTGTATGTGTGTGTGTGTGTTACCTACCTCACTGGCGGGGCTGCCCTTGAAGGTCTCGTAGGGACCGTCGCGTGCAGCCAGATCACACGACGCACTCAATGCTGACACCACACACGACACCACACCACACCACACCACACCACACAAATGAAATGCAGCCATGGCCCTTCACCGTCCCGTCCATCATATCATCACCCACGCGGCCCACTGACTGACCAGCATAGTGAATGTGTTCGAAGATTTTAAAGTTGAGGAGGCGCGCCTCCTCGCCCTCGTAGTCGAGTCCCAGCATGGCCATGACGTCGGCCAGGCCCTGCACGCCGATGCCGATCGGCCGGTGCCGCAGGTTGGACTTCTCGGCCTCGGCAATGGGGTAGGCGTTGCGGTCGATCACTTGGTTCAAGGCGCGAACCATGTGGCACACAACATCTGTGTGAGGATGACAGACAGGGAGACAGGGAGGGATGATCCATGTGCGCGCGTGTGTGTGTGGAGTGGTCACCTCTCAGCCGAGTGAAGTCGAATTTGTCCAACACGGCCTGGCCGCTCTTGGTGATGGGCGGAGGCTCGTGGCTGGAGCGATGCAGCATCGGACCCTCGCACACAGACGACCCCGCAGCGTCATCGCCGCCACTCTTCAGCCTCTGCAGACACGACACACGACACACTCATGGAGGACGCCTGACGCACAGACAGACGCCCATATCACTCTCGGCACCTACCTTTGGTCCACTCTCAGCAAGTCCAGCTTCACCGAACTGCCCGAGGCCGCCGCCCGCCAAGCGACTGTCGTGTGTGCGCTTGCTGGGAGAGGTGGGTGAGAGGGCCGGGTGGGCCGCCCTCCCGTCGTCCTGGACGGTGGGTATGAGTGGCGATCGGCACCGCCTGTAGTAGCTGGGCGACTCGTTCATGTCCTCGTCCACCACCTCATCCACCAAACACACTTCTGATGGATGGACAGATCAAGACAGCGGCAGGCAGGCACGCAAGACAAGACGGCCCATTCGTCCACACAGAGTGATGCACACGTTAGGTGTCGTGTCGTGTGTCTGTCTGCAGTGTATTTGTGTGCTTGCCGGCTGGGGGCGGTGGCTGCTCGGTGGCGTGTGTCTCCTTGATGAACTGGGGGAGGGATATGGACGCCAGGTTGCACACGGCCACCTCGTCGGGCGCCGTGTACTCGAGGATCTCTGTGCACAGGTTGCTCGACTGGATGGTGCCTGCAGGACCATCCCATCACCAAACACACACACAAACGCACACGCACACAGACGGTACGGTATGCATCACTCGCCTCGCCTGATGGTATGATATATATGTGTGTGTGTGTCCCTCCCTCTCTGCTAAGGGCTGGGCTCACTCACCGAGGTGTTTCTGGTTGCTCTTGAAGTTGCATGCGTCTTTGTAGAGCATATAAGGCGTGCCCGTCTCGATCTGCACGTGCACTATGTGCCGCCAGAGGTCGCGGGCCCGCAGCGTCCTCCGACCCATGCCCTCGCGCTCATACCGCTCGTAGAGCTCGTCGAATGCTCGACCTGTAAGTGAGATGCACACACGCACCGCACCAAGGAGGGGGGGATGGATGGATGGATGGATGTCACGGGCCTGTGTGGGCTGGCTGACTGACCGTATTTGGTGTTGAGGCCTCTGCATGTGTCGGGGCACATGAGTGTCCACTCCTCGTCCCTCTCGACGCGCCGCATGAACAGGTCGGGCACCCACAGGCCGCAAAAGAGGTCGCGGGCACGGTGCTCCTCCTTGCCGTGGTTCTTGCGGATGTCCTACACGCAGACACAGACACACAGAGAGAGAGAGAGCGTCACATCGGGCTCCCTCCATCGATGTGATGTGCTTGCCGTCCGTATGTATGTGTGTGTGTGTGTGTGTACGAGGAATGCGAGAATGTCAGCGTGCCATGGCTCGATGTAGATGGCGAATGCGCCCTTGCGCTTGCCGCCGCCCTGGTCCACGTATCGCGATGTGGCGTTGAAGACCCGCAGCATGGGCACGATGCCGTTGGACCGGCCGTTGCTGCTCCGGATGTACGCTCCCTCCGCACGCACGACGTGCACTGCAACACCTATGCCTGGGGGGGTCGGTTGGGGGGCGGGGGATTCACACACGCAAACAGAGATGGATGGATGGATGTGTCTTCGTCCTCTCTCTCTCTCTCTCTGTGTGTGTGTGTGTGTGTGTGCTGGTCTGCCTGACCTCCGCCTCCGGCCGAGATGTTGGCAGCTCGTGTGACGGTTTCGAATATGCCGGGGATGCTGTCGGCTGCGATCTGCATGAGGTAGCAACTCGCCATCTGGGCCTTCTTGGTGCCTAAATCACACCACACCACCACACCGCACCTCACCTCAGTAATGCTAGCTGCATGTTGGTGTGTGTCAGCGGGCCGGCTGCTGCGTACCGTACCTGCGTAGAAGAGTGTGGGTGTGGCGTGTATGTAGTCCTTCCTGCTGAGCAGGTCGTATGTCTTGATGACCTTGGCCATGTCGGGGGCGAAGATGCCGCACGCAACGCGCTGAACACACAACACACACCACACAATATCACACACCACACCACACCAATCCAGACTCCCGAGTTCAGCCGGTCCAAGACTGCCGCACCGCACCCACCATGAACAGGTATTGCGGTCGCTCCGCCTGCCGTCCTTTGATGCGCAGCAGATACGACTTCTTCAGCGTGCAAAACCTGAAGACACACACACACACACACATACACACACAACAGAGAGTGCGGTGCGACAAGAGGGAGCGTGGTGCGGTGGTGTGCTGTTGTCGACTCGACACTTAGTTACTTACCCGAAGTAGTCGAAGTCAAGGTCTCGTTCGTTCCTGATGGCCTTGTCCAGCTCATCCTTGTGTTCCCTGACAAACCGATAGGTGTCCTGTACACCACACCAACAGCCACATCACATACATGCCATGCCGACAGACAGACAGGTGGTGCCAGCCCAGCGACCTGTGTGAGTGTCTGTCTATGTGTGTGTGGAGGCAGGCCAGTAGGGTAGGTACCTCGGCAATGAGGCTGCAGTCCCGGCCGTGGTCGTCGACGTATGTGTAGAGGGCCTCCATGGCTGCGCTGAAGGTGTCGCAGGTGCCTTTCCACAGCTGCGTCGCGCACAGACGTCCGGCCAGCCTCGCGAAGTCGGGGTGGTCAGCCTGGTGGAACGCTATCGTCTCAACTATGAACTCGTCAATGCTCTGCGTCGATATCTGACACACACACACACACACACACACACACGCCCGCATCACGCCATGTGCTTCCCGTCGTCAGGTGATGTACATTCTCTGTGAGCCCTTTGACGATCTTGGCGCCCAGTGTGACGAGCAGCTCGTCCCTCTCCTCCTCCCGCCGCGCGCCGAGGCCGTTCCGCCTGCCCGTTCCCCCCATGGCGATCCGCGCCACGTCGCTCTTCAGGCCGGGCAGCACACGCTCCACACGACGCAGGATCTTGCGCAAGTCGAAGCCCTCTAGCTCCTTGGACCGCTTGACGACCTGCGTGGGCCATTCTGTCGGGGTGCAGGTGGTGGTCGACGCAGCGGGAGGTCGCTGCTCCGCTCTGAGAATGCGGGCAAGGAGCTCGTCATACTCGTGAAGGCCGTCGGTGGCCGCTGAGTGGGATGGGGAGGACATCATGATGTTTCACGCCTGTCTGTTGTTTGAGTGAAGACAGCAAGACAAAACGAAGCACTTGAAGACAGTTAAGCAGAGTGTGTCGTCTTGTCCTTTGTTACCTTGATGGGATGGCGAGTGTCTTGCCCACAGCAGTACTGTAGTCGACACAGATCTGCGTGGGAGTCGTCACGTTGCTTCGCTGACCTGACCTGGAGAGATCTAATGCTGCATGACTGCTTTCGGCCAAACCTGCTTCTCATGCTGCTTCTCCATGCTTCAGATGCTTCTTCTTTTGCGCCTCTTTTTTTGAACCCGGCGCTAAGCTCGCAGGGACCTGCGAGCTAAGCCCGAGAGCAGGGATGGTTTTGACGAAAGAAGCTGCTCCAACCCATTGATTGGTTGAGTGGGTGTTGCTTCACTCATCTGGGAGGCGCTGCGGGCGGAGGCCACATTCATCCACCTACACGCAGTGGCCATGAACGGGTGAGCACCGATACACACACACGCACACACGCACACACACGGACACTTTGGCATGCAGCCCCGCTATTGCTTGCCTTCCTTGCCTTGCCTTCCTTGCCTTGCCTTGCCTCACCCGCTGCCCTCATGCAGCCTGTTGCTTGTGTCATTGCTTTCTCTGTCTGTGACTTTGCTGTCCGTCCCATGCTGTCCATCTATCAGCAATGCCGCCAGTGGTCATGGCCCGACGGCTGCCAATCCCCCAGGCGGCGTGACGGGCGGTGACGATGCCGAAATGGAGTCGCGGATGAGCCCGAGCGCCAGCATGAACCTGACTTACAGCTACCAGCCAAGCTGGGAAAGCCTCGACAAACGACCTCCCCCACAGTGGTCAGTCAGTCAGCACTACACAACACACCACAACGCTGCACAGCTGACGGACAGACAGACAGACAGGCAGCCAGCCACAGGGACAGATTGACTGTTGGTGCTTTGTGTGTGTGTGTGTGTGTTTGTGCAGGTATGATGAAGCTAAGGTGAGCAAGCAGAGCAGAGCAAGAAGTGTCGAAGGTTCAGTCAGACCGTGCTGCCCTGTTTCTGTTTCTATCTGCCTGCGTGGGTCTAGTTTGGCATCTTCATCCACTGGGTGGGGGAGTGAGTGAACGAGAATCTGATCTATCTGCACATACGATACGGACGCAGCAGCGACTCGTGTGTCAATCGATGTCTGCATCAATCACATATGCAGGGTGTCTTCAGCGTGCCAGCATTCGTCTCCGAGTGGTTCTGGCACAGATGGAAGGTCGAGAACAACGAGGCCGTCAAAGACTTCATGGCCAAGAACTATCCGCCAGGTCCGACCGACCGAGCAGCACACACATATCACTCCCTTACCCGTTCCCCCATTGATCATGCCTTTCTCTCTGTGTGTGCAGGGTTTACCTACGCCGAGTTTGCGCCTCAGTTCCGTGCCGAGTTCTTCGATGCCAATGGCTGGGCGGACCTTTTGGCCAAGAGCGGGGCGAGGTATGTCGTGCTGACCAGCAAACACCACGAAGGTGAATGAATAGAGACACACAACACAGACAGACAGACAGACACACGCAGCTATAACGAGCGATGGTTTTCCTCCAGGCTATACGCTGTGGCCCTCAGCTCAGTCGTGGAACTGGAACTCGGTCGACGTCGGGCCGCATCGGGATCTCGTCAAAGACCTGATGAACGCAGTGCGCAATAGGTACACACACACACACACGCACACACCACCACAATACCAGCAGGGCATCCATCCATGGCGTCGATGTGCGCTGTGTTGTGTGCCCTCAGAACGAGTCTTCGTTTCGGTCTGTACTTCTCGCATCTCGAGTGGTTCAATCCCCTCTACATGGGCGACAAGGCAGGGGCCTTCAAGGCCACACGCGACTACCCACGGGACGTCAGTCACCCACAGCTCTATGACCTGGTCAAGAGATACAGGTAGGTGCGTCTGCACATGCCGACGCGCGGGGGCAGTACCTGTGCAGTTGAGTGTGGTGGTTGGTTGGTTGGTTGGTTTGTTCAGGCCGCACATAGTGTGGGGCGACGGTCAGTGGGAGGCGCCTGAGGAGTATTGGGGCAACTGTGAGTTCGTGGCGTGGCTGTACAATGAGTCGCCCGTCCGGGAAGAGGTCGTCATCAATGACAGGTGAATGAAGAACCACATCCACCAAACAAACCGGCGATTCACGCCTCACTCCACATCCATCCATCCATCCATCCATCTGTGTGTGTGTTGTGTGCTGACATGGTCAGGTGGTCGTCGGACACCACCAATCGGCATGGCGGCTTCTACACGGGCAGCGACAAGTTCCACCCCGGACACGTCATCGACCACAAATGTACGTGAGTGACACTGGCTGGCACGTGACGTGACACAGCCATCCCATCACTGGAGGGATGTGTGGGGTGGGTGGATTGGTCTCTGCTGCGCTGCAGGGGAGAATGCGATGACGCTCGACAAGAACAGCTGGGGGTACAGACGAGAAGCGAAAATGGAAGACCTCCTCACTACTAAAGGCAAGTCAACAGACAGGGTGTGTCGACACACATTAGTGCATGTGGTTCGGTGGATGGAACCTGGCGCACTCTGCATCATCACCCAATCCCCTCCCTCCCACTGCATGTCTGTTTGTTGTGTATCTGTCGACCGACCAGAGTTGATCTACAAGCTGGCGTCGACCGTGGCGTATGGCGGCAACCTGCTGCTCAACATCGGCCCAACAGCCGACGGCCGAATCGACTTCTACTTTCAGCAACGGCTGCTCGAGATGGGACACTGGCTCGTGAGTGAGCCACACAACATACGCGCACACCCACACAGACAGACAGACAGGCGCGGGCACGTCGATGTGCCTCCCTCTTGCGTGTGTGCAGAGTCTCAACGGCGAGGCCATCTACGGCACCTACCCCTGGCTGATCCAGACGGACAACTTCACGACAGACGTCTTCTACACATCACGCACGAAATGCCCACTACCCCATCAGCAGCCGCCGCTGCCGCAGCAGCAGCAGCAGTCCAGCCCCCCCACACCCACCCCCAGCAGCAGCAGCCCGCCGTCCCCCATGGCCCCTCCGCAGGTGCCCAAGAGCGACCTCCCGACGCGCATCTATGCCATCTTCTTCGCATGGCCCACTGATGTGCCGCCAGTGCTGCGATTGCAGGCACCCCCACAAGTGCGTGAGCGACAAAGAGCGATATGGGAACACGTGTCGTGTATGTCCGTGTCTGTCTGTCTGTGTCTGTGTCGCGTCAGGTTGGCATGGATGTGTCAAGCGTGAGCCTCCTGGGTCACTCGGGCAGCGTGACCCACCGGCTGTCGTCCTTCTCTCGCGACGGGACACCCATCAACCTGCTCGAGGTGACGCTGCCAACCCTCCCACCAGACACCCCCCTGCACCACGGATGGGCCCTCCAGATCGACAGCGACAAGGGCGCAGGGGAGAGGGAGCCGTCGCCAGAGCGGCAGGGAGAGGAGGGTCCTTCGTCGGATGCCCAGGGCACCGTGATGCGAGGCAGTGTCGGTCGGTTCAGCGACAGGATGTCTATCGAGAGCGGGGGAGAGGGGGGGCCGTGGGGCAGACAGATGGTGGCGTGAGTGATGCGGCCCGGTGTCTGTCTAGAGGGGATATTAGATAGATGGGCGTGGCGGTGTGTACATAGGAGTCCGGTACCTTTGCTGGCTGCGGCTTACATAAATACCACGAGTGAGTGAGTCTCTGCAGGCACTCAGAGTGCCTGTTCGTCTGTCCCATATATGTGACGCAAGATGCATCACCGACGCTTCTGAATGGTTGGTAGGAGGTCTATTTACAAGCCCCATTGCAGCTCCAAGCCCGCAGCTCGCAGATCGTCCTTTGGCGTTTTTGTCGTTTGTGGCGGCAGGCAGCGATGAGCGGTCAGAGCCTGCGGTGCGTCGCCCGAACGGCGCCTTCGCCAGCCTCGGCGCAGAGGTTTCCGCCCAGACGAACCTTCTCCCGTGCGGGCTTGCCCCAGGCCTCACCGTCCAGGTCTATTCCACGCAGTTCGACCCCGACGTCGAGAATGTGGGCGGCCAGCGCAAGCTCATCTATCACAACGAGCAGCAGGTGAGGCCAGATGCCCACACACCGGGAGTTAGGCGCGCGCAGGGCGGGAGAGAGAGAGGGTGGGAGCCAGGTCAGGGTGTGAGGGAGGTGCGGGGAGGCGGGGAGAGGGCGCATGCGAAGGCAGGATGGCTGGCGGATGGGGGATGGGGCGGATTTGCATCGGTTGTGTCGCTGGCGGTGTGCGCACGTGGTGGCAGATACTGGAGGCGTTGGGTGGCGCTGCGGGCAGTGCGGTACTCTACCAGGTGAACACCACCACACGTGCATGCGCACCGCACGAGCCCCTTGTGTGTGGTGTGGTGTGATGTGGTGTGGTGTGGTGTGGGGTGATGTGTTGTATGCAGGGCATGAACACGTTCGTAGTGAATCCGTCGAAACCATCGGCCAGTGTGACCGTGGACAGCCTCACGGTACCGCGCTGCGCTGCACTGCACCGCACCATGCCACACAGATTGGTGGGACTGTGTGTTGTGTGTGCTGTATTGTGTTGTGGTGTGTGTGGGTGCAGGGTGACGCCCAGGGGCAGAAGATCGTGTTCCTGCGCAAACACCGCCTCGACCTCAGTGAGCGGCGGCACACCCACACACCCCCACACCCACACACATGACGCGGGCAACACGGACATGGACCCACTACCTCTTCTGTTCTGTGCTGTGTTGTGGTGTGTTGTGATGTGGTGTGGTGTGGTGTGGTGTGTGCAGCTCAGGACAAGGTGATGCGCGGCGAGTTGGACCAGGAGGACGTTCAGTACATCAGCTGCGCCATCAAAAAGGCCATGGGACACCTTCACGTAGGTAGCCACACCCAAACCAGCCCAGCCCACCCTCACGCACCCAATGTCATCCTCATGTGTGTGTGGTGGTGTGCAGCTCCAGTCCATCGGGCGCCACTCGTTCCTCACGGAGATGTTGGAGCAGAACTCTGAGCACCGCGGCGCCGTCATCAACGTCAACCGCTTCCAGGTCCACACACATACATCCAATTCGGCATCACACCACAGTCCACCAGCCAACTTGACCAACGAACGTGTGTGTGTGTTGGTGTGTGCAGTTGCTGCCGGGCTACTTCACAAGCATGCTCCAGCTCGGCGGCCAACTCTACTTCCAGGCACGTACCCTTGGGGCGGTGGGGTGGGTCGGGTGGGGCTGGGCTGGTGTCATGCTAACTCTCTCTCTCTCTCTCTCTCTGTGCGTGTGTGTGTGTGTGTGTGTGTGCAGATTGACTGCACGCATCGCATTCTACATAGTGAGAACCTCTTCGAAACGTTGAAGAAGAAAGCGGTGACCCCACGCACCCCACATGCCCACACACGTACTGGCAACCACAACCACAGCCACTGTCGATTTGGCTCCCTCCCTCCCTCCCTCCCTCTCTCCCTCTCGCCCTCCCTGTTTTTCCTGCTGTGCAGTCCAGCTGGCAGGGCCCCAAATCGGGGCTCAGCGACTACATCAACAAAGAGTTTGTCGGCCGTCGCATCATCACCCTCTACGTAGGGGGGACGTACACACCACACACACGCCACGCCGCACCCCGTGCGATTGTGTGTGTTGGTCTGTCTGTTTGTGCAGTCGAGCGGTCCCGCTAACAACCGCGAGCGCAAGCTGTACGCCATCGACAAGGTTGCTTACTTACCCCAACACCCACCCATCCATTCATCCAGAGGAGTGTATGGTATGGTGGCTGCGTGTGGGTGTGCATGGTACCTATGTGCTATAGATTGACTACGACATGTCGCCCAAGAGCACCTTCACCGACCGCAGCGGCAAGACCTGGACGATAGGCGACTACTTCTCGCAGACCTACGGCATCCAACTCACACCGGGCCAGCCAATGGGTGGGCAGGCAGGCGGGCGACCAGCCAGCCACCAACACATCGCACCACACACACGTGCAGACACAGGGAGGGAGGGATGGAGGGAGGGAGGGAGAGAGTGTGTGGATGTGTGTGTGCAGTGGTGTCGAGCAAGAAGAAGAAAATCGACGGCGAGTGGCAGGTCATCCGCACCTTCCATCTCCCCTCACAGGCCGTCACGCTCACAGGTAGAGTGGAGCCCGCCACCGGCACCAACCAGCATGATACCGCATCACCACATGACATCACATCACTCACTCACCCCTTCAATGCACCCCTGCACACCTTGTGTTGTGTGCAGGTTTGGACGAGTCGATCCGCAGCGACTTCCGCCTGAACAACGAGGTGGGCCGCCACTGCCGCATGCTGCCCGGCGAGCGCCTCGACAAGAGCCAGCAACTGGCACACATACTGCAGAACAACAGAGACGCAAAAGGTGGGTGGCTGGGAGGGTGGGGGATGCTGCGGTGCCTCCATCCATTCATCTGTGCTGTGCTATGCTGTGTGGTGTGTGTGTGGCTCTGTCGGTGTGTGTGGCTCTGTCGGTGTGTGTGTGTGTGCAGAGGTGTTGGCCAAGTACGGCATCAGTATCAGCAACGACCGCAAAGTAGTCAGCGGTAAGCCGACGACCCACACACAGAGCACAGCCACACTGTTTGTCCCCCTCCCACCCTCCCTCTCTCGTTTCTCTCTCTCTCTCTCTGTGTGTGTGTGTGTGTGTGTTTAGGCCGTCAGTTGGCCATTGGGGACGGTGCGACGAACTTCAACTTCTACACCCGTCCCAATGAGTTCGAGCCCCTGGGGAAGGAGAGGCCGACCAAGAGCGACCCCAACCTGCGCGGCAAGACACTCAAGCCAGACAACGCCAACTTCAACGTCGACTCGCTCGTCAAACCGGTCCGGTGCACCTGGGAGGGAAAACACACATACACACACCCACTTGGTGTTTATGTGTGTGTGTAGGTTGGGCTGACGAACTGGATCATGGTGTATGACGAGGCGACGAGCGGGCAGGACTCCTACAAACTCCTCGACAGCCTCCGAAGCACCTGCCAAAGTACACACACACACACACACACACAAACACACCGCCCAAATGGATGGATCGACATCATGATGTGTGTACGTCGTGTGTCTGTGCCCTTCCCTGCCTTGCCCAGAGTTCGGCATGCCCATCGCTGAGCCTGCATATCTCGGTACCTACACCCACCCCACCCACACCGCACCACGACACGCACACGCAACGAACGACCAGACACAGAGAGACGACGACGGACGCCACCTATCTATCTTATGTGTGCATGGCATCAGGTATCCCCAAGGACAAGGGCGGCTGGCGTGGCGCTCTGGAGGAGGGCGGCTTCTGGAAGTACCTCAACGGCATGATCGAGCAGCAGCAGCGTGGTGCGAAAGAGAACGGCAACAGTGTCATCGTCTGTGTCATCCTACCAGGGTAAACAAACAACCACCCACCACTCCCTCACACAGACAGACGTAGAGAGAGGGGGGGGAGACACACACACAGAGAGAGAGAGAGAGAGTGAGGGAGTGCGTGTGTGTGACGCAGCAAGCCTGACGTGGCGTCCAGGGTGTACAGCAAGATGAAGGAGCGGCTCTCCGTCCACAGCAACGACCTCACCCCCGTAGCTTCTCAGGTTGGGATACCTCGCCACACACACACACACACACACATACACACACTTCTCGGGCACACACAGAGACAGACAGGCACACACATGACACACACATATTTGTTGTTGCTTTGAATGCTGTGGTGGCTGTGGTGTGTGTGCAGTTTGTGCAGTCCAAGACGATCAACGATGAGCGCAAGTGGGGCTCGGCCGTAGTCAAACTCATCGCACAGATGAACGTCAAGGTGGGCGGCCACACACACAAGGCACACACACGCCCTTGCCCTTGCGCCATCCATCCATCCATCCATCCATGTGTGTGTGTGTGCAGATGGGTGGCGCTGCGTGGGCTCTGAATGTCAAGCGTCTGCATGACAAGGTCGGGCGGGCGGCTGACACACACCATTCACCTGTCGAGCCATTGCTGGGGTGGGGGCCTGCCTTTGTGTGTGTGCGTGTAGCCTGTGATGGTTGTCGGTGTCGATGCCAAGAAGGCCAAGGGTATAGCTACCGCACACACACACACACACACATGGCCATGGTCATGTGTGTGTGTGTGTGTGTGTGTCAGGCAAGACGGTGTTCGTGTGCGCGGCGACGCAGGACCGGCTGTTTCTCGAGCACTACACGCGCACCAACATCAAGGACGGCATCGAGACCGAGATCATCACTGGAATCGGCACATTTATCAAAGGTACCTACCACACCTACAAAGGCCGTGTGTGGCTGCATGGCATGGTGTGTGTGTGGGTGTGTCGGGGGGGGGCCTGCCTGCCTGACCCTGGTGCAGACGCTGCATTCGCCTTCGCGCAGAACCTCGGACGACCCCCGACGCGTATCATCATCTACCGGTACATCTCTCTCTCTCTCTCGCTCCGTGTGGCTGATTGGACGCCCTCTCTCTCTCTCTCTCTGTGTGTGTGTGTGTGTGTATCTGTGTGTGTGCACCGATCAGTTGTGGTCTGGGTGACGGCCAGAAGGCCGCGGCGCTCGAGGCCGAGGTGCCGAGCATCTACGAGGGCTCAAGCAGGTCAGTGCTGACCTCAGCCCCGAAGTCGCCTACATCACAGTCAAAAAAAACATCAACCAGCGGTATGTCGGCACAATCCAATCCACAACAGACCAAACCCAAGCCCCGGCCTTGAACGCACCTACTCGTCTGTGTGTATCCGTGTCGTGTGTGTGTCAGTTTTGCCATATCTGGTGGAGGAGGAGGTCGTGGCGGCGGCGGGCCCCCCGGTCGTGGCGGCCGTGGTGGCGGCCCTGGCGGGCGTGGGGGCGGCCGGGACGGGGGCGGCGGCCTCGGCAACCCGCCGCCGCTCACTCTGTTCGACCAAGGTCAGCGACAGACACTTGTTGCATGTCATGTCATGTGTGTGTGTGTGTTGTCAGGTGTGACTGAGGACGACCGCTTCGTATTCTTCTGCTGCCACCAGGCCGTCACGCAGGGCACCTCACCACACAAACACACACGGACAGACAGAGAGAGAGAGAGAGAGAGGGGCGTGCCGACCGGCAGACCGTCCGTGGCTTTGTTGTGTTGTGTTGTGTTGCTTACCAATGTGCAGGCACTGTGACGCCGACCAAGTATGAGGTCATGGCACTCAGCGACAACTGGAGTAAGCCCAGCCCGGCCCGGACACGCACAGCACCCCACGTGCTACACGAACCAGCCAAGTGCGTGACGTGAATGTGTGGCTGGGCTGCTTTGCTTTGGTTTGCTTCCTTCCGGCAGGTTTCTCGACCGACAGCCTCTACACCATGACGATGCAGCTCTCCATGTTGTACCAGAACTGGGGAGGGCCCATCCGTGTCCCATCCGTCGTCAAATATGCTGAAGTGTAGGCGGAGAGAGAGAGAGAGGGATGGATGGCTCATTGTGTGTGTGTGTGTGTCAGGTGTGCTCGCAAGGTGTCGGAGATTCTGGACAACAAGGCCCCCTCGGAGGCCCTGTCCAAGTCGCTGTGGTTCCTGTGAACACACACATACTCACACAAGACCAATACAACAGCTGATACAGTAAGTAAATGAGTGAGCAGGTGGGGGTAAGGTCAGTGCTCAACATGTTGTGTTGTCTTGTTGGTTGGTTGGCTCTGTCAGACGTCAGTCAGTCAGTGGACCCATCGCATCACCCCATTGACAGACAGACACCATTCCATTCCATCACATCACATGGCAGAGGGAGGGGAGGGGGGGGAAGAGAGAGAGGGAGAGACATAGCCTGCATGGGTTTTGATATTTGATACTGACTGACCGATTGACTGGGTGGCGCGGCGTGGCGTGGCGGGTGTAGGGGCCTTCATAGGGGACTGACATGTTGTCGCTATATATACCGATTGTATATAGGGCTAGGACCGTCACTGAATGATAGCAAGGAAGAGGTCTGTCTGTCGCACACGCTGAATGATATGAAGGATGGAGCGATGAACGGGATGATGAACGAACGAACACAGCCATTACAAGCAGCATGTACGGCGTCGGTATGTCAGAGGAATGAAGGAACCAATCTGCCGTCCATCCATCCATCCATCCATCTGTATGTCGTCACTAGGTGGGTCCGGGCCTGCCTGCCTGTACACAAATCACGCCACCAACTAGCCAACCAGCACATGAATTGACGGACCATCTTCCCCGTACTCGCGTACACGATGCAAGAGAAGAAAGAAAAATGATCATGAGATAGATAGATCTTGGTTTCTGCACAGACAGGCCGCTCACGAAGGAAGGAACGGATGACACACACACACACGCACGCACCACGCACCCCCCTCCCTGGTGAGGAAAGGACCATTGATGGCATCCCCCCCCCCCTTCAGCCCCACTAGCTAGCTTATGGATACGTTGGTTAGTCTTGTGTGTGCAGAGGAGTCAGTCCCCTCCCCTGCCCTACACACAGTTCTCTCTACGTGCTGTACAGGCGTTGCTCTTACCCCCCACCCTTCCTCTCTCTCCCCTCCATCCTCATGTGACATCCATCCATCCATCCGGTCAGCCAGCCAACAAGCCGGCAGGAAGAGCGGCAGCAGCAGCAGCAGCAGCAATGCCGGAAATATGAAAAGAAAGAACGAAAACAACCCTGCCCCGCCCGTCGTCTATCGGTCTGTCTGTCTATCTTGTCCGCGGCACCTTCTTGACGGACGATGTGTTGCCGCCGGTGCGTCGTGTGCGGCCTCCCATGGTGGCCGCTGATGGGCTGTTCTTGACGACCTTGACGCTGGGGGACTTGGGCGGCCCCCCGCCCTCCTTGTAGGCGTCGTAGAGGACGGCACCGCCCCCCACCAGCCATGCGGCCCACCATAGGGCCGTCTCGTTGATGCCTGCAAGAAGCAGAACAGAGAGGGAGACAGAGAGAAGGTGGGGATGGGGGGGGTCATCTGTGGGGAGGGAAACCACCTACGTAGGAGTCTGAAGATGGTCGCGACCAGTGGCAGGGGCAGCAGCGCAGGGGTGTTCTGCCCACACAGACACACACACACACACACGAACAACACACACAATGACACACACGTGGTGCATCCCCCTCCCTCTACACCCCTCTCCTTGTCTGTGTGTCTGCAATGTGGCCATCCATACCATGAGGTATCTTCTGTATCTGGGCGTCCTCCCGTATTTCTGCAGCTGCTTCTTGGACAGCAAAGCTGTCTGCTCCACCATGACGGCACTCATGAGAGCTGGCCCCACCAGCGCCAGGCTCCTCTTGAGAGGCGTGTCATACGCCTCCCACCCCCCAAGGAACACGCCCGCGTGAAACATGATCTCGCCCAGGTAGTTCGGGTGCCGAACCACCCTTGTTGACACCACACCACACCATTCACACACAGATAAGCGGATCAACAAGGAGAAGTGTGTGTGTGTACCTGAAGAGTCCTGAAGTGATTGGCGCGTTGGCATGGGTGGCCTTTGCTTTGGCCTTCTGCACGTCCGCCACGGCCTCCACAAGCAGCCCACTGGCGGCGAGGATGTGGCCGGCCTTCTCGACAGGGGCGAGCTCGCGAGGCCCCATCATGTTGTTGAAGTACACGGGCAGCCCGTACGCCGTCATCAGCAGCGACACAAACGTCCTGCAGACCAACAGGCCACAGCAAATCACACAGCTGTTTGCCCCCCTCCCCCTCCCCCCCTCCCTCCCCCCCTCTCTGGTGTGCTGTGGTGTCCCTACCAGCACATGAATTTGCCCCAGAGTGAGATCTTCTTGTCGGCATGGTAGATCTCTCTCAGCTTCCTCCTGTAGGACGTGCTCGTGTTGCGCGCCCAGATGAAGGATATCATCCGCAGCCCGTACGCGGCGTAGATGGCCGAGTGCAGCGCCCCCGACTTGGAGAGCTCCGCCTTGGCGTCGCCCAGCAGCTGGTTGGCGGCCGCGTACGCCCCCGCCGACAGCAGGGACAGGCCGTAGCCGTAGCTCACCGCATAGAGGAAGCTCTGGAAGGCGCCTAGACAGCTCAGGTGGCTCAGCAGCACCAGGTACAGCAGCGGCTCTCGCATGTCCAGCTGGTCGGCCGCCTTGACCAGACCAGCGTACGCGGCTCCCATCAAGCCGAGATTGGTCGCCGCTCGCAAGGTCTGGAGGGCGGCCTTGGCGGTCTGCCCTCTGTCGGTCGCGCACAGGTCGTCACAGTCGTCCGAGTCGTCCTCGCACTCAACGTCCAGCGGCAGCTCATTGCCGAGTGAGTCCATCGAGTCATCGTTCCCTTTGTCATTGCTCCTGAAGCGGCTGATGAATGGGATGCCGCCGCCGGGCGAGCCGGGGGAGCCGGGGGACGACCGCCTCACCGACACGGACCTGGGTGGTGGCTTCGGTGCGCAGTGGACAGAGTGCAGGGCCGCCGAGGAGAGGAGGGCGGCGCAGAGGAGGGGAATGAGCTTCATTGGCAGACCGATGATCGACTGAGGGCAGGGAGACGGGGGGAGCAAAGAATCTGCTCCACAGTGCCCTCGCCGCGACTCAGATCAGGCAAAAACAGCAAGATCTCAACGCTGAAGCAAAAAGCTCGCAGATAAGCTCGCACACTGTAAATCTCGAAGTTCCCTTTTCTCGGGTTTTGCCTAATTTGGTGTGGGGCGTTGAGAACCATAGGCCGCCATGTTGAAGCTGTCTGGTCTGAAGAACGGCATTCGGTTGGGTTTGGCGAGGCCCAAGCGTCTGCGTGAGGAGCAGGATGCGGCGGAGGATGGGGATGAGGCCATGGACGAGGGCAGCGGCACCGACCGAGGTGCGGGCGCGGCAGCGGCAGCGCCGCTGGGCGGCCTCCGCCACAGCAACGGTATGGTGCTGTTCCGCACCGGCATCATGCCGATGCTGCAGGTGGAGCCGGGCAAGGGCATCCTCTACCAACAGTTCATCTCACCACTGCCAGGTGAGTCGAGGGAGATGCAAGACAGACAGCAAGGCCTCGTGGCGCATTGCACCATTGCAAAGCTGCAAATCGTCCGTCTGTAACTATTGCTGGATTTGTGTCATCTATGTGTTGTCTGGTGCGCCGGCTGGATGGATGGATGTCAGGTCATGTGCCGGGTCAGAGCGAGGAGGCCAAGAAGAAGACCCTGGGGATGCGCCAGCGTCCCCACGGCTACGCCAGCCTCCTCCTCGTACCGCCCATCGCAGCACCACCGCCCAAGCCAGCCGCGGTACTCGACGCCTCTGGCAAGGGGCCCGTCAACCGTCTCATCCTCTACGAGCCGCCCGAGGACTGCGACGACGAGCAGATGGTGGAAATCGACCACGAGCTCTCCAGGTGGGGTCGGTCGGTGGGAGGGAGAGGGAGGGGGAGGGGGATAATGGTTCAGGGGTGTGTGTGTGTGTGTGGATTGTGTTGTGTTGTGTGCAGGGTGTTGCGTGAGCACCAGCGTCAGGGTGTGAAGTTCATGTTTGAGTGTCTGATGGGTCTCAAGGATACGGCGGGGGGCGAGGGGTGCATACTTGCAGATGACATGGGTAAGTAAGGTGGGGCAGTGATCCGATGGGCGGGCGAGGCCACCGACACACAGGGGCAAGGATGCTGTGTGTGCTGTCTCTTGTGGCGTGTTTGCAGGTTTGGGTAAGACGCTGCAGAGCATCGCAATCATGCACAATCTCATGACCTGCAACATCTACAAGAACCAAGGACCTGGTAGGCTAGCGACAGCCCCCCCCCCCCCCCCCCC
>CDMY01000309.1:7882-18286 GCA_001179505.1 Vitrella brassicaformis | reverse complement strand
GGGGGGGGGGGGGGGGGGGGGGGGGGGGCACAGACGGACGGACGGACGGACGGACGGCTGTAGAGTTGACGGTCGAGTGATGTAGACATACAAGAGTACAAGAGTACAAGAGTCATATCCTTCTACACATGAATGATATGACGACCCGCGTCGATCGACTCACATACACACACGCATCGTGACGGTCGCGACACCACACACACGCGCAAATACTAGAGAACACACACATTTGCCCCCATCCATCCCATCAAGCATCGTCAGACAAAGAGCAGCCTCGCAGCCCGCATATCCCCCACCAGCCGCCTCAGCAGGCTGCTGCCTCCATTCTCACCACACCGCTCTCTCTTGGCGGGCACGTCGTCCAGCCGCTTGATCCTCCGCACACCGTACCCCTTCTCATCGCGCAACAGGGCGGGCAGGGAGGGGTGAAAAATAGGATTGGGTGAGAACGTCGTGGGCGTCACGTGCAGGTCGCCAGCGAAGAACAGGGGCACAGGAGAAGGGCAATCCGACTCATATGGGGGCCGCCGGATGACCCCGTCGATTTTCTTGGCCATGAATCGGTTCCGAGGGACGATCGACTGCGCCACCCAGCTGTCAGACGTCACCTTGTCGCTACCTAAACGAGACACAACCGGAGGGGCAACGGTCAGGCGAGACATATCTGAGCGTGGCGGACCGGCGTACCCTCTTTCCTCTCCAGCTCTTTGACAGATTCTGGGAACTCCATGTCGGCTGAAGACAACTTCTTGGACGCCACATCGAGACCGACGCCGCCCACCTGCACCCCAGCTGCCGGGTCAGTGCAGTTGGCCACCAGCCGCTGAGCTGTGTCGTTGCTTGGGGCGATGGGGATGGTGGCGAATCCGCCCGTCATGGCCTCGAGAGCTTTCAAGCGGACGTACAGCTGACCCAGCGTGGTCGACAGAGACACGTAATTGACCTGCCCTGCAGTCCCAGAAAGGAGGGCAAACACTGCAGACACCGTGCCTCCCTCCGTCTTTGACGTGCACTATCTGTCTGACCTCTCCACATGTCACATCGATACTCGGCTGTCTCGAGCGATCCTGACGGCTTGCCCCGCTGGCTGCCCAGCACCGCCAGATGGTAGTCGAATACCCTCCTCTCAT
The DNA here is from genome assembly GCA_001179505.1 of Vitrella brassicaformis. Lineage (NCBI taxonomy): Eukaryota > Vitrellaceae > Vitrella > Vitrella brassicaformis. Next base: position 17,156 of record CDMY01000309.1, on the reverse strand, counting down.
CGAAGCCGTAGCCCTTTAGGATCAAGTCCATGAGGTCGAACTCGACCCAGGGCAGCACCTTGCGATTGATACTCCTGGCCCACTTGGGGCTCACACATTCGATGATCCCCAGCAACCGGCGGAATAATGCCTGCAGCAGCAGAGCCAGTGGTGTTCATGGCAGGTCGGTGCATGTTCACTGAAGGCTTACCAGGATGGCAGGGTGTTTGTCCAGCACCTCTTCCACTGTCTGGCCCTCGGGTAGGTTGGTGCAGTTGCGAGTGAGCTCCTCGGCTGTCTCGTTGAACTTATCCACCTCTGCAGCCCGCCATAGACAAGAGCATGCACACAGACGTACTCGAAATCCATTGTTCGGGCCATGTTTTCAACAAATTCACCTCCATAGAATGCATCAGGGTCGACTCGGTCGACGACGGCCTCCACAAAGCTCACATTATACATGCCCTTCTCCATCAGCTGGGCAACAGGCAAATGCATCGTGCCTACAAGCAGCCCAGCAAGGTTGTCGTCTTGATATATGCCAAACACCGACGAGTACTCGGGACTGAGTTTTGGCTGAGGTTGGCTGGCTGCCCGCCCGAGGCTCCTTCTTGGCAGTGCAAATGGCGGCGGGATGAGCATGGGGAAGCCGATAGGGCCGACTTGCAGCTGCTCGAGGATGGACCAACCGTACCTTCGAGGCTCCTCCATTGCAGAGTTGCCTTGTTGTGCAGAGATTGGGGCGGGAAGGACATTGAAAAGGCTCACGGAGATCAACAGCCAGCAACGCATCCCATCGGCAGTTCAGCGCTAAAGTGTCCCCTCGATCGGGGAGTTTGCCGCCCACCGGGCCCCCACAAGCTAAGCTCGCAGCCCCGGTTTCGCCTGCGTTTCTGACGGTTTCTTGCATTGGTTTGTTGATGCTTTCCACTCACCCCCCAATGTTTTGTCCGGTCACCGTGACGCTGAGCATCCTCGTTCTGCTGGTGCACCATCATCCCTCACTCCTGGCGACTGCCCAGGACTCTGAGACTTTCCTGAAGAAGAGCGAGGAAGATACCGTGGTGAAATGCCCGCTGGATGACCCCTCGTGTGGTCTGGTGGGGCAAGAGTGGGGGGCTTCGGCGGGAGAGGCCGAGGGCGACAAGTCCAGCGGTCAGGCGTGGATACGCTGGGCGTCCATTGCCGGCGCGGCTGCTGCAGTCTTACTCATCGCCCTTCTCTATGCATGGCAGTGCGGCTTTGTGAAATTCGGCAGGAGGACGTTCAGAGACTTTGACGACAGCGAGCCCTCAAAGGCACTTGACGAGGCAGCGGACAACTCTGACGAGATATCGACTGAGGGAGGGACGGGGGGTTTGAGTGTCACAGAGACGACCGAGAAGAGCGGGGAACAAAGCCCCATCACACCGTCGAAAGCATAGCGTCCAGGAAGGGAACAACGATGATGAGGGGATCTCAGGTAGGGCCCTGGCTTGCCACCTTTTGTGGATTCTTTATTGGAAGTGTCTCTCCTGGCTGCCTTACTTTGCTGCTGCGTTGCAGGTATCCAGTGGAAGTGTGTCCATGATCCCTGATAGTTTGTGGTATGAGTGAGCTTTCTCTGGCTCTAAGGCGTCACTCGTCGACGATAGCTTGATGTGCACATCGTGGATCCTTCGCGAGCAACAGACTGTCAGCTTCTTACAGAGCAAGAGACATGCCTCTTATGGCTTCTGAATTGCAACATGTAACAGACTGACCATGTATCCTTCCCGTGCGCTTATCTGATACACCTACACAAATCCTCAATGCCTGTGCGATGCCAATGCCACACTGTGACACCATACCATTTCATCGTTCATCCACGTGCGCACGGCACACACTCGCACCTCACCTCCTGCAAGGCCATCTGATGGACACACATGGACATTGACCTGTGCGTGCATTCTATCCATTTCTTGTCTTTCAGCTTACAGCTGGCTGCAGTCGTGTCTATTGCTTCCACGGTAGCATAGCACGAACGACATCGAAAACACGTGTCAGTACAGAGTCAGGTGAGCAGACAGCCAGACAGATGGATGACCTTGGCCATCTCCCCTCAGTCTGCCGTTGCTTCCATCGGTCTTGTTGTGTGCAGCTGCTGCATCTGTTCAATTTGAAGGAGGATCGCCCCAGCAGCCGCCCGGCACAGAAGAGCGTCGGGGCGACCGGCCGCGTGAGGGGCTTCTCAACAAGAATAAACCACGACATGAAAAACAAGGGGCGAGAGGCTGTGGTTCGGATGACTGCGTTCCTGTGTGGTTGACCTGTGCATGGGCGTGTCGAGTATCGCATCTCTGCAGCAGTCGGACATTCGTGCAAACCAGCCGGAGGAGGTCAAGTATGAGGGAGAGCAAGACGACGGCACGGCTGCCAGAGAGCCTCAGCGGGTGTACACTCCATGATCGCTGAGCCAGGCAGAAGAACACAGCCAAGTACAAAGCAAAGGCAGCAGCATCAAAGGCGAAGGTGGGGGCGGCAGGCAGAGGCAAGGGAGAAGGAGGACCACATGGGAGGATACGTGAGGAGCTCATCGCATTCATGTGTTGCGTGAATGCGTGTTCGAATCCGGCCATTCCATGAGTTCGATCGTGAGGTCGTTCCGGCGTCTCAGCTCGCGACGCCCCCCCACGCCCCCCGTCTCCCCGAATGGCGACGAAGACGCTTGGACTTCGCTTCGTCGAGGAGACGCCTCAGACCTCCTACCATCGAGGGAGGACCAACCTCGAAAGCGTCATTGAGGAGACCGGCAGCCCTCAATCGCCGACCAGAGAAGCAAAAGAAGCGGAAGGGACAAGCCGACGCAGCCTTAAGGGTGTCCCAAACGGGTCTTTCAGACCATCTGTGGCTCGGGCAGTTCATCGTGGCTCTTTCGAAGGCCTCACTGGAAAAGAACTGAGATCGCATCTGGGTATTGAGGCTCCCCAGACCGATGAGAGCGACCTGCAGGTCGGAGCGACCAAAGACGGCGATCAGCGGTGGCAGACCAACGCGTCCTTCCTGCTCATCCACCCTGACAATGTCGACGACTACAAGGCATACCTGCACGAGCACAAGAACGTTATCTCGGAGTCTCTGAAGAAGCATGAAGACAGTGGCACCAACACCTCGGCAGCTGCCTTCATGCAGGCCTACCGTCGGTCTCTGGCAGCCACCGGCAGCTCTGGAGGCCCTTCGGATGACCTGCTGCAGTCCACACGGCGTCTCTTTATGGGATCTTCCGGCTCATCCTTCCGGCGAGGGGCCTCGTCCATGTCTGTCGGCACCCTGGGACAGTCCAAATCGCGCCTGGACATTTCTGGGCCTTTGGGGACGTCTGCTGGGAAGAAGAAGGTACCGATGTCCCTATTGGGCGAGGGTGATGGAGATGCCGCTGTGTGTCCGGACAACACATCCATCAATCGCGAGAGGTTTGTGCAGTGTCTGAACGAGTGTGGGCTGACCACTCATGTGCTGGAGGACGGGCAGGAGGTCATTGCTGTCGTGCCGGAGAAGCAGGTCAGCCGTCCAGTCAACAAACGCGCCGGGCCACAAATGGCGTGTCTAATTCATGTGTGTTCAGGAGAGGCGTTCGTGGAGAGAGCAGCAAGACTTCTGCAGGCGCCTGGCTGCCCCTGTCTATCCCGTGCCTATCATCCGTCGAGCGTCCTCCGCATCCCCGGCCCCTCGGCCAGGCCCTCCACCCGACTCACTTGTGCAGTCGACGTCCCCACAGACGGCCTTCGACGAGAGCGCCTATGACCTCCAGGCTCCAACATCCAGCCCAGCTTCGTCCCAAGCACACCTGAGGCGAGAGCGGCCTCGCTACACAGCTGAAGAGGGAGTCGTCCCGTTTTACTTGGCTCTGCCGCATGTGCCTCAGCGGCCAGCTACAGAGGAAGACCAGCAGGTGGCACCGCATTCGCCTGTGCATCCTCCCAACAAGCTGAAGCCCTACACCTGTCTGCCCTTCGCACCGTTGGACCTGTTCAAGAAGCATGAGCCTTCGCCCGACACGGCCCTGCGGCCGGCGTCTCAGGCCAGCCACAAGCGGCTTTCGCGAGTGTCGACCCGGCCCCCCTCTGGCACCACCACATCCATTGCCGGCGGTTTCTCACGGCCCGTCTCTGCTGCCCAGAGGCCGCCACTGTTCGATGCGCGAGCTCCCTCACCACAAGCAGGGGCGCAGCGAGGCTCTAGTGCACTGCCGACAGTGCTGGCTGGCGTGGCGTTGCGGGATGAGGGGAAGGGTAGGCCGGCATCGATGGTGCGGCTCATGCCTGTCAGCCTTATGCCGGTGTATTCAACAGAGGGGTATGCCCTCTCTCTGCAGCCTCCCAGCGGGGGTGAAGGATGGGACGTTGGGCCGCCAGCGCCACCTGATCCTGAGGAGGCACTCAGGGCTACTCTAGAGGAGATTCTCTGGTGCGACGATAGAACCAAATCACTGCATTCCTCCGCCTTTCGATCCATTTCTGCATGTCTCACTCTCTTTCTCTCTCTCCCTCTCTTTCATCCGTGCAGGATAGCTCTTCATCTGCACCGCATGGACCCCCCTCTGCCGCCCCACGTGCGGCACCTCGTCCGCCTGACGGCCTGCGGAGCGGGCGATTTTTTACTTCTCCAGCCCCGTCACGTGCTGAGACGTGTCCAGGACGAGGTGCCAGAGCTCCTTGCTCTCATCCGTCGCCCGTCTACGTCGTCGTCCCCCTTCTTCCCGCCTCCACGGCCGTCGGATGACACCAACGCCAGATCAAGGAGGCCGCAACGAGGGCAAGATCCCGTCGATCGTGCCATCAATGTGCGAGACCTGCTGCTGGAGGTGTGCAGCCAGGTCCTGAGGGCGCGGAGTCTTCAGGAAGGCCAGCGGCAGGTGGATGGGCTCGAGTGGGTGGCGCACACGCTGGAGACAACGCTAAAACGGCTATCAATGGCTTACTCGCACCACCTCGAACAGCCGGTTGAGTCGTCTCCCCCACTCCCGCCACACCCGGAGCAAGACGAATACGAAGACGACTTTGAGTCACGCCCCACCAGTCCCGCCCACACTGCCCAGGCCCCGCCCGAAGCGCGCCCAGCAAGGCGGAAGAAGAAGAGGTCATTTCATCGGCTGACGAGCCCTGGTGGCTGGCGGCCTGTGGGGGGTCAGTCGTCTGGTTCCAAGGAAAGGTCTTGGCAGACCGGGTGGGGGATGAGAGAGACACCACCGTGGGGTAGGCGGAGGGAGAGTGAAGATTGGAAAGGCGAGGACGACTACTCTGAGGGCTATCTGCGGTTCAAGAGTGCGCCCAAGAGAATGATGCCTAAAAGGGAGAAGGGCGAGCTGCCTTCGCTGACTACGATTGGCTTTTGGAAGAGTGAGGACGTACGGAAGCTATGCGACCAGTACGACACATGAGGGGCCATGGTGTGAATATTGAGTGACGGCTGAGGGGACGGCATTGCTTCTTTTTGCAGTCGGTGGGTGCGGAGTATCGCAATGTGTCTCGTTGACATGTGTGACAGTTCCTTGGTTCGTTCGATTCATGGTCACTTTCTCAGTCGCCTCATTTCCACTTCGCACTTCGAGAACGACAAGAAATGGCTGCATGGACGCATGTCTCCACGGCACATAAATGGACTGCCTCTCTCACTCACACTATCTACCGAAAAAGCCTCCTACTCTCGCCTCACATGCCGAAAACTGTCACTCTCCTCCCTCTCCCTCTCCCTCCCCCTCTGCATCTCCCTCTGCCCGTCTAATCTTCTTTCTTCCCCTTCCCTCCCCCGGCCAGACCCCCAAAAGCCAGCAATATCAAGCCAGCACCGATCAGCTCATCACTGGACGGCCTCACATCCTTGACACACGTGTCAATGAGAGCTGCAACAGGAAGTATCAGCATCTGGCCTATGGCCACGAACAAGGGCGACGCCTGACTGAGAGCCAGGGAGTAAAACAGATAATATGCCAGTCCCCCGACGGCCAGGGCTGCCAAGGGCATGAGGGAGGGAATCGGTGGAAGGGCCAGTCGCTCTACTGACGTCGCGTGGAGGAGGGGGAACAGGGGGAGCGCAGTCAAGGCCTGGTTACCAAACGGCAGACAGCACATGCACATGTGTGTCGGATGGCCAGATATCTTGTGTGCATCCATCGTGTGTTGGCGTACCGTTGTGCCTTGTCCTGCGACCACATCTAGCGTCAATTCGGCCGGCACCCACTGCTTGTACGCAACTGCACACACACACACAGAGCACAGCAAGAGAAAGATCCATCACATGACCGTCGCTGCACACTGCAATCGGTGTCCTCCTCTCACTCGCATAGACGGAGTAGGCCACAGCGGACAAAATCGTCAGCAGGCAGCCACGAAGGCTGCAGCTGCCGATCGAGGCACCAGCGCCAGCAGCACGTGCGCCAAATGGAAGGAGGGCGCCCAAGACCCCCTTCAGGCCAGTCATGTATAGCACACCAAGAGACCCACACACAACGGCGAGCAGCTTGACAGCCGTCACTCGCTCGTTGAGGAAGATCGCCGACAGCAGAAACACCATGAAGACGTGGCTGTTGAACAGGGCTGTGTTGAGGGACACAGCGGTCTCCTGAAGGCTCAGCGTCCACAGCCACCGGTACAGCAACAGAATGGAGGAGAGGGTCACCAGCCGACCCAGCCGCACTTGCCTCACCACTCGCCTCGGCACCAGCAGCAGCCTCCCCACCCTCTCCTCAGTCGTCAACGGCCGATCATCAGCGGCAGCCACACTTCCCTCGCCCCTCGTCCGGAGCTTTTGCAGGACGAGCATGCCACTGAAGGCCACCTGAGTGACCCAGGTGAGGAAGAAGGGACGCTGGAAGGTCGATGCAGCTCCCGTGGCTGTCTGCAGCCCCTGCAACAGATAGGCCCCTCCCAGCCACGAGCCCAGCATCATCGCCATGTAGACCAGCGCCAGCGGGGAGACCGATTGAGGCGGGGTAGATGCCTTGACGGCCACTGGGGTGGGGGACACTGACGACTCGCTGTCGGACAGCGCCGTTGACGGCCGATGACGGGGTGGAAAGGGGCTGATGTACCGACATGACGGGCCGTTCCTCGGTGCGCAGCCGGCAGCTGCAGGGAAAACAAAAGCCGCATCGTCATGGTCAGCCGCTTGCCTCGGCCGCAGCTGGTTGATTGCTGCTGCATGTGCAGGAGTGCGCTGGATGGATCTCGGCAGCCGCCCATGGATCAGGAGCACGAAACAGCAGAAGAGGACGATGCAGAGCCGGTGCATCTTCGTCATCTTCAGCGGCGAAGAGTCGTCCGGAGAGAAAGAACGCCGGACTGATGGGGGAGATGGTGGCTTGGAGGGCAATTTCAAGGTGCTGCTGGGATATCCTGCAGGCCGGGTGTCGTTAGGCGGCCGAGTAAGCCTCGAAATCTCTCTGCCGAGGAGAAGGCAGCAGCGGTTTCGCGCGAGCACCCGGAGAGATATGCGAGCTTGGATGTGAGGGGAGAGGTGACAAAAGAAGGCCTGGTACATCGGCGGGAGCCACCTCGCCTGTTGGTGGCTGCACAGCAAAACGGCCGCAGATGGGACGTTGACAGAAAGCAGGAAAGCAAGTAGGCAGGAAAGTGATGGGGCAGCGGAGCCAGTGGTCCGTTGGCTCAGTTGGCTAGAGCATGGTGCTTCTGTCAAGACATAGCTTTGGCCGGTGGTGAGGAGCGATGAGTGAGTCGGCATTGAAGCGGCAGAGGCAGACAGTCGAGGGAGAGGAGCATGACTTGGATGATGGACGCGAGGCCGAGATGGACACCGACGGCCAGCAGCAGCAGCAGCAGCAGCAGCCAGTCACGGCATCGCACACTACACACAGGATAGATCTGGAGGCCTTCGCACAGCGATTCAGCCAAATCGTAAGATGCATCAAACGAACCACTGGCAGACACACACATCCTCATTGTCTGCTCTCTCTGTGTGGTGTGTGTTGTCCACTCAGCCTGTTGTTGTTGCCTACGTCTTCTCGTTCGTGTCGCTTCATTTGGTGGCGGCGCTGCCCCAGCGGCTGTGGCGCCACGTCGGCTGCCAGATCACCCAGCTGGTAATGGACACCCACGACACCGCCGAGCGGCGCTTCTGGTGCGGCCTCTCATTCGCTGACGCCTTCGAGTGGGGGCGGCGGCTCACACGGCTCAGGTCCATCGTCGCGCGATACCCAAGCTTCTTCGCCATCCCAAGGGACAGCCGTGCTATGCGCCGCAAGAGCCCTGAATGTTTGATGCACATACTGAGTTCCGTCGTGCCGATGGTGGTAGAGGGGCATTGCGAGGGCCAGAGGGCCGCGGCAGCGGCAGCGGGGCAGCCGGCCGGGGGCACACTCGAGTCCATCGAGTACAGAGAATTCAACTCGGCGATAGCCATCGATGACGACGAGAGTCGGGAGCTCCAGCGCATCAGACGACGGCAGAAGAAAGGATCCCTCCCCGCGCCCCTCGACCCGCCCCCCACCCTCACATCCCTCACATCCATCACGGGCATCCCCGGAGATGAGGATTCGATTCGTGGACCTAGACAGCCAGCGTTCCCCGGCCGCCGGCGGAAGTGGCGTCTCCCAGCACTCGAGAGGGTCCAGACAGAGTGGACGGCGCTAGGTGGGGAGCTGGGGGACATGGTGGGGGCGTCCCGACGCCTCAAGGAGCTGCAGGTGCATTCCAATCCCGACAGCATGGCCAACACGCTGAGGCGCCTCCCGGTGGCAGAGGCGGGCCAGCCTGGACCGCTGTCACAGCTGGAGGATGTCGGCACGCTCACCTTTGTGGCGATGGATGATTTCATTAGCTTCGATGAGTGGCGTGAGGGACTAGGCCGCCTCCAGGTGTGTATCTGACGAGCCACACGCAAACAGAGAGAGAGAGAGAATCTTCGCACTGCTCATGACTCACTTGTGGCTGTGTCTTTCTGCAGACCGCCCTTGTCGACCGTGGCTGCCGGTCCATCAAGCGGTTCAAGGCCAAATTCGAGATGGAGCCCATCGACAGGCGCATCTTCCCCACCCTGTCGGCGATCGAGACCTTCACACGCACCGTGTGTGTAAAGCCCGACATCCCCGTCGACATCGGCATCACCCTCTCCGAGGAGCACTTGCACGAGACCGAGTACTTCGACCTCAGCCTCCTGTGCGACGTGCCTACGCGCCCGGAGCCCTCCCCCTTCATCCAGAGGCACATCCAGCAGATGGCGGCCGCATCGCTCGGTGCCTTCTTCACCATCCGCCCCCACCATCTCACCACCCCTCTCGACACGCCCAGCCCCGCCGCCATCGCACTCGCAGAGTCGCTGT
>CDMY01000308.1:84635-124438 GCA_001179505.1 Vitrella brassicaformis | reverse complement strand
CCCCCCCCCCCCCCCATGAAGCCTCTTCCTCCCTCCCCGCCCACCAGTTGCTGTATGTGAAGTTGGCTGACGCGATGCACACCCGGATGTGGTCGGCGTACGTCAGGATGATCAGCTTGGGGTGAAACGAGGCGTAGGCGTCTCTCAGAGGGCAAACTTCCACCGGCACCTTCGGCCCATGCGATTGGAGATTAGTAGCATCCTGTCGAAGCTCCTCCACTCTGTCTACTGCACACACACACAGACAGCCAGCCATTCACACACGGACGCGTTTGCCTCACTTCGTCAGTTCACCACCTTTCCTTTGGGGTTGGTGGCGAGGGTCTCCAGTGAGTATGGTGATGCGCCTCATTGTCTTCATGACGGGACACTCATCCACCAACCACGGCTGACACAACAAGACGGCAAGAACCAATGTGTGTGTGTGTGGCCGACAGACAGACTGCCTGTCGTCATCTCACCGACTAGGTCAAACCTCATGCTGGCGAGCAACATCTGCACAACACAACAAACACGTCAAAGGCTCCCTCAGACCGCATCTTCCCACCCACCCACTCACTCACCTCCTGCACAGGCCCATCGATGACGTCCCGAATGCTCAAGCAGCCCTCGCTGCCCTCGCCATCGCGCCCATAGTCCACTATCGCATTGAGGTAGAAGGGCTGGCACCGCCATAGCCAGGCGGTCTCACTCACCCTTCCCTTCTTGCGGGCGGGCTCTGCTCGCTTGGCCAGGGCCTCGTCGGCGTCTTGAGTGAGGTCTTGAGGATTCTCGGCAGTGCCGTCGTGTGCGTCATCTTGCGTCAGGTCAATCACACCGCGCTTCAGACTGTTCGTGTTCGTTCGTGCCGTGGACCAACGCGTGTGTCCCCGGCCCATCGTTACACATCAATCTACAAGCTGCAAACCCGCTCCGCGCCGCCCACCTCACTTGCGAGCTCATGTCATCCGGTCGAACTGATGTGTTTTCGCCTCGTTTCAGCCGCTGTGTGCAGCTGAGGACGCAAGCCGCACAGCCACTGGCACCGTAGCGGCGGATTGAGGCGACTTTCAGGTGTAGTGTTGGGATGATGGACGTGTCCTCTTGCCGTGCGGCGCTGCGAGGCCACGAGGCGGAGGAGCAGATCTTGAAGGACAACCCCGGTAGATGGGTGAGTGTGGACCAACGAAACCTTCACAAGGGGAGATGGATGGATGGATGGATGGATGGATGTGTGTGGGTATGCCGTGTGATGTGGGTGTAGGTAGTGTTGCCCATCGCGTACCCTCAAGTTTGGGTGAGCTGATCTGATCTGCATGATGATCTGCCATCTGCTGCATGGCTCTCTGTGGATGGCATCGTTTGCTCAGGACATGTTCAAGAAGCACGAGGCGTGTTTCTGGACGGCCGAGGAGATCGACTTCGCGCAGGACGCCGGCGGCCTCGCCACGCTCCCCGACAAGGCCATCACTAGCGTCAAGAAACTCACACTCCTCAACTCAGCCAGGTGGGGGACCACATCAGCCCCCACACAACAAACACACACACACTCGTGTGTGGACGTGTGGGGGTGTGCAGCAATGGTAGTGTGTATGGGAATCTGTCGGTGTTGTCGTGTCGGCTGCTGTGTGACGTGACGATCCCCGAGGCGCGCGCCTTCTACGGCATGCAGGTGGCCATGGAGAACATACACCGGGAGGCGCAGACCTACCTCGCAGAAACACTCATGCCGGACCCCACACAGAGGGAGGCCGACATCAAGGTCACAAACACACACGTGCCCATCGATGGGCAAGTGCAGTGTGTGTGTGTGTGTGTGTGTGTGGTGCAGGAGTTGCTGTGCATGCCGGCCGTGCAGGGGTTGGGTGCGTACGTCAAGGAGCACTGCAGCACCGACACACCATTCGCCGAGAAGGCCGCCGGGTGCGCACTCATGAAGCGACTCTTCTCAGCCGGTGAGCGCGTGCATATTGACACATCCCACTAGGCCGGCACCCATGTGTTGATTCTCTTTGTGATGATCGGTCGACAAGGCACCGATGTGGTAGCGTACGTGTTGAAGGGGCGCAAGTTGCTGCCGGGGCTGGTGCAGGTGCAGTCGCTGATCGGCCGTGACGAGCGGGCCCACAGCGACTTCGCCGCACTCCTCTACCGAATGCTCACACACAAACTCCCTAACGACTTGGTACACACACACACACATCTGGATGCACGTGGATGCGTGTGTATGGATGTGTTGTTATGTGTGTGTGCCAGGTTGTGTGCATGGCCAAGGATGCGGTTGAGAAGAGCGTTGCGGCGATGGACGCCCTCGTCGACTACCAAAGCATGGGCATCAACAGAGGTCGGTGTGTGCTCGCACACACGAGTGCACCGATATATGTGTGGTGTGTGGTGTCATCTGTTCTCTAGATGAGTTGGTGGGGTACCACAAGTGGTGTGCCGACAGCGTGTTGGAGTCGCTGTCCCACGGCAAGGCCTTCATGACCCCCAACCCATACACAGCCATGACACAAGAGATGACCAGCAAGGTACACACGCCACACAGAACAGATGGGAGGAGGACTTTTCAACACCATCAACGTGTGTATGGTGTGGTTGGTTGATGCAGTGTGAGGGCCAGGAGGTGCAGCCCAGCACCGGTTCGCGGCACATCCGGGTGTGCCTGTCGGGCTCAGACACCCACCCCAAGGACTACTTCTCGCTCAACGAAGACTTCTGACTGACACATAGACACATAGACAGACAGTAGATAATAGATGAGACGGCCACACTCATCCATCAGACCCGGTCGGCCGAGAAAGGTAGACAATGCACACACACACACACACACACGGTCGGGTGGACAGATGGAGATATTCCGATCTCTTGTCGATAGCTGACAGCCTGACTGTCTGACTGCCGTAAGTGTGTGTGGTCAAGATGGTCCGGACACTTGCTGTGCCGCTGCCTGTCTCCCTTGATGGTGTCGATATGTGCGCGGGGACGGGATGGTGCATGTGTATTTTTGGTCCCTGTCTCATCTTGCATGTACCGATTTTGCCTGTCCGTTCAACAATTTTGATGTGTCCATAATGGCTCCCAATCTGCAAGCTTGAAGATTGGGAGCGCATCTTGTGTGGCACACACACACACACACGCGCGCGGACACACACATAAATGGAGGGATGAATGAGTGTCAGACTGACTGACTGACTGACCGACAGGTGGAGGCTCATGCAGTTGGCGCCAAGAGTCCCTGTCTGCTCGTTGAAGTCTTAACGAATGGGCACAAAATCCATGCAGTCATTCGCACTCACAGAGAGAGCCAGTCGCCTCACAGAGAGCCATTGACGCCTCCATCCCTCCCTCTCTGTCTGTCTGTCTGTCTCTGTTGATTGGTGTCCGGCCGTCCGCCTGCATCCCATCATCAGAGAGAGCGTCATTCATTCATTCATCTCATTGCGGCGGCTTGGTCGGGCAACTGGAACCCGCTTGGCATCATCTGAGCCTGAGCGGCGGACGGCGCCGTCCCTGCAGCACACACACACACACACACACACAGAGCATTCAAGGGACCCATCCCATATGTGTGGGTGTGCACTGCCCCCCACCGCCCACCGACCGAGGAGCTTTTGAAGGTTGATGCGTAGGCAGATGGTCGAGATGACGTACAAGAAGGAATATGAGCAGTCGGTGTAGTCCTGCCCCACCAGCCCCCTGTGTGTGAGGCCGTGGAGGAACCAGGGCGGCTCGAAGGGCAGCTTCGCCACCACAATGCCCTCGAACCTGCAGACACACTCACACAGAGGTCCACATTCCGGCCGGTCGGCCGGCGTGTGTGTGAGTGAGGTCGGTCGCTTGTTTGACCCCCGCTGGCTGGCTGGCTGGCTGACAGCTTCTTACGAAGAAGCTGAGATAGCGTAGAAGGCGCCCATGATCAACATGAGGAAGAACTGCCCCTTCATGCGCATGGAGTACATGTCGCGGTTGAGTTTCTGCAGCTCCCTCTCGTCGTCCTTGATCTTCTTACTCTGGGCCTTCTTGTTGAGGATACCCACCACTGCATCCTTACTCCTGCTCACTGACGTCAGTGACGCAGTGAGTGATTGACGCATCAGGGAGGGAGGCACCGCACACACAGGCACACACACACAGTCACGGCATCAGCCAGCGATCGGTCCCGTGTCATTTCGGCTTACGTTTCTTGACGGCTCTGTCGACGTCGTTCTTGATCTTCTTGTACTGCGACGTCCGATAGATCAAAAGCCAGCTCAGAACTGCAGACACAAGCACACAACACAAGAGAACCACAGAGATCTGTGCGTCCCGGCTCTTCTCGTGCTCACTCACATTCACTGACAACAGCCACGATGAGTGCGTAGAATGGCACCCAGAGAGTGTCCGTCTTGTGAATGTCACTTATCATCTGTACGCGGAGAAAACGCAGCCCTAGGGTTTCGCACCCTTTCGGGTTTCGCGGCGAGCTTGGCCAAATCGCGGGGACCATGTTACAGACCGACAGGGGACTTGAAACCGCTGCTGTGGAGGGATCAGCTGCTGCAGTGTAGGGATGAGGAAACGACAGAAGGCCCCGGTGGCGGCCTCAGCAGCCGCCTCCAGCGCTGCTGCTGATTCGGCCAATCAGCCGCCCTGTTTGTTCCGCCTGCCGCAGGACATCGAGCGGGAGCTGTTTTTCGCAATTGGCGCTGACGGCCTCGCTCTCTTTCGGCACACATGCCCCCTCGGCAGCCAGCGTGTGTCGGATGACTACCTCAAATCGCAGATAGACCGCCTGATTGTCGCCAAGGCCATCCAGAATGTCGTCAGCTATCGGGTGCCGCGGCGGGCGCGGAGGGACCAGCTGCGGCCGATGGACTTCCTGCTGCGGCTGCTGGTACTCAGTTGGACGCACTCCGGCTTTCACGTTTGCTGTGTCTGTTGTCATGTCTGTGTGTGTCGGCAGTATGTCATCGAGAATGGCGGCGCGTGGGTGGGGTGGGAGGCCATAGTGAGGATGGCGGAGCATCTGGGGCATGGGCCGGGGAAATGGCCGATAGAGCTGCATAGTGCTGACGTGGAGGCGGTAGGCAGCCGGGCGGTGTTCGACGGGCGGTGTGAGGCGCTGCGGCAGCTGTCGTTTATCGGGCGGCGCATCAGCCATCGTGGTGACGCGACGCTCGAGCGCGTGAATGGCGAGGAGTGGCTTGACGGCAGTCAGCTGACCATCGTCACACTGCAGACGCTGACGGCCAACCACCCATTCCGCGATAGATTTGACCCGAACAACCCCGTGTGTGGTCATCAGGGTGAGAAAGGGAGAATGGATGGGGAAATAGCGGTGGATGATTCATCATGTGGTTGCATGTGTGTATGTCTTGTTGCAGGCCATGACTATGCCTCAGTTCGCGATGCCGTCGTGCAGAAGTAACAGGATCATAAGAGGAGCATAACTAACATACACACAATTCGCTAGAATTCTCTTTCATGGTGTGTCTCCTCAGTATGTGTATGGGAGTCAGTCCATCAGGTTCAGATGGCCGCCTCGCAGTTCGCGTTACCGCACGAGAATGCCGTACGCCATGCGCGGCTGGTCAGTAAGTTAGACACACATCTACACACGGATGCCTCACGAGATGCGCGGCTCAACCATTTCCTCTCTCCTTTTCTCTTCAGCGGGAACTCACCAGGCAGCCGCCGCCCGTGTGGAACTGCCACACCACCAGCACGGTCCACCAGCCGTGGGCAGCAGAAGGCTTCCACAGTGTGATAGTGATCCACGGCGACCAGCCGGGACACACATTCCAGGCCTACGTCTACGTAATCAGCGCCTCCGTCTACCTGTTCACCACGGAGCGCCCTGTGGCTGGCAGGGAGGGGGCCGCCAGGTTCCCGCTGACGGTGCAGGTGGCGCGGCAGGTCATGGGGGCCGACGCACAGAGGCTGTTCGGCAACAAGCTGGACGTAGAGTGATTCACTCATCTTTCGACTATGATCTACCCGCAGATGTAGACTAACGGACTGATATGTCCATCTCTCTCATCTGCGTGTACAGTGAGGCTCACTGCTTGTCCGTGGCCACGGCAGCCTACGGCAGCCGGCGGTGGGGATGCTTGAGATGGACGGACTGATGGGTGGAAATGGATGGATGGAGGGGTGGATGCATGCTGTGTTCTCTGTGGAGTGCGTGTGGTGAGATTGTTGGTGGCATGGTTGAATGAACGATTCGACTGACTGCCTGACTGACTGAGTCACTCATGGCCTGCATGACGAATGGATTCTCTGCCAATGTGAATACGTGATGTGTACCACCAGGTCGACAATTGATATGTCAATGCGAGGCGGTGCATTCTGATCACCGCGCCGAAGGGTTGGGGCCAGGCGGCCCCAACCTTCCCTTCCCTCCCCGTTTGTGCCTGTTTGGAAATGGGAAGCTCCTCCAGCAAAGCGGGCCAGAGAGTCAGTAACGCCCAGGGAACGATCGGGCAAGCGGCAAGCCCCGACGCTGGGCAAACGCCAGTTGCAGTCAGGTAACCCCCCCGCGCCGAAAGGGCGAAAGGAATGACCATGGCACCCCTTTCCGTGTATGGATTCTGTCCCATGCAGCATGTCACAACCAAACTTGGTGATCAAGCAAAAGGATCTCACCTTCAGCGAGGACGACAAGATCGGTCGGTGGGCCCAGGGAGAATCAGCAGTTTCAGTCCCTCGGTCTTTGTTGTGTTCGCTTGTTCCACAGGGCGGGGAGCCTTCGGGACGGGGCTTGTGGAAGGGACGGCCAGTGGCTGTCAAGGTCGCTAACGAGGAAATCAGCAACGAGCTCGCCAGACATGTACACAGATGACACACAGCTCTCATAGCGATCACGTACAATGGCATCTGTCTGCCTGGGCCCCAGGAGGTGATGGAGGAGGTGCTGAGCGAGGCCGGACATTTTGTAAGCGGTTGCGTCGCCGGCGTTTTGCCCTTCCTGAACAGTGTCTCTCTTTGTCTTTGGATTTCTAAGATGCATCTAAACCATCCCAACATCGTCCGTTTCTTGGGCATTTGTTCTGATCAGCGTGGACTGTTGATTGTCACAGGTCAGCTTTATGTCTCATTTGTACGGCATCGATTGCCCTTTTCTTCCTGTGCAGAGTTATGTGAGGGGGGCTCTCTGGCCTCATATCTTGCCAAACACAAGCCCCTGTCGCCTGAACTTCGCGGCAAGTTTGCCAGAGAAGTAGGCGAGCCAATGCTCTCTTATCAATTTGTCTACCTGTCGTTGCCTGCCGTTGTGTGTCAGATATGTGAGGGCGTTCAGTATCTTCACCGAATGGGAATCATACACCGTGACCTAAAGCCGGGCAACCTGTTGGTGAGTCACGACAATCAGGATGGCATGCCTTTTCTATCGGTGTCATATTCATTAATCCTACTCGCAGCTGGGCGAGGGCCTGGTTGTGAAGATAAGTGACTTCGGCATGACTAGAAACACCCAAAGGACAACGAAGACGTCAACAAGTACGCACATCACGTTGTAGGGACCAGCATTAGCTTCCAATTCTTGATGTGCTCACACGTGCAGGAGGCGGGACACATGCGTACATGGGCCCTGAAGCGTATGACGAAAAATGTAAGCGACCAATCAGAGGATAGCTGCAGTGCAGCATTTCGTCAACGATCCGTGGGTAATTTCTTTTGTCTCCATGGCATCTCAGTGGGCGATCTGACAGCGGCAAGTGATATCTGGTCTCTCGGGGGCATTCTCACGGAAGTTCATGGAGGTCCACCCCCATTTGACGGCAAGCCCGGAGTGAGAATAATGACTGACGTTGTGGTCAACAAGAAGGTACGCGCTCCACACGTTGTTCGTGCCGAGGTGTCCGCACAGTCCTTTGTGACATCTCTATTTGACGCCCTCGCTTCCCTCTGTCAGATCCCAGAGGTTCCGACAACGCTCTCTGAGCACGTGCAGAAAGCAATCAAGGTAAAGGACAACAAGAAGAGGCGTGTTTCTTTCGTATCTTGTGTATCGGTCGCTTCTTTGTCTTTGCCTTGTGTCCGTCCGTCAGAGTTGCTTTGCCTACAATCCCGCTGACAGACCCACAGCGGAACAGGTGATCTACATGTGCTTAGCTTGCTCCCTTCCACATGTTGTTTCTTCCTCTGGTAGCTTTTGGAGAAGCTGCGTCTTCCGCCAGGTCTGTCCCACGATGAAGACGATTAAGAATCACACACAAGGATGTGAATTGCTTGCTTCCTGTCCGCATGCAGGACCTGTGTATGTTTCGCCTGTGCCTGCCCCAATTTCGCCGATCGGTGTGTCTCCCATCGGTCCGTCCCCGCAGAGCATGGGATCCACCATTACCGGGCCGCCCAGCACTGTCAAGCCACCGGGAGTCTTCCGCAAGGAACCTCAACAAGTCAGACACGCACTGAGGGTTGCTTCTTCATCGTAACAGCTGGCTGCTCCATTGCTTGCCTGACCAATCGTGCGCAGAAAGACATCGAGACGATGTCTACTGCGGCCAAGGCTGGCGATGTGGAGACCGTCAAGAGAATGATAGAGTTGCATGGCAAGGATATCCTCGACCAAAGAGATTCGCAGAGCGTATCCATGGATACAATACCGTCATTCTCTCTATGGTCGATGATTGATCATTTGTATGCCAGGGAACTGCGTTTCTACAAGGCGCGATTGCCGGCCATTGTGAGCTGCTCAAAGTGATGTACGATGCGTATGGGCCGTCGATTTTGGAACAGGCAGACAGCGTGAGTGAACACCACATCCAAACGGGATGGGAGACACACAGATGGCTGCACGAGGCGTGAATGGACCTATAGATCTGCATGTGCATGTGCATGTGCATGTATCTGTATGCAGGCTGGTCAGAGGGCAATCCACTACGCGGCGTTTCACGGACATCTTCCGGTTGTCGAGCAGATATTGGAGTGGTCAGCTGACCTCATCGACGCCCGATCGCGAGTATGTAGACGGGAAGACACGTCAGTACAGATCGGCCCGTCTGCCTTAATGTACGCATGCACGCAGATGAACGACACCCCGTTCCAGTATGCTGTGTTGAGCGGCAAAATTGACGTCATGCGGCTGCTCTATAACAAAACAGCCGAGGAGAAGCGCAAGGAGCTCCTCATTCAGCAAAACGATGTACGTATAGACATAGAACAGTCCGTCCGTATAGGCAGCTGGAGAGAGACATGCACTCCAACCGGCTTCCCTCTGTGTCTGTGTGTCTGCAGGAACACAATACCGCTCTCCACAAGGCTGCAGTGATGGGCAGGCTTGAGGCAGTCAAACTCCTGCTTCAGTGGGCCGACCTTACGGTTTCTCTCCTGTACATCAAGAACGTACTGGTGAGCTGAGAAGCTGGACAAAAGGAGACACGCCACTGTCCACCCCATTATCTTATGCAGGACAAAACACCGATGGATCTGGCTCAGAACATGGACGTCCGAAATGCGATGGAGAGCCAGGCGCAGGTGTGTCTTTCTGAGAGATAGATAGCGAGCTGTGACACGCCATAAGATGCTGCATACGTGTGCCCTATTGTTTTCTGTCCATGGGTGCAGAGAGACATTGGGCGGATTGTTGCGGCTATTACGTCCGACGAGAGTGAAGCAGGTCGATTGAACAAAGTGAAGAACTGGATCGACTTTCACGGCAAGCACATACTCGAGGTACAGTGCAAACTTCTACAGAGATCAAGTCAAGTCAATGACGGTGCATGCGAACATGAGGTGTTTGCATCAGGTCCCAGATGCCGAAGGCTACACCTTGTGGCACATAGCAGCGAGTCTCGCTGCCCAGAACGGCAAGTATGCCGTCTTGAACGTCATCTACAACGACTACGGCACGCCAGCGCTTCTCACACAACAAGACGCAGTACGTGTAACATCCCTTACACATCTGATTCGTCTGCATGTAATGGTCACAACTAATTATGCATGCAGCTTGGCGAGACGGCGCTCCACATAGCCGCGAAGGAGCATGGCGATCCGGCCGCAGGAGTTGTGAGACAGCTTTTGGGGTGGGGGTCCCTCGTGCTAGGGCCGTTGCAGCTGCTCGACGCTAGAGACATCGTGAGCGGGGAAGCGATCCATACGGCTGTCTTCGATGTGTCGTGTGTTCCTTGATGACCTATGCAGAACGGCAAGACGCCGTTCATGCGGGCTGCGTCTACGGGCGCCATCGAGCCGATGAAAGTCCTCTACAGCTGGAGAGGCCCTGACGCCCTCACACAATTCGATGTGCGCTGATGAATATATTGACAAACAGGAGGCAGACAGGCAGACACACACACAAAGAGAGAGACACACACAGACAACGAGAGAGAGAGACACACACACACAAAAAGACTTCTATGGTGTGCAGTTCATGGGTATGAACACCGCGTTGCACTGGGCGTCATTCTACGATCGTCTTGAGGCCGTCAAGTTGCTGCTGAGATGGGGCGCTTCGGATCTGGTGCGAGTCAAGAACGGGACGGTATGCAGGCGTGGGTGGATGGCACATCGATGGAGAGTTCGATGCCTGTCCTTCTGCCTGTCATTCTTCTCGCAACAGGGCAAAACTCCCATAGATGTTGCGAAGACGTGCCGCGTGCGGTGGGAGTTGTGGACGTACAACAAGTGGTGCCGTCCGTGTGCACAAACCACACCCGAGCCGCACAAGATCGACTGGACCATCGCCTGAACTGGAGCGCTGGGTGTAGACTGTCGAGACCAGCCAGGTCATGGACTAGATGGATTTGTGGGGTGTGTGAGACAGGGATTTGTGGTTTGTGCCGTGGTTGTCGGGTGGGAGACATACATGTCACCAACGGGATGGCCTGTGTGTGACTGAGTGATGCATGCGCACAGTTGGGAGGGTGGCAGCTTGGGTCACATCGGGGGATGCACACGTGCTTGCTTGGGATGGGCCGATAGAGAAAAGACCTCTGAATGCAGCGATCACTTAAGAAGTAGTCTCATCATCACTCATCACGGTGTCTTGGCAGTCACACGGCATCCACTCCATCATCCATGTCAGGGCCATGACATTCCGCTCACTGTGTGCCGCTCTCCTCTCGTCCTTGCCTTCAGCCGCCCTCACTCGACCGGTGACCACCGACACATACAGTGGGTGTGTGAATGGATGCACTCACTGCTGCTGGAAAGTCGGCTGGTCAGTCGAGAGGAGGGGGGCGATGGATGAAGGACAAGAGAGACAGAGCGGGCAAGAGCGACCGATGCAACGCCGCATGGACAGTCATGGACATCACAGTCGGCAGAGTGTCGATAGGCAGAGGCACACACACACAATGCCACGCAGACGAGGATGCATCAATCAAGACGACAAGCAGGCCAGACCCTCGCCTCTCCCCCTCTCCAACCCCCCCATGTGGCGCATGCTGTCCACACAAGAATAGCCTAGCTTGTCTGTCTTGCCGCGCCTCACTTGGCCATCAATTTGAGTGTGGGGCGTCACCTCCCACCCCAATACCGATTGGCACACTCGCACTTGCTATCCTCTGAGTCGATTGTGTAGTGTGTTGCGACCTGCCTGAGGCAGTCCTCCATGAACGAGCGGAGGTCCGCCAGTCTGGAGGTGCGACTGTCCCCCGTCAACTCACTATCAACCAACTCAGCAAACAAGCGGACCCTCACTGGCCGCACAGCAGAAGCTAGCTCGAAGAAGTCCCTCACGCCTGCCTTGCTGCATAGGTGTGGAGAGGTCAGATGGTGGATGAGAGCGCAGCGGACACCCCATATGGTAGGGGCGTCCGCCGGCCACTCGCACACCACACGCCCATCCCACGGACCCCATCTAGCTTTCCTACAGTGAGGTAACAGACAAGCTCACAGGTGAGTCTAGCTTGTCTACAGTGAGAAAAGAGAGAAGCTCATGTGCAGCAGCGAAGCTAGACACACCATAGAGCTCGACGCGCTTGAGTGTCGTCAGCCCGCACAAAAGCGGGCTAAGCTTGCTGCTGGCGGCACGCACGTCAGCCAAAGACAGCGAGAAAGAGGACACCGTCAGGTGCTCGACAGCGGGGAAGCATCGGCTGGTCGCCCCCTGCGACTCTCCCTGCCTCTCGGTCAGCCATGTGGGGATGCTGTCGACCACCTCTGCTGCGCTTGCGCCACGCTTGATGTTGATAGTGAGCTTCTTGGCCTTGTGGAAGATGAGCTTGTGACGCCACGACTCGTCCAGCGGAGTGCCACCAAGCCATAACTGAACCTGCATACACACAGGGCAGATGCAGACACACACATGGTGCCCAGTCGGATGCAGTTCCTCCCTCCCTCCCGTCTGTGCGTTCCCTACATCGGTCGCATTGGCCGCCAGCCGCGTGGCGATCTGTCCGTAGAGGCCGCCGGGCGCAGGAGTGGCAATGGCATCGCTGCTGCCGCAATCGATGGTCAGCTTGCCCAAGCAGACTGGCCAGCACACAATCTGGCAGTTGACGTCCGTCGCCCATTCGCTGACGCCCGCTATGTCGGCCGCCCCCTTCCCCCGCCCGTAGTCCACACCGATCAACGAAATGCCCTCCACCACGATGCCCAGCGTCTTCGGCACTTCTGCAATGGGTGAGACAGACAGATCACTCGGCCCCCTGAATGAAGTGCTTTGGTGCGCCGGTCCTGTACCTTTCTTGTCCGACTTGATCCAGTGCTGGCTGAGGGTGTCCTTGAGCTGGCTGATGTGGCCGAGCTGCTCGAAGCAGACCCGGAAGCTGCTGATGGCGGTGAGGTTGGGGCAGCGGGCGAGGGCATCGCGGAAGTTGGTCAATTGCGTGCGGTCGAACGTGATGCGGTCAGCCTCCAGCCACTCGATCTTGGGCGATTCGCGGAGCAGACGCACCAAAGAGGCGGCATCCCTATTGCCGATGCGACCGAGTCGGAGGGTGGTGACTGCCGGGAACTTCCATCGACGAGCACTGCAGACAAACAGACGTCGACCCAAGACAAGAATGACTGCGCGGTCGCGTCAACTCTGACTCCCCTCTGTGTATACCTTATGAACTCAAGACCTGCTGAGCGACGGACGTCCAGGTGTGTAACGGATGAGAATACGATGGGCTCGGCATCCGACCTCCGTAAGTAGCAGTACTCGACGTCCAGGGTGATCTTCTTGAGCTTGTCCTTGTTGGCCTCCAGCAGCTCCGACACCACAGGCGGCACCTCTCTGGCCTCCACATGAGCCGCCTGGATCTTGCCCTGCACACACACACACATCGACAGAGCGCTGCGTATACACAGAGCCTCTGTCTGTCTGTCTGTCTGTCTGTCCTTCAATGTGTCTCCGTGTGAGGTCTCTTACCGCTGTGTGCGGCATCTTCTTGACTGTGGAGGCGTCATCTACCACAGAGACGTCCGCGAAGTTGCCGAAGAGGCCAAGCGTCGTCTCGACGGCCCTCGTGTGGGTCCTAGCCTGCATTAGACGATAAGCTCACACATCACGGCTCCGCCAAACGACCCTCCACTCTCATCTGACCTCATCTTTCAAGTTCTGCAGCGTCTTGAGCTTGCGGTAGGTGTCCTCCTCACGACGCGTCATGGTGAAGTTGCGAAAGACGCCGTACGTCTTGTCGGTGGCCTTCATGTGGGTCTCCCTGTTGACGCGCGAGAGGCGGCCGATGTTATCGATCGTTGTGAGGAAGGAGCCCATGTGGCCCATGACGGCTGCAGGCAGACCCGACAGACACGGCCGGCCGTGGTCCTTCTGACATACAGGTTGAGAAACGTGAGAGCAGCGATCGCCATGTAAGCTTTCGCGTGCGTGTGTGTCACCCTCGAGCTGGCGCCCTGCTGCTGTGTCGCTACTGCACCAACACACACGCCAACCGAACCAGCTGAAGGCACCACACAACACCAGATACGTGCCGTCGTCCATCTGTCTGTGTGTGTGTGGGTACCTTCAGCAGCCGCTTCGATAGCTACACGTGCACGCTTGCCGCCACCAACAGCCACCTGAACACATACCGTGACGTCGTCCCCCCATATGTGTGGTTCGGCTTGTTTGTGAGTCTGTGTGTACCGCCTTGCTGTGCTGTGCGCCATCATCGGTCCGATCCAGCCCCTCAGATACCAACGCCCCAATGTCGTTCGAGTTGCCCTGACACAGACAGACAGACAGACAGGGAAAGTCTGTCTGTCTAAGTCGGCCTGTGTGAGCCCTCCACTTGTCGTCGCAGTCGTACATGTGTTTTATGGGTTATGTGGTCAGTCGACGGCTGTGTCAGCTGCTCGGTCAAGGCCGAGTGGGCGTCGGTGAGGGTGTCCAGAATGGACGACAGGCTGCCGGCCAGCGATGCACCATCCTGCGGGCCATAGACAGAAGAGTGAGTGCCGCTGTTTTTCGGCTGTGTGTGTGGTATTTCCGTGCGGACCTGTGATTCGTTGTCGGTGTGTGTGGCTATGATGTTCTCTGCCCGCTCAAGACCAGACGCCAACTGAGGCACGAGCTGCAAGCCAATACAACACAACGAATGGCACTCCTTGCTGCATGTGATGTGTAGACCTCTCTCCTCTCTCCCGTCTTACCGAACGCATCAAACGTATCTTCTGCAGAAGATCTCGAGAGCAGCTACCGCCGCAATTCGGCCCGCTGCCCTGCCCACCTGCAGCACAGCACGCCAGCAACATAAAGGTGAGGCCGGTCAATCACACCCGGCGAGTGTGTGTGGAGGTGGTGGTGTGGTGACCTGCAGCAGAGGCGGCCGGGCCGTCATGTTTGTCTAAGTCCATCAATCCGCCGTCAGCCATCTGCGCTGTCGCTACTAAGTCGCTTCAAAACCTGACAGCTCACCACCACTGACAAACACACCAAGCAAACACAGCCGCAGTTCCAAACGTCGTTCTCTTTGTTTGTTTGTTTGTTTCTCTGCATCTCGTCTGCCCTGCTGACTGCCTGACTGCCTGAGGGTGTCTGCCTTCCTCAGCCTCTCTGTTTGCTTGCCTGTTTGGCCGATGGTCAGCGCCGCTCAGATGAGATGACAGTGATCAAAACATCGCCCCGCATAAGTCCAGCGATATAGATTTCTCTGCGATGTGTCAATCGCCTCAAGTGCACGAGCACTTGCCTTATCGCTAGAGCTCGCAGCGTAAACGGAAGGAGCAGTGAATGGGATGAGGAAGCGGCAGAAGGGCCCGGTGGCGGCCTCAGCCGCCGCCTCCAGCGCTGCTGGTTCGGCCAATCAGCCGCTCCGTTTGTTCCGCTTACCGCAAGACGTCGAGCGGGAGCTGTTTTTCTCAATGGGCGCTGACGGCCTCAGTCTCTTTCGGCACACATGCCCCCTCGGCAGCCATCGTGTGTCGGAGGACTACATCAAATCGCAAATCGAGCGCCTGATTGTCGCCAAGGCCATCCAGAATGTCGTTAGCTATCGGGTGCCGCGGCGGGCGCGGATGCGCCGATGGACTTCCTGCTGCGGCTGCTGGTACACACTTGGACGCACTCCGACTCTCACATTTTATGTGTCATTTGTGTATGTGGCAGTACACCATCGAGAAGAGCGGCGAGTGGGCGGGGTGGGAGGCCATCGTCAGGGTGGCGAAGCATCGGGGGCTGGTGGGGCGGTTGCCGATAGAGCTGGGCAGTGCTGCTGTGGAGGCGGTGGGCAGCCGGGCAGTCTACCACGAGCGGTGTGAGGCGCTGCGCCAGCTGTCCCTCATCGGCCGCCACCTCGGTGTGGCGCTCGAGCGCGTCGACGGCGAGGAGCGGCTGGGTAGGTATCAGGTGACCATCCGCTCACTGCAGACGCTGCCGGCCAACAGCCCATTCCGCAACATGTTCGACGAGGCCAACCCCGTGTGTCACATTGACGGTGAGCGAGAGAGGGGCAGGAAAGCTATGGGAGAGGGACCATTTGGTGGCGTGTCTTTGTCTGTGTGCAGGTGCCGACTATGCTTCAGTTCGCAGCGCTGTGTTGTATCAGTGAGCAAAATGAGCAGAATGACACACACGAACACATAAAGACATTGGCTGCGCCGCTCCGCCATGATGTGTATGATCCATCAGGATGCGTTGGGGACGATTCGTCGCGGACCAGACTGTCCATCAGCAGAACAATGCCCCAAGCTACGACCGACTGGTCAGTCTCACACACCCACACACAAAGTAGCGCCTCACCAGCTGCCCCACTCCCTCATTGTCACATCTCACTTTCTCTGCAGCGGCAGCTCGCCAGGCAGCAGCCGCCCGTGTGGCACTGCCACACTGTCGGCACCAGCCACAATGCGGCGGGAGGAGGCCGCGACCGCATGATAGTGCTGCATGGCGACCAGCCATTCGAGGCATCCATCGCCATCATCAGCTACCCCGACTTTGCCCGCGCCATCCTCTGGACGACGGAGCGTCAGGTGGCGGGCAAGGAGGGTGCGGCCAGGATCCCCCAGACAGTGAGGGTGGCGCAGCGGGTCATGGGGGACGACGCACAGGTGGCGTTTGGCAACCAACTAGACGTAGCCATAGGCTAATTCATTGAGCTCTCAACTCTCGCGTGTACAGACGGCCTGTCTGTCTGTCTGTCTGTCTGTCCATCGCGAGCAGATGGCAGGCAGGCAGGCAGGTGTGTGCGAGAGACCGACAGACAGGTTGACGGATGCACTGTGGGTGGTGTGGCTGCCTGCAATCAGCCAGCCGTAGCCGTAGACTGACTGACTCGTTTCTCAACTCTCGAGTGTACAGAGAGTTTGTCTTCCTGCCTGTCTGGCCACGCGAGAGCAGACGGGATGCAGGAAGGACGGCTGTTTGAGAGACCGACAGACAGATAAGTTGGTGGATGCACTGTGGATGGTGTGGCTGCCTGAATGGGCTGGGGTGAAGGGGTGCCAAGGGTGAGGGGCTGGAGTGGATTGACACAGACGGACTGCAGTGTGTGTGAATGTGTGTGTTTGTGTGCGTGGCGGAATTTCTCAATCAATGTGAAGATGCAGTGGTCATTGTCTCCCACCACACACAAACATTCACCGACATCCATCCCGCGCATCAATCACATGTGTCCATCGAGCACACACCAGTCAGGGCCATAAGGGCGAGGCCAGCCTCATACACAGCAGCCATCCCCTCGTCCAAACACTCTAACACACCATTATCAATCCCTCACTGACACACAACAGGTCAGTCCCGCCCACACCACTGTGCACCATCGGCTCACTCACTTGGCCGCCAGCTGCACATTCAGCGTGTAATAGTACCCGCCCCTCGTGTCCTCAATCTTTCCCCCCGTCACGCTGTAGTGTGCCTCGACCTCCTCGAAACACTCACACGCAAAGCCGCGCAGATCGCGTATTCTAGGGGCCTCATCGGCCCCCTGCAGATCGCTCCTATCAGCACGGAGAGAGAGACGCACACTGACTGGCCGCAGTGTGAGCACCAGCCGCAGAAACGACTGCACACGCGCCTTTCTGTCAAAACTCATCCTCCCACTGCACATGCACTGAATGCGTGGACACCCCAGGCCCCCCTCTATGTGCACCCCGGTGCTCTCTTCAGGTGTGTCGAGGAAGGTGACCTCATCCAGGTGTGTGACAGGCAGGTAGGACAGCAGCTCACAGGCAGCCGAGAGGCACCAGATGGGAGAAGAGAAGCTGACTTGCCTGACTGACCTGAGGCCCCCCAGCAGCAGGCTCAGCTTGCTCGGATGCTCACACATCTCATCGACAGAGAGGTATGACAGGAAACCGACACTCAGGTGCTCTACAGAGGGGAACCCACTACACGCCGCCCTCTCTCCGTCTGCGTCATCGTTGGCGAGCCAGGTGGGTATGCTGTCCTCCGCTTCTGAGGCGCTCACGCCCATTTCATGGTCTTCGATGAAGAGCTTCTTGGCATTGGGGAAGGCCAGCTTGTCGCGCCAGCTCTCGTGCAGCGGAGAGCCACCCACATACAAACACACCTACATGACACAGACATGAACAGATGCGCTCGGCCTTCATAGCTTTCTTGCTTGCTCACCGTTTTTGCTTTGGCGGCCATCTGCGTCGCGAAATCGCCGAAGAATCCGCCGGGCGCTGGGAGGGCAGTGGCACCGCTGCTGCTGCAGTCGATGTTCATGCCGCCGTCTTCGCCCAGCTCCCACTTGACCTCACAGTTGACCTCCTCGGCCCACTTTCTGAAGGCCTCCACATCGGCCGCCTTTTGTTGGCCGTAGTCCACACCGATCCACAAACGCGGCACGACGAACCCCAGCTTCTTGGGCACACCTGCACTCATTCATCCGAGAGAGGGAGGAAGGGCGCACACGGCACCGAGATTTCATCCGCTTCACGCATCATTTGTTCGTTCGGTTCGAGTCACCTTCGTTGTCCTGTTTGCTCCAGTTGGCATCGACGGCCTTCTTGACCTCGTTTTCACAGCCGAATCTGTAGCTGGGGTAGCATTCTTCCATGTAGGTCTGCAGGCCGGTGACGGTGGTCAGGTGGGGGCGGCCACCGAGAAGGGCGAGAAATGCCTCCTGTTCCTCGTCGTAGAAGCCGATGCACGCTGCCTCCAGCCGCTCGATCATGGGCATCGCGTCGAGCAGTGCCATCAGGTCGGCCGACTCGTAGATGCTGCCCACCCGAAGGGCCCTCAAGTTGGGAAAAGTCCATTGACGATACCTAAACGCATTCACACAGAAAGAAAGAGTGACGGTGCTTGGAAAGACACACACACACACACACACGCCTCATACTCACCTGAGGTGGCTGAGCCATGCAGCCGACTGGATGGTCATGTGTGTGATGTTTGGGAAGTGGGTGGGCAGGGCAGGCGCACGACGCATATCGATGGGGGCCCGCGGGGCAGAGCGCGGCTGGTCAGGGGCTATCACGGTCAGCCGGGTGAGCGTCAGCCTCGACGCCTCCAGGCACCTCGACAGACACGCGGGCACACTGGAGCTCTCGATGTGGGCCGTCTGGATCTTCCCCTGCATCCACACGCACAGACCAGAAAGCATCCATCCATCCACCCACCCACCCATGTGTCCCTCCCAATCCCAGCCCTCTCACCATGTGCTGCATCTCCCTGACGCCCTTGACCTTTCTGTAGGTCTCTTCCTCGTCGCTCGTCAGGGTGAAGTGCCGGAACATGCCGAGGTTCTGGTCGGTGGCCTTCTGGTGAGTCTCCTTGTTGACCTTGGCCAGCCGGGAGACGACGATGCTGGTGACGAAGGAGTCCAGGTGGCTGAAGACGTCCTCAGGCAGACCAGACAGACTCGGACGGCCGTACTTCTGACACCCACACATGTGCACACTGGTGAAGGCAGTCATAGTGGTTGCCACTTTTAGTGTCACCTTTGGTTTGTTCATCGGCCTTGGTGTCGCTGCTGCAGCACCGCAGACACCAACCGACCCACCCGGCAAAGGCAAAACACAAGACAGCACAACATGGGATTCTCAGTACTTTCACCTCTGTGTGGTTGGTGTACTTTTGCTATTCGCAGTTGCAGCAGCGGCAGCCGGGCTGATAGCTACACACGCGCGCTTACCTCCGTCGCCAACAGGCACCTGGATGGACACCAAGAAAGCATCACAGATAGATGCTGGTCCATCCATCTGTCTGTCTGTCTGTCTGTCTGTGTATCCATGTGCACACCGACCGGCATTGCTGGCTCTGCCGCCCGTCCTCCTACTGCACCGCCCACCCGGTGGATACAGCGAAACAGCCTGCCGTCGCCTTCCATCCGCTGACATTGACCCAAACACGCACAGAGGAGAGAGAGATGGACGTCACTGCTTGTCGGCCTTTGTGAGCCATTATCGGTCTTCCCATGCAATCCTCACGTGTGTGTCGCGGTCACTGGACATCTGTGCCAACTCGTTGCCGAGGGCCGACTGGGCGTCGGTGAGGGTGTCCAGTATGGTGGATAGGCTGCCGGCCAGCGATGCAACATCCTGCACCACCGAAACAGACGCCCAGCAAGTTGTGCAGCTCGGCTGACTGTGGTGTCTCCGTGCGGACCTGTGATTTGTCGTCGGCGTGTGTGGCTATGATGTGCTCTGCCCTCTCAGCATCAGAGGCAATCTGAGAGGCGACCTGCCAGGCAATCCCAACACAGCGATGGACCTGGTGAGCCCTCCTCTTCCCCTCGTCCCTCACCGAGTGTATCTTGTGCAGGACGTCGCGGCAGCCACTGCCATCGACACACGGCCGCCCGCCTGCAGCACCTCCGTCATCGGTGTCCATCAGGCCACACAATCAACCAGGGGCTCACTGCACACACCACACCACAAGCACATGACCAGGACAATGAACAATGGCCGGCGGGTCCACGTATACGCAGCCTCGTTCCTCACCGCCAGCCTATAGCCGTCCAGCAGCAATCGATTCCGCCGTCACCTGAAGGCACACCACACCAAACCGATCCCATGAATTGTCTGCGTCAAGAGCTCTTGCCACAGAGAGACCTTGCTGCAGCGGGCTGACGGATGAGGATCCTCTGATTCATCCCTCGTCAGGCCTCCCAGTCGTCAGAGTGAAAGAAACCACACACCTGCTCACAGCACAGAGAGATGGATGAATGAGATGAAGTGGATGGGTCAAGAGCAGATCTGTGCACACCTGCGTCATCCACCTGGTGAAAGGGAGATGGGAGATCGGGAAGGCTCTTCTCCCGTTGGAACTGCCGCGAGCTCGAGCTCGCGGAGCTTTTTTCTTCGTGAGGAGATCTACGACGTTGATGAATGACATCTCATGCCAGATGTCGTGTTGTGCGCTTTCTCTGCATTCATTCACAGGTCACCGCTATGGCATCTGCGCTTTCCCTTTTCCTGACTGCGTCCCTTGCCTCCGCTCATACGGTGGCTGGCGTGCGCCAATCCGCTCGTCTCACCTTTCTTGCTCCCTTGCCGACTCGCCTGGAGCGCCCGACGCATCGCCCCGTGCAGAGGGCGACTGCCCTTCACGCAGAGGAGCCAGATGAGAAGGTGCACAAGTGACCGACACAGCTGGGCATGATGAGTGAGTGCATTTCGTGGATTCATTCGTCTTGTCTGTCTGTCTGTCTGACTTGCAGGCCTTCGCCGAAGCCATGCCGCCGATTTTCAGGGTCGGACTCGAACTTGAACCATACTGGGAGTCAGTGGATCCCATCAACCTCGAGGCAGCACCAATCACGCTGCCACTCACGGGGGGTCAGAAGTTGTTGGTCCGCAAGGCCTATGTTGACATCGCCAAGATCATTATGGACAGGCAGAAGAACTTGAACAGGAAGACGCCTTCATATCCGAATTACTTCAACGTTCTGCTGCGTGGCTCACCGGGCGTCGGCAAGTCTTGGTTTCTTCTCTTTTTCTTGGCCGTGCTGAAAGGCGAGATGCACCGAGGCAAGAACTTCAAGATCTGGTTCGTGGACAACTCCAAGAGGTCAGTGAGCACAGATTTGCTGGCGGCCAGACGTGATGTGACCTGCCCGCTCCTTCTGGTTTTCATTCAGGTCATCGAGTGTCGACCAGCAGGTGTATGAGCTGTCGAAGGACGGCTTTGTCAGACTCCGCGACCCGCTAGAGACGTTGTTCCAGTTACAAAAGACGCAGCCGCTGGACTCATCACAACGCGACTGGCTGCTGATCGACGGTTAGTTCAGGGCGGAAGGGAGAGGGGCTGCACGCCTGCCTGTGTGAGAGTGACACACTCTCTCTCTCTCTTTGTGTGTGTGTGTGTGTGTGTGGTGCAGGCTTGGAAGGTGCCCTTTTTGGTATTTGGCGGGGCAGCGTCTTGCTGGCTGCGTCGTCGAGGAAGGATAACTACAACGATTTCAAGAAAGAGCTCACACTCAATCTGCTCATGCCCACCTGGACTGAGGATGAGGTTGCTGCAGCCCTTGAGGGAACCGAGTGGTTCGACCAGATGGATGACAAGCGCCTCTATGCGGGTGGCATCATCCGCGATTACCTGACGCCTCTGTCTCAGCTCAAGGCCGATGTGGACAGTGTCATTGAGTCCGTCAAGTATGACGATATTCGACGATGGGGCGGAGAAGTTCCAAGGGGTGTCCCAGCTGACAATGTCCCTCAGAGCCTTCTCATGTCGCTCGATCCCACGACCAACGGCACCTACACCTTTGGGAAGGTCGTCTGGCGCTCGCCTTACATCCTCGGCACGTTCATCCGAAATCTGACCCAGCAGCAGTTGAGTAATGAGCTCGATATCATCATGGACCCCAGAAAGATCGCCGGCCAGCAAGGGGCGCTGCTTGAGGGCCTTGTCAACGAGTTTCTGAGAGTGACCAAGCGCCCGATAAGTCTGGAGCCGCTCAACCACCATATGGAACGTGTGAACAAGACCTCTCAAGCATCAAGGATGCAGACGCAGCAGGACAAGCTGAATGGTGTGATCCGGGTTTCGCTGGACACCACGCAGCAGGACAACAAGCCCCGTGTGTTTATTCGGAGCAGAATCAAGACAAGACCCTTTGCCAACGTGCGCGAGCCTGGCTTCTGGGTGCCCGCGGCCAAGAACTGGGCGGTCATCGACTCGCTGTACATCGACAGCGCTGAGGACGTCGTCTACCTCATCCAAGTCACCGCCAACAGCGAGCACTCAGCCAGTGGATTTGACCAATCATTGATCACAAACTTGAGGACAAGCCCAGCGATCGGGGATGGCAAGAAGACCTGGCGCATCGTGTGGGCCATCCCACAAGGCGGCTCGATCAAGCCGCTCTGGTCCAAGGACCCGACCACACGCGAGGACATCAAGGACCGGCTGCTGTTCCAGGAATACGTCTTTGAGCTTCCTCCTGGGCGAGCGCTGGAGGAGATCAGCGCTGATCCGGTAAGTAGGGGCAGTCAGTCATGTGAAGGCGGGGAAGGCGGAGGAAACGATGGTTGCTTCATGTTATGTAGACTGGTACCCCGCAGCGTGGTGCAAAGGGATTGTTTCGCCGCTTTCTTCAAGACGTCTTCAGCCGTTTGAAGAGAAATTGATTTTCCGTCCGTGTGTGGCCTGCTCGATGTGTATCTTCCGTGAGCACTTTATGTGTGTGGTGTTTTATCGTTGTCATCAGCTTCTGCAATCACGGACGCCAGACATATCCGTCTGTCTGTCTGTATGATGTACGATACTTTATTCACTGTGATTGATCCTCGTATGTGGGATGATTGGCCGGACATACGATAGACACAGATCGTCCTTTTATCGCCCGGCTGTGTCGGCTCTCTCTCTCTCTCTGTGCATGAGTTGGATCAGCTTGGTTTACCAACAACTGGTGAAGGGTTGAGTCATTTGATCGGAAGGGCCACGTGCACACACGATCCCTTCGTACGAACCGTCGGATTGATCATGATGGCTGGTGGATTGAGTCAATCAGACGAAGGCGAACAGATCGATGAGGGTCCATGTAACTTACTCCATAATCTGCTCAGAAATCCACCTGACTTCTTGACGGCATTCACTCACTCAGCTGCCTTGTCTGGTTGACTTGGGTGGATGTCCACTGCATTTGTCCATCTGGGAAACTGTGACGCACAGACACACATGGGCAGTCTGTCAGAACACCCCGACTCTTTCGCCCAATTCATGACACATCACATCCCATACACCTGACCCTCTCTCTGTTTACCTACGTGAATAGCATAAATGTCTCTGTGCGACCAATCTAGTTATCCGAAGCGGCCACAGGGGCGCACGTATGTTCATGGCCAGCCCATCGCCTACTACACCCCATCGATGGATCGGGCTGTGCAGATGTGTGTGCATGCAGCCACCAGCACTTAGACGCGTCAATTACACGTCGCGTACACGGTTACATAAACAAAGGCCACACACGACTACGATCAGTCACAATACCAGACCACACACACAGACATTCAGCTCTCTTGGCAAACCGACAGACGCCCCGCTCTCTGCCCCTTTCTCCACGCGACAAAACGTCTTTCCCACGCGACACACGACCGATGCACACACAGCTGGCGGACACACAAACCACCCAAAGGGGCACGCCACCATGTGCGTGTGTCTTGATTCATAGAATGACTGAATTGTCACTTCCACATGGCCACCGCCACCCCGCCCCAAAGCGACCACCCGGGCGAATGCGTGCGTGTGATGCGAACCGAATCACAAAGCAGCGGGCGAACAAAAGACGACAAAAAGACGACAAAATTGGCACAAATATGCAGTAGGTGAGCAGCGGCCAACTGCACCCAATCCAGTGAGTGTGCAGGAGACAGCCATGGTGCAGTCAGTGCCCGTCTATTAGCTACACCTATACTTAAATCACAGCCACTATGCCTGCCTATCGGTCGAAATCGCTGCTGTGTGCGCAAGTCTGCCTGCCTGCCTGCCTGCCTGCCTGCCGGTGACCGACCACACGAGACACAGATCAGGTAGTAGGTAGTACTTACATACCATGAGCAGGCACACGTGTTACAAATAGCACTTATGTCGCGTAAGTCCGCATGGAAACACGCACACAGATGCGTGCGTCCATCGGCCGGCAACGCCTTCATGATCATCCACGCACTCGTCGAATCAATCAACGTGGACACCGAGTCCCAGATGGTGCGAAAGAAATGAGTGGTGAGAAAAACAAACAGCAAAATGACAAGGGGTGGTGGTGTTGGCGCGACACGACCGGCGCATCTCCACGTTCACGCGGCAACGACACAAACGTGGAGGTCGGGATATCAGGTCCCGCCCCCACGCAGCGACCGCCACACACGCGCCCGTGGAGAGGCCGGCCGGCCAGACAAGAGAACAAGCGGTCGACAGCCATGCAGACGCAGCCACGCCAAGAGAAACAGCTCCATTACACCCACCCAACCACCACACAAAGGTAAGAAAAACAGAGCAGACGGTGGGTGCGACTGAAAGTGTGCGTGCTTCCGTGGCTGGCTGGCCGGCCGGCACATCCCCAGTTGACACGGTGAGGCCACTTGTGAAGGGTCGGGATATGAGGTCCCGCCCCCCCGCAGTGATCCCCACATGCGCCCATGGAGAGGCCGGCCAGCAAACAGTTCTCTCTGCGCGTCGGGGATGGTCACCCCGAACCAGCACTCTAGGCACGCCACTGCTGAAGGACATTGCGGCTGAACAAACACACAGAGGCAGGCAGGCAGGCAGGCTCGTCTCACCCAGGTGTGTGAACCCACTCACTCACTCACCATTGTTTGAGCGGTTTCTCGCGCAAGCCTGCTTGCGTATCCTAGGGTGGCGTCGGAGGTTGGGCAGGGGGAACTCACGCCCTCAACCAACTCTGACACACACACAGACACACACACACACACACACAGACACACACACGCAATGTGGTGGGGCGTGTGCAATTGCCGACCCTCTCTGTGTCTCACTAGTGGCCGTGGATGTGCCGCATTAGGGAAGTCGCCTGCTTGGTCTCCAACTACTTGACGCGGGTGCGGCAGCAGAGGCCATCGCGATCGATAGTCGTCCTCTAGATCACGGTAGGTACATCATGTTCAGACACTGCACACACCCACAGAGACAGGTGAAAGGAGTAATTTCTGTGTGCTTGCCGATACATACCTGTGGAGGCTGCCATCCCTTGTCAGGTTCCGCGATCCGTCCAGCTGGTGGGGCGACCACTTGCAAATGTCGGGCGAGCACCCTAAAGCGCCCCCCAGCACCACTTGATGTACTCTCGGCACGAACCGCTCCTGGCTGCGTGTGGAGCTCCTGCCGAGGAAATTGACGAGCGCCTCAGCGATGCGCTCTCTCTCGCCGCCCCTGAAGGTCGCCCACAGCTGGGCGAAGAGCTCCCGCCAGAGGGCCGCGGCATAGTCCTCATTCCGCAGGACGTCGCCAACGGTGCTGCACCCGCCGACCATGCCGTCAAGGAACTCGCAGGTGGGGAGGTAGTCGAGAGCCGGCAGGCGGCCATCTGCACGAGCTCGCTGATTGATGCATGCACCAGAATGACGCTGTTGGGGACGCCTTCGCTTCTGAATGGTCCCATGGCCACAGCCAGGGGAGTGGCGACGGCGGACGTTCCGCTCTTGTTCCAGCATCTTGCCCGTCAATATCAGCGCCGTCTACACCACACAGAAAACACACACACAGCAGATCGTATGTGTTGTGGGCGCGTGTCTGACAGGTCAACGTACCAGTCCAGTAAGTACTTTGGTCGTATGGCGACAGATTCTGCAGCTTCTTGTGAGGCAGCGAGGTAGTTGATCATCGCCACAACGCAAGCGACCTGCCACACACACAAACACACACCCCGGCACACACATGGCTTTTGTGTGTTGTTCTATTAGTGCTGGCATACGTTCAGAAAAGGTCGAAAGCGCGCTTCCTCAGATTGAAGTCGTCCTTGACGCTGAGATGGAGAGCGGTGCGCATGAGGAAGTTGACGAGAATGCCGAAGTCGAGCTTGTCGCGGCGCTGCATCAGCAGATCGGCCGGCGTGCGGATGTCGCTCTCGTCTATGGCCGTCTCGTCACCGTCATCGCCGCCAACTGAGCGACGCACACCGACACACACACACACAGAGGTGCCTTTGTATGCGTGCATGGATTGTCCTTTTGATGGCTTACGTGTGGGTTAGAATCGGTCAAGCCCGTCGCTTGAAGCTGGCGAACCGAAGAGTCAATCCCCGCTTGAAGCTGCCTTGCCTGTGTGCACCATTCACCCGCTGCTGCCGCCGCAGTGCTGCTGCCTTGCCAGACTCTCTTTCGAGAAGGGCGGGCCGTCTGCTGCTCGCGAAGGGAAAGGAGCAAACAGCAAGGCCCTCCTTGGCTGGAGTATCTCTCTCCACTTGAGACGGGACGCTCTGCCACTTCCAAGACGACGAGCGCTGCCGTGTCTAGTGCGACGCGTCTGTGTTCTGATGCCGAGGCCGAGGCGGTGAACTTGGCCTTCGGCGTGGCGAATTATCTGACACGCACACATATTCACACAACCACCAACAGAGCGCATGGATGGATCCACATGCGTGTGTGTGCCAGCTGACTGACCAGCTCCCATATGTAGACGGTTTGGCTGACGTTGTGCCTGCCCCTCGTCAATGAGAGTCCGCAGTGCGCACCGCACCCAATTGGGCACACCCGAGTCGCCGATCCGCGGGGTCATTATGTCCAGGGCGCGCGCGGTGTCGTCCTCGTGCTGCTTCAGCAGCGCCACATAGAAGGCCTGGACGGTGATCTTGGAGGGCGTGTCGTATGCGTCGGCGAACCTGCAGATGGTGATTTAGCCCCACAGCTGGCTAGACGGTCTTGAGCTCGCTCCGCAGGTGGCTCTACGCCCGTTGTGCGCGTACCGACTGAGCCAGAATGGTTGGTGGCCAGACGCAGCAACTCCACCCTGAGAAAGAACAAAACACGAATACACACATGCGTCTGCTCATCGACCCACCCCGCCCCCACCCCCATTTTCCCTCACTTGAGCGCGTCCTCAGCAGGTGTGTACTGCTTGCCCTGCTGGTCCTTCTGCTGAAGCATGTCGCTCATGACCTTCCGAATCAGGTCGGCTCCAGGAAACACAGGCTGGTCGGCGCACTGCATCACGGCTGCTGCGTCGGTGGGCGCGGGGAAGGCCTGGTGCTCGACGATTATCGCCAAGATTGGGATGATGATGACCTGAAGGCCTCCAGACATGCCCAACAACGAGGGAGGAACACATCCATATGGCGTGCGTGTCTGTGTATCGAGCCCTCTCTGCAGCATCCAGCTGCATGTAGTGGACTTACTTGTGCCGTCTTTGTTGGTCTCCTTCCCTTGCCAGACAGAGGTTGTCGCGGCGCTCGAAGAACAAGGGCATCTGGGTGACGGTGCGCGTCAGCCAATCAGCCACGTACGCCTAGTCAGCCGCACACTGAAGACAACACATACACAGACAGACAGACAGACAGACAGACAGAGACAGACAAACATACAAGTGCACACAGACATACACCGACCAGCCGCTTTAGGTACCTACCTGAGGGTGGCCAGGGCCTGCCAGATGTCATAGGAGTAGGGCACCTCGCACTCATATTCCGTCCCATAGCCAGCAACACCAACGCTCGCCAGTCATGCCGTTGCCCCCGCCCCCATTCCCGCTCGTGAAGAATGAACAGAAACAGAGAGCGGGGCACCGCACCCATCGACGTCACATATCACAGACCATTTGGAAAACAGACAGACAGACCTTCCCCCATGACTCTCAGCGGCAGGCAGGCAGGCAGGCACACAGGGAGGCGGGCACCGGAGTGAACGAATCAACATGGCTCCTTGTATGGGTGTGTGTGATGGCCATGTCTGACTGGACCTATGCCACACTGCAACGAGTGAGTAAGTCGTGTGAAAAGAAAAAGACCGACCAGACGCCCGCACGAACACCGACTACGCAGACATACAGATGGCCCCAATCTCCTCTCTAGACGGCCATCACAGCTAATCGGACTATACAGATGTGGCCGGACTAGCTGAGGGCACGTGTAGCGTCCACACACCGCCTGGCGCGCACTCTTGTGCGGCGGAGTCGGTACCCGCCATTGAGGTCGATGCGCCCCTTCTTAGCCTGCCAGCTGTCCGTGTCGGCCATCTCTTCCAGCAAGCGAGACTTCTTGGGCGGCGGGGGCCCCTCCTGGCGCTCTCTCTCTTCTCCCTCCGCGGCCTTCCTCTTGTTGTTCTTCTTGGCCTTGAGACGCTCGGCGAGGGACAACCTGAATGAGTCACCAGTCATCGACCACACAGGTGCATGAGGACCGGTCGGGCTGCGTGTTGTGTGTGTGTGTGTGTGTGTGTGTGACTGCGTACTCATCGTCTTGCTGCGCGCCGCGCCCTTCTGCAGTGAAGGCACGCACAACAAACATGTTGAGGCGTGTATCCGAAGAACACTCCCTCCCTCCCCCTCCCTATTCCCTGTCTGTCGATCTGTCTGTTCACTGCTTGACTCACTCACCATGGCCATTGTCGATGTCCATATCATGGGCAGCCGCCCGTGCCTCGCCGCCCCCAACAGCGTCACCGCCGCCCCCGATGCCCACGGCCAACGCAGCGTCCCCGCCTCCCCCTACCTCGACCTCCATACCCTCATCGTCATGTCGGTCAGCCTGCTGTTTCGAATGCGGTGCGGGGTGAGGGTGCTGGGGCGCATGGCTGTCCCCAACCTCGGCTTCCATGTCGATGGGAGGTGGGTGGTCTGCCGCGGCTGCTGCTGCTGGAGCCGGGGGCTGCAGCTCGTCGTCATCGTCTAATGCGATGGGCGCATCTCGGTTGTCCTGCTGTTGCTTCTTCGCCGCATTGTAAGCCTTCTCGTCCCCAAACACCACGATGGAGTCCTGAATGGACCGAAATGAGAGTACAAAAGTCGCTGGTCGCGTGATGTGTGTCATATGTGAGAGCGCACCTTGGTCACCCTCTCTGCGGTGTCCCTCTTAGTCATCAGGCGGCGGCTGCGGTTGTTGGCGACGATGGAGTCGCCGTCAGCCCAAAATCCCTCTCGCAGCGGCTTGAAGGTCAGCAGGTGTTCATCCTCACGTAGCATGATAGCGATCACCGCCCCCGCCCTCTCCTCATTCAGGTCCGTGAGCAGACCGACCTTCGAACACAGCGCATTATCGTCGCCCTTCACCTACACACACACATCCATCCATACACACACACACACACACAACGAAGGAGCCAAACGGATATCACCATATCGCTCTCCCTCCCTCATCACTCACCCCCTTGAGTGAGGTGGTAGGTTTCGCCCCTTTCGACGTCCTCTCGCCCTCGCCCACGCCTGGCTCCTTGTCGTCTCTCCGCTTGTTGCTGATGAATCGGCCGATGTCCCCCAGGCACAGTCGGTGCCAGTCCTCCTCGCGCCGCACCCCGTCGGCCGTCAAGGCGTCGTTGGTTGTCCGCTTGAAGTACGCCTTCTCGTGTGGCAACGCGGGGTACTGCAGGGCGATGTTGCACGCATGAAGGCCGCACTCCTGGGTGTAGGACCCATCCGTCGGGTCGGGTGTCTGCTCGCTGAACTTCAGCGACGCTAGTGGGGGAAGAATGCTCACCCCGAAGAAGAGCCGGTGGCCGAGGCTGTCGTTGCCCCCCTCCTCCTCCCACCAGCAGTCTGCCGTGTTGTCGCGCCGGCTCGTCTCGTAGAGCTGCTGCAACGACATAGGGTCTGTAAAGCAGCACACCCAGAAAGGCAGGATACAGGAGAAAGCTGCCTACATGATGGCTTGCTCTCATGTGTTCCTCTCGCACCCGGCTGAGCCTGTCTGGCGGCCTGCAGGCGGTGATGAAACGGCAACGGCTCACGCCAAATGCCTGTGAAAGGACAGCAATGCATCGAAGCATTCTTGCATGCATCACTCCCTGCCTCCCTTGTGCTTCCCGCCCTTGCCCTGCCTCCCACCTTCGAATCCCCCGAATTGAAGGGCAAAAGGAAGATGAGACAACACAGCAGAGCCGATATCTTTGAGCGAAGCAGAAGAAGGTCCACTTCACGACGCACCGCCAGCGCGCCCACTGCGTGCCCTGGGGATGCGAGCTCAAAGAGCTCGACCCGTATGATGAGCTTATTCACTTCGATGTTGCCCTTTTCGTGGCTCGCTGATCGGGATGCAAGGCATTCCATCGAAACATCGATGATAAATCGATGAACGATGAACGACACGAGTGAGTGCCGCGAAGCAAAGACGAACAGCAACGCGCCGACAGCTCGGCCGACAATAGCACCACATTCACTGCTTGGCGTGTTTCAGGCGCTTCATCCACAGCGATGTCTGGTGCTTGCTTCATTGGGTGACGGACAGTCATGTCTGACGCTGCTGCTGCTGCTGCTGCTGCCGATGACGGCCGTCAGGTGGGGCTGCATTGCTGCACGATGGATGGACGCCGTGCCTTTAATGTGTGCTGGATCATCGTCCACTGTATGTGCGTGTCGTTGCAGGCCACGCGAGGCCGCCACCGAGCCGTCATCTTCTGCTGCTGCGAGCGATGAGGAGGGGCGACAGGCACAGAGGGAGGAGAGGGAGAGGGAACTGAGGCAGCAGATATCAGACACGGTGAGGAAATCACGGCAGACGCAATGGAGAGATGATGGCTCACTGTCGCTCTTTGTCTTCATCTTGTGCAGCCTGGCCTGCTCACCTGCATCACGGCCTTCCTCCCCCTCTGTCTACTCGTCCAGCTGTCGGACAACACCTCGCAGCACTCATTGCCGAAGCACCGCAACCTCATCATAAGCTCATCCGACAGCGCGGAGCGGCGCATCTGGCAGCGAGTCCCTCTAGATCTGGTCACCAAATGGGCGGCCCGGCTCACACGGCTGACAGCTATCGTCTTGCGCTATCCCATGGGCGCCGTTTGCTGGTGCTTTGATGTCTTCATCAAGACGATCGAGGGGCACGTTGCCGGCCGGCGGGCAGCCAACATGCAGGGCAGCACGCTGAGGACAATCACGTTGGAGGGCGCCCAGCTGACCAGGAGGGAGATGCAGTCACTGCAGCGACGTGACCCGCCCCTCCCGTCCATCGTGCAGCCGCCCCCCTCCCTTGGCGCCCTCGAGACTGTCAGTGGCGTCACTCTCGCTCATTCCGGCCTGGCCAACAGGGGCTGGCTGATGCCGTCATTCGAGCGCCTTGCCCAGCAGGGGTGGGATGCGAGTGATGTGGGACAGTTCGTCGGCTCGTCTCGTTCGCTGCGGCATGTGGATGGGGAATTTGAGGCTGACGAGTGGGCGGGTGTGTTTGAGTACATGCCGGTGGCAGCGGCCGGGCAGCCGGGGCCTCTGGGACATCTGGAACGCATCGGCACCGTCGTCCTTCGCGGCAGTCCTGACGCTGCTCGTGCAGCGGTGGACCGACTGCAGGTGACCTACCAACACATGGGAAGGATGACGGGTGTGTTGTTCTCTCATGGCCTCTCACTCGTGTGTCCGTTTCAGGCAGCGCTGTGGTCGCGTGGATGCCGCCAGACACTCACCCGGCTCACCCTGTGGATGGAGATTCGCTCCATCGACGGCAGCATCCTTCCCCTCGTGGAGTCGGTCGAGTCGCTCCGCAGGGCATGCTGCCGACCCGACGCCCAAGTCGCATTCAGCAGCTCGCCTTTCGTCCAGCACTTCGAGTTGTCCCTGTTCTACAGCGACGATTTCCCCCCCAATCCTTCCCCCCTCTTCAAGGCCATCATGCACCAGCTCGCGCGGCGGGCGAGATGTGTGGTCTACGCCATCACTCAGCACGACCTCACCCACCCTATCGACAGCCCCAGCGACGCGGCCGTCGACGTCGCATCCAGCCTCTCATTCGATCGCGCTGAGAAGGTGTCTGTGCGGGGCCACATCGACCCACCGCCTCCACCCCACACACCCTTGCCGCACCCCACCATCATCGAGCACCTGCAGCGATTCCCGAGAGCGGGTCAGCTGTGGATCTGTGGCTGGCTGTGTGCGAGTGTCGGTCATCTCCTGGCTGACAAGATGGCCAACCAGGTGGCCGAGGTCGTCACCAGGAGGTTGTCTGTTGATGCGCTGGGCGTGTTGGGAGTTCTGGGCGGCGGGAGGGAGGTGCGGAAGGTGATGATTTGGCTGAGCGAGGGGGCTCTAGATGAGCTGGGGACTGAGGAGATGGTAGCTGCTGTCAATCGCACTAATCTGCCGAGGATAGACAAGCTGTGCTTCTACGTCTATCAGGGTGAGCAAAGACAAAGATGCGATCCATATCTCTTTCTCACTGCCGTCTCGTGTGTGCGTGTTCAGTGTCTGCGGAGGGTGCTGGCAACCGCATTCGTGCCGCCTTCACCCCCGCCCTCCTGTCGGCCCTGTTCGACCACGTCCCCGGGCCGCAGTCTGTGAGCCTCTCAGCCGGAGCATCAGACCCAGCTCGCGCGTCCATCCGTGCCGTCTTCCCCGACGGCTCGACGATCGGACACTTCCCCGTGACGGTGGAGAGCTGGGCGGATGATTGGCCGGTGGGGGGCCTAATCACATTGACAGCCTCCCGTGGCTCACAGTAGACAGGTGCGACACACCGAAACCCACCACAGGGTCTGCGTTGATGCAGCTGCCTGTCTATCTGTGTCTATGGTCAGATTGGCTATGTTTTCGGGCGGCGGTTGATTCTATAAGCAGGTCTCATAGAGGGATAGCGATGGCTAGCTGCGGTGTGTTTGAGGCGGCTGGGTGGGAAATTGACCACTTCGGCTGGGTGTGTGTAAATATATGGGGTGCGTAGACAGACAGACAGACAGACAGGCGCATGAGAGATGAGTGCCTGATGGCCACCAGCACGACTCCCATGGCGGCCATCGGGCACTCACTTCACTGCATGCACTCTTGTGTGGTGTGGTGCGTGGGTCGTTTGCTGCTGCCTGGCCTGCCTGCGTTGATGGATGGATGGATGGACAGATGATAGACACTTTTTGTTGTTGTTGCATCTCCAATCGCTGCTTTCCCTTGGAATCGCATCAATGTCATCACTCAGACGCCACGCAGACATACTGAGCTGGCTGCCACCCATACCTCACCCCTCCCCTCCCCCTGCCACTCCCACATCACGAGAGACACCAAGCTGACACCTTGATCCCCGCATCTATCTAAGGCAGCTACAACACCGGTGCGCCCTCATATCCCATCTTCCAGCCACCTCATCACTTGCCTCTAAGAAATGTCTGTATGCACCCAAGTAAGGCCTTCCGATGACCGAGTCAGTCATAAAAAAGCGGCCAATGAGATGTGCATAGCCGCGTGTATGATGTGTGCACCTAGTATCACACACAACACAACACAACACCCGATCGAC
Source organism: Vitrella brassicaformis (assembly GCA_001179505.1). NCBI lineage: Eukaryota > Vitrellaceae > Vitrella > Vitrella brassicaformis. The sequence goes on along the minus strand of CDMY01000308.1, from coordinate 90,839 downwards.
CCGACTGTAAGCACATACGACATGCACCCGATCCGGCTGGGTACATGGACATGCACATGCACATGGACGTGTTGATTACACGTCGTGTATTCGGTTACATGAGGATGGTGCGAGAGAGACCACACAGTACTGGTTGTTTGTCTGTTGGCTCACTGACTTTGCTGAGGTTGTGGCTGCCGACATAGACCCAGGCCAACTCGGGGCGGTGGCTGCTCTCACCCGGGCGATGACCGTACCTGCAACACACACAAAGGAACGACACACACATATGCCCGTGCTGCCTCTGTGGGTGTATGTGTATGGCGTTTGTGTTGTGGCCACGCACTCAACACGTCTGTCTCTGCTTGTCTACCTTCTCACCTGTGCGTGTGTGTACCATTGTGTGTGTGAACTACTTCACTGTGAGCCGATGAGGCTCACTCGAGACAGGTCACGGCATTCGTACACACGCAGACGTATTGAAGTGTCTGCCACTGACATATGGCTCGCAGTCATGAGATTCACCAAGCTGTCTCTCTGCAGCTTGCTAAAGCAGCTCAGTCCTGATCGACTACACCTCACAAATCACTCGGCCAATCTGTCTAATATCCCTCTCCACTTCAGCAGCCGCTCAGTCGATCTCGAGCGACACCCACTGCCCCCTATCGTCGATGCGCCACGACAGCTGGCAGTCGTCAATGCCCAAATGCTCATTGAAGCCCTTGACTACGCCCACCAGGTCATACCGGGCCGCCTCGTCCAGCCGGGCCCTGTGCACCACCTCACGCAGCCCTAGACGGCCATGCGTGTGCACGACCTCATTCGGGCGGCTGTCAGCCGTGATGGCGAAGCACTGCAGCGGGACACGCACCGTTTCGCCGCCGACATTAGTCGTCCTGCCCACCACCTCCTTGTTGCAGCTGGCCTCGAAGACAGCCGACTTGACAAAGTGATCCGCTGCGGCCGTCACGCGACGAGCGACGGTGCTGTTGCGGAATGGCAGAGTATGACTGATCATCGTGGCAGCAGCATCCCAGTCGAAGCACATGGCGGCGATCTTCCAGCCAATGGCCTCTCCCTCGAGTGGGCCATATCCATGGGAGGCGGGGATAGGAGGCGGGATGGCCACAGAGGCGCCAGAGAGACACTGCAGGTGGGCGAGCAGGGTGGGGAGGGATTTCATGAGGAAGGCAGCGAGGCTGCGTTGAGGTCGCAGGGCCGCATTGACAGCTGACATCGCCGCAGTGGGCAACTCGTTCAGGACGATCATGTAGTCGGGCAGCACCAGCTGTTGACGACCGATCTGGTCAGTGGTGTTTGTGGGCATGCGGTCGATGTCGGCCCCCATTCTCAGCAACGCGCGGATCGTCGCCCAGAAGCGGGGAATCTCGCTGAGCGCTTTGTCCTTTTGTTCTTGATTTTCTGTGTCGTTCTCCGATGTCCAAATCGCTGATTCGAGGCCACTTGCGGCTAAAGCTAGGGGCGTCTTGTTGGGATCGCCTCGGGTCCCACTGTTGACGTCCGCAGCGGTCAGATGGCGGCCCAGGGAGGCGACCATACAGGTGGAGCCGAGCGATGCCGCATTGTGCAGAGGCGTCAACCCATTGCTGTTCTGTGCTTTCACATCAGCCCCGTTTGCCGCCAGCAAGTCTATGTACTCATCGATGAAGGCCTGGGAATAGTGCCCGTGCTCGTATTTGGCTGCTCGAACCAGATTGCAGCGCTGCTGGTCTTGTTCGGTTGCAAGTGTGGCATCATGCTGGATAAGCAGCCGATAGATCGACAAGAGCCCTTTTTCGTAGTCGCGGCACACTGGATTGTCACGATGCTCGCCGCTGCGGGGCACGGGCAGGTCCAAGACAAAGGGGCCATAAGGACTATGCACCGCAGCGTTGCGCACCAGAAGGACTCTCAAGGCACTCTGGTTGACCCCACGAATGGCCACACGAAGTGGCGTGTCGTCGTCCCCGGTGGCAACGCTGTCGATGTTGGCCCCGCCGTCGATCTGACGTACAGAAAGACACAGACAGAGAGACAGACAGACAGAGAGACAGAGAGACAGCAGGATGATGTCTGTAAGTTCGCATGTGCCTCTCTGCTGCTAACCAGAGCGTTCATTATGGCCGCCTCCAGCTGACGAGACGGCCAGGGAGGGAAACAAACACGACGTACACGCCAATCCGATTCGCTGCACAGGGCTCCCATGGTCGGCACTGTGTGGTCGCTCAGGTTCTCGATGACAAGCGCCAGAAGCCGATACGGCCAGGGGCACGCTATATTGTCCGGTTCGAGACCATGCACACGCAGCATGAGCACATGATCCGCGTCGGCCTCTTGCCGTTGGATGAGTTCCGTGACTTGCTGCTGGTAAGTGAAGGTGCGACGGACAATTCCCTCAGTCAGCCGCCGGGTCGCCTCAGTGGTTTCGTACTCATGCACGATTTCGATGTCCTCGAGCCGCAGGCAGCTGACATCTGACCAAACCGAACAGCTGCCCCCCATCGCATCAATCACCTGCAGCTGCAGTCAAGTTGGACGTCATGTTATGGAAACCACGGTCTGATTGCGTGTTCCGATGGGGTGGTTAGATCTCAGCCACCCATGTCCTCTCGAATCCTCACACCGGTGAGGTAGCCGACAATGTCCTCTTGGCCACGGTGACCAATGGAAACGGCGCTGCTGTCGTATGAAGCAATGGAATTGCCGACCACGTCGACTCCTCGGATGAGCTCAAGGCAGGGTGGCTTGATTCGTTGGTTGAACAGATGCGATCCTCTCACCCCCCCATCGGCCCCCAGTCTCGACAACAAACCTTGTCGCCGAAAGATGACGCATCAGAGGCGGCCAAGGAGCCCTGTTGCCGCTGCTGCCAGGCCATCTCTCACATTCAGCCTACAAGACGGACGAGAGGACAGCAGGCACACTCAGTCACGAACCGATAAGCATGACTTCAAGAGCCTCTTTGCGGCGGCACCCGTGGACGAGAACGGCGAGTTGGAGATGGCCTTCGCCCAGGGGTACGTCAACGAGCACCATGACGAGCTCTCTCCGAAGGCCCCATTCCCATCGACCTCTCCCGCACTCGCAAACCATTTCAAGTCAGTGTGGTGATCCCTCCACTCAGACGGTGAGAATGCATTTACTCATGTGAGTGTGTCTGTGCGCTTTGTGTGCAGGCAGAAGGCCCGTGTGCTGAAGAACATGCAGCAGAGGGCGGGGAGCCCGCCGGTGTCTGCTGCGACAGCGATGGCTTGTGAGGGTCAAGTGTTGCCCACTTTCGTCGACTGCGGAAGCGACTACTCGGCCTTTATGCGGATATACCTACATGGGGGGGAGGGGGGGTCGGATCCAAAGGATGGAAAGCCACGAGACAGAGACAGAGACAGGGAGAGAGACAGACAGAGGCCGCGTGGCGGTGAGCATGTGACTCTTGACGCACTCGAGAGTATGGGTGACCCTTATGTGCGTCAGTGGGTGAAGCTGGAGAGACTGAAGGAGGTCTACATGGTCAAGCCATCCCTCTCTGTGCGGGGGAGGGGGCAGCACTGACCCGTGTGTTTGCTGTGTTGTGCTCCTAAGCCCTGATATATTCTTTTGTGCGTCACTAGCAAAACAGTGTTACAGACACGCATGCAGACGGCATGTACAGTCATCACACCCACACAGAAACAGCTATACAAGACGAGAAGAGACGAGACAAGGCGAGGAAAAGAGAGTTGAAAAATCATACACACAACAAGTGAGCCGCCGCATCTCCATCGATGCATCCGTCCGTCTCTCTACATGCAGTGCAATCGGTCAATCACTGCACGCACTGAATGCGAAACCTCAGCGAGACGCGCAACTCACAAAAGCAAAACACGCGATTGTCGGCCTTCTGTGTGGTCATGACTTGTCTTTGGCGAGTGACAGCGGTCCGTCGGCGGACACGATGGGGGCGGGGGAGGGCGCCTTGGTCACCGTGTCTGCACACACAAAGCAAAGAAGGACGAAGGGCGTGAGCCTCCGCAAATGTGCATCATGTGTGTGTTGGCGGTGCTGACATGGGATTGTGGAGCCGATCGTGACGCACTTGTTGGCGAACTTCGATATCTCATCGAATATCGTCCTGCACATAGACACACACATTGACATGCAGAGCCATGCCATCGTCTCACTCACCAGGTCAGGGCGGCCGCCAAAGTGCGCTTCAGCAACCGCGACTCTATCCTGCACACACACTCACGCACACACAAACACAGGTACATCACATGCTCGTATCCACTTCCATATGGGCGTACCCTCTGAATAGAGCCCAGACCCCCTCCTGCATGACGATCCTGTAGGCCTCGCTGAGCGCCCTGCCCAGCTTCACACGACCGCCAAACACGTGCACACAGGCCGGCTGACCAGCAGGCGCAGCAGCGGGAACACCCGCAGCAGCAGCAGCAGCAGCAGCAGCGGGGGCAGCCATGGGGGGAGGGGAGGGGGCGGGAGAGGGGGAGGGGGAGGGGGGCTGCATCTGCACACATGCACACAGACAAGTGTGTATGTGTGCAGATGGGGTTTGTGCAGTGTGTGCGTGTGTGCGTGTGTGTGTCATCCATACCGCCATTTGCAGCTGCAGTCGTGTCCTGACGATGTCCGGTGGGTGTGTCACAAACGCGGCGAATGCACCTGCCGACGCACTGCACGCGAAGTTCCTGCACCCACACACAGAGGAAGACATTGACACATGTCACCCACACACATGTGTGCAGATACATGGTGCCACGTACTTGACGACATATCCCTTTTCGTGTTTGTTGTTGAGTCCGATTGTGTGTTTGATCTTCTGGTAGACCATGTAGTAGATGGAGCTGTACGGCACGTCACGCGCCAATGTGGGCAGTAGACCCCGGTAGAAACCCAACACGCCCTCGTGACGCCATATGTACAGAAACACACCTGAATCATGGACAGACACACACTCGGATGGATGGATGGATGGACATCTGCGCGCGTGCCGACCTCTCATGGTGACGCCCTTCGCCCTGGCGGCGGCCTGCTCGCCGTAGGCCACCGTGCTCTCCATGCGCGTCTTGACCACAGCCACAGGAGACCTGCACGGATGCATACCACACAGTTGTGCATGTACGTCCTCTTCTCTATTGAGATTCGCGGAAGCGTGTGGCTTACAGGACAGTGGCTGAGAAGGTCCTCGACGTGGCACCTGCGAGCAGGTTGTACCAGCTGGCGGGGGTGCCCTCTGACGGGTCGCGCCGCCGCTCGGTGGTGCTCCGCTCTACACACACACACACACACACACACACGCACGTGAAAACACACATCCACGTTGACATTCACGTGCACATGTGGGAGTACCTATTGCTGGTGGTGGTGTAGGCGCGTGGGGGCAACCGCCCTTGACACCCAACCCCTCAGACAGACCTGCACACACACACACGGCGCCTATGTAGGTGTGTCTGTGCTCGTGGTGGATATGGGTGGTGTCTGAGTACCGTTCTGGTCTTTTTTTCCCAGTGCCTCTTTCCGCCTCTCCTCTTTCTTCTTGAACGTGCTCTTGAAATAGTCGCCGATATGCACACCTTCCCGCGGCTTCTGGCGCCTGGTCAATCAACATCCATGTTACACACACACACACACACACACATCCGCAAGGATGCTCCGCAAGGATGGACACACACAGTCAATCTCCTTCCCTGACGACCCTCACCATTTTGCGGGGCAGTTGGTCTGCAGCAGGTGCAGACAGGTGAAGTAAAGCGCCGCGCCAGGCCCAACACGAAACCTGACAATCCCCACCACACACATAGGCATGTTCACGTGTCAACAGAGAAGGGTATGAGAGGGGGGGATACTTACACGGTGGGGACGACTCCCCGCCAGAGTCCCCTGAGTCCGTTTGCCTTGAGTGTCTGGGCGGCCACGCGGAGGAAACGGGTCTCCTCGGGAGCCTTGTTGGGCTGTTGCTGCAGATAGGACCACATTGATGGAAACACATACATACATACACACGACCATGCAATGGTCACCGTGTGAGTGTGAGTGTGAGTGTGCGTGTGTATGTATTTTGCACCCACCTGTCTTGTTTTGATCAGGTCCAGTGGCTGCAGAAGCACGCTGCCCACAATCCCTGAATGAATGAGGGAGTGAGTGAGAGAGAACGCAGCCAATGAGTGAGGCACTCAGATGGACTCCCAGATTGATCTGTGTGTGTGTGTGGGGGGGGGGGGAGTGACGTAC
>CDMY01000308.1:71739-84335 GCA_001179505.1 Vitrella brassicaformis | reverse complement strand
GGGGGGGGGGGGAGTGACGTACCTGCACATGCGCCGCTGATGGCTGCCGCCTGCCATTTCAGCTTCTGCACCTCCTCGCGAGGATTGGACATCAATCAACCAACCGACAGACAGACAGTCAGAAGTACCAAAATCTGCACGAGAAGCCTGCAACACGACACACAAACACACACACAAGACAGTCTGACAGAAGCATCACTGTCAGCCTCACTCTCTCACTCACCAATGCCGCAGATCAGCTCATCTCGCCGGTCCTCATCTCAGTATCATGAAACTGCAAGCAACGCCATATCTGCTGTTGCCGTTCACACGAGGGAGTGCTCACACACGCAGAGGACGGAGAATGGCGGGAGATGCGAGGAGAGGAGATGCTGGCGTGATTTTTGCGAGCTTGAAGATGCTGACCCGGGGTTGCAGAACGCGGCGTTTTCCGGCGGATGCTAGCGCTCGTCTGTGCTGTTGTGTTGCTTGCCTTTGGTCTATTCCAGGCTGGATCTTTCCGATTAATCAGGTCGGTGAATGGATGGACAGATCAGCGCACACGACTATGCACAGATCTGAACGGATGATTCCTGCCTGCTTTGGCTGTATTGTCTGTCTGTCTGTCTGTGTTGGTGCGATGAATGTTGTGTCAGCGACCCATCTCTGCCCTACTCCAAGTTCAACCCTGCCCCAGCAGAAGGCAGGAGAAGAAAACATGCAGCCCTGACGCCTTTCAAAGTGAGAGAATGACGCACACACACGCATACGGGACACAAGCAACCATGTGGATGATGGTGAATCAATCTGTCCGTCTGTGGGTCATCTGTCTGCCTGTGTTTCAGGGCGACGAGCGAGATTTTCTGCACCCGTTTCCCCCGTCCTCCTGTCGGCAGCAGGTGATGCGCAACCTCACGTGGACGCGCAGTGGGTACACCAGCACCCTGGGGCACCAGTGGCAGGACGTCTACGTCATCGAGATGAAACTCAAAGATGAGACGGTATGTGTGTGTGTGAGGAGGGACAAGACGGACTCCTGTGTAGAGCTGTCTGTCTGTCTGTCTGTCTCTCTGTCTGTCTCTCTGTCTGTCTGTGTGTTGTCATCTGTCAGCATGAGGGTGAGTATCGGCTCTCAGACGTCATTATGGAGGCACTGCCACAGGTGTGTGCGCATGTAGAGAGGATGCCGGTTCCATGAGTGTCTGTCTGTGCGTGTGGGCTTTTGCGTCTGCGCAGGTGCCTGACAGGGAGGGCGCCTTGTGGCTCATCGACCTTGGCTGCGTGTACATATCAGAGAACCCACCTGCTGACAACGGTACGCACACAGACAGCACACACACCGTCCTGACAGTCCATGTGTGTGCACGCAGTTCCCGCCGCCACATTGCGAGCCCAGCTGAAGAGCCACTACCGGCGCAACCGGATAGACGGGGCCATAAGCATCAAAGGCAACGAGCGGTTTCTCATCAGAGTGCACCTCAAACCCAAGCGACAGAGAGGTGCGTTGTGTGCGCAGGAGGGACGTACACACGCGGCACATCCGGGTGGATACATTAGTGTGTCTCTGTGTGTGTGTAGGTGTGCATGTGGACTGGCCGTCGCGTGTGCGCCATTCGTGTGAGCATTTTGTGGTGCTCGAGAAGCCCTTTGGGCTGCCCTGCCAGCCACATGTGTCCAACTACAGGTACACACACAGTCACACACACGCGTTGACATTGAGGAGGCATACGTGTGTATCCTGCATAGGGAGTGTTTGCACGGTGCCGCTGAACGAGGCCTGCAGGAAGACAGTACGCACGCAAGCATACACACACTCACACACAGTCACAGACACAGACACAGACACAGGCACACACAACACATCCATCCATCCATCCATCGGTGCGCGTTGTGGGACTGGCTGCAGATCTCATAGCGCTGCATCGGCTGGACATAGCGACCACCGGGCTGGTGTGCGTGGCCCGCCGCAAGAAGGCCGCGCGGCACTTCACGCGGTGGATGGAACACAGATCTCTCAACGGCAAAGCCACACACGTGTACGTCCGTCTATGCGGGCTCAAGGACAGCTGTATGTGCGTGTGTATCTTCCCGTCGTGTGTGTGGTGTGTGTCTGGTGTCTGGTGTGTGATTCAGGGAGGAGCAGTCAGCCGATGGCTCAGCTGCAGGTAGGTGGGTGACCGTCTCGCCCATTGGATGGGCATATGGCCCACCTTCATGCAGACGCAGAGCGGGCGATCGGCGAGATGCGCAAGGTGTACCGTGTCCTGGTGCGGAAGCCATTCGACAACGGCGTCATCCAGCACTACATGCCACCAGGTTCCCTCACCCCAACACCCATGCACTCGTCCACACAATGCATTCACGCTGGATGGGTGCAGGTCCAGCATTGAACCTCAACACGCAGGCGCCCCGTCTCGTGAGCGAGTCGCCTATCGACGGCTGGAAGGACTGCAAGTGTGTGGTGCTCTCGTGCACTGATGTCACCGACCAGCTGACGGTCCGCGTACACACGGATCTGTATGCTCACATTTCCATCTCTCTCTTTGTGTGTGTGTGTACTTGTGCAGATGTCAGCCAGCGACCGGTCCGCCCCGCCCCCCTCTGATGAGTGGCCTGCCTTTGCGATCGACGCAGAATGGGACAGAACCATGTGAGTGAGCGGAAGTAGATCCGTCTGTGTTTGGGAAGGTGTATATCTGTGTGACTCCTGTGTGTGTCGGCAGTTCTCAAAACGAGGCGAGAATGCAGCAGAGGCTGGAAGGGCTGCTGCAGGTACACACACACACACGCACGCACACACACACACACACACAGAGAGAGGGAGAGGGAGAGGGAGAGAGAGATGGGAAGGGAAGCATGTATCCAGCCAGCCACACATGGATGCACTTATGCTGCTGTGTCGTCAGGACGGGGCATCTCCCTACTATGAGCTACAAGTTGAGCTCATCACTGGTATGTGCCATGGTGTATGTGGCACACCTGCGCACACCGATCAGTCCATGAATGCGTGTGTGCTTTTCATCATCAGGCCGTACACACCAGCTGCGGGCACAGTTTGCAGCAATGGGGGCGCCGATCGTCGGGGACACCATGTACGCAGCACACACACACACACGCCAAACACAGTCACATACCTGCAAATGGTGCTTTGTCTGGTGTAGGTACGCACCGATGAGCGGCTTTTTCGTCCACACGCTATCGGAGAAAGACGAACAGGTCGCCCCCACAACGACCAACGGACCCATGGCGGCCAAGCGGCTGATGGACACGGCAGCAGAGCCGGAAATACCGATCGGTACGATACTCGCACAGATGGGCGTGTGCAGAGGGGTGTGTGTACGTGTGTGCCTGTGTGTGTTTGTGTGTGTGTGTGTGTGTCTTGTGCAGGTCTGCACGCGGCTGTACTAGAGCTGAACGGCACTCGCATCGAGGCGGGGCCGCCATGGTGGCGAGGCGGACTCTACTGATTCGTCCAGTGAACCAACAGACGTGTGCAGCCGCTGATTGCTCACAAAGGTAACGTGTAGACATGCGAGTGAGTGAGTGAGTGGGTGGCCGTCCGCCGTCAGTCCGTCCGTCCATCCAGCTTGCTGTGATGAGAATGTGAATATTTGCTACTTTCGACCCACTGGCCAGTGGGGATGAAAAATACACCACCGAGATCTCTGAGCGATTGATCCATCGGATGGACGCATGTATAAATCTGACTGACGTGTGCGTGAGTTGGGAGTGCTACGTAGATATGCTCTCTCTGTCTCACACACACACACAGACACGCACACTCCGTCTGTCTCTGCGTGTGTGTGTCTGCAGGATGACACGGACGAAGACAGCGGCCAACCGCCCTCATGTGGAGATGAGCGGACTGTATCGGGTATGTCGATCAACAGAGGGCTCAATTACTACCAGCTTCGAGATATGAATGTGGATTTTATGTGTGTGTGCAGTTGCACGACTGGCAATGCGCTGAGAGAGAGTCATCAAGAGTTGTATTGTGCATCAAGGATGCATTGATTGAGGGTGTGCCACTGCGTGTGTGAGGGTGGGCTTAGTTGGCATATGCTTGATTATGGGGTCGATTTGTATGTGAGGGTGTCATGGTGTGAATGGCTTTGTGCTTTAAAAGACGGACGTACCGCTGTAAATAGTGGATGAATGAGTAAGCACAATTGAATAAGCAGGCAGTGAACACGTATGTGTCTTCAATTTAATAAAAGCTGTGTGTCCTGTCCTGCGAAATGAATCTACTTGGAATGGATGCCTATTAGTAGCGGATGTATTTTATTCTAGCGCGTCACGCCCCCGTGGTCCATAGCCGTGGTCAGCAGCATGCGGTGAGGAAAGGAGACGAAGGTGTCGGTCTTCTTTGTGCGTCCTTGCGCTGGATTGAGATAGGCAGCAGACGGCGGGGGCTGCACTCACAAACACACACACACACACACAGAGGTGCACACACACACAAGAATGCATATGGCTTATCGCTTGACGTACACAATACCAGGTGGATGTGACGAGCGTCGCTGTGTTCGTGCGGGAGAGCCCTCCTTTGGTCCATCCCAACACCAACAGGCGCTGCTGCCGGACGAAGTCGTTGAACGCATCCTCGAGCTGGTCGAAAACTGCGGGGCTGACGTATCCTGGGTCAAGTCGGTCCATTGCAGCTGCCAGCCTAGGCTATTCCCAGGCTGGTGGGGCGGCTCCAGACCTCGCTCTCCATTGTCTCTCCATTGCCATCCTCGGCACCGTCGAGATCTGCCACGCTTCGGCGGTCATCGAGACGATAGAAGGACGGGATGGCTACGCCCAGCGGACAGGTATTGCACGATTTCTCGTTGCAGAGATTCTGGTACATCCACATACCCACCGTCCCCACGTGTGTTGTCCGCTTGTAGGTCTCCTCTGCGTCGGGACCTTTCATGGTCCTGCCACAAAACGAAGACAGAGACCAGCGAAAAAAAGCACGAGGGGGGTTAATAATAGGTAATGCCCCTTACGAGCTCATCCTGCGGGAAACGGTGTCCGGATTGCGAACAAAGTCGCCCGACACATGCCCCATGAATTTCTTCACGTTGGTGTCGACCCATGCAGGGGGCTCGATCATCTCATCCTCTTCGACGTCCCCCATGACTTCGACCGAAGGCTTCAGATCAGCCAAATCGTACAGAAATAACTATGCAGGAACGAACAGTCAAAAAAAGACACCAATAGATTATCTCAAATTGATAAACCAGACTGACCGACCTGCACCAGCATGGACGTCAACTTGAGTCCGAAGCCCGGCAGTGTCATCAGAAAAGTGACAATGGACGACGGAGGCGCCGAAGACGTGGTGGTCATTGCATATCACAAACACCAGACGCCGCCTGTCGCCGACACAACGCAACAGATCGGCCACAATGGGGCCGTCCCGCCATGTTCTGACGTACAGACAGACAATGCTCTCTCCTTCTCTCTCTGTCTCTGTGTCTCTGCGTGTGTTTGTTGGCTGCACACATACCGGTAGACGGACTGCAGCCTGATGCTGTCCGTGAGGGGGCTGTCGGTTGATGCAACCAAAAAGCCGCAGGCTCGACAACTGATATTACAGATGTAACGCAAGCAATAGACAACATGGCAACTGGCAGGTGAGGCTGCGTGTGCGTGTCTCTACCGAATTGCATTAAATCATGCCGGCTCTGAAACATTGCAAAGCCTCCGAACTGCCGACAGCCCATAGCACGTGGTCTCCCCCTTGATAGACTCGACAACGGCCATGTCCGTGGACATCATCCTGTGGGAAAACACAGAAAGAGACACACATCCAGCAGCAAAGCGAAGAGAGAGAGAACACTTGAAGGTAACCGTGGGGCGTTTAAAAGAATGTGCACCTGTCCTTTGCTCTTCTCATAATGCTTCCTCTGCCCATGACACAAACCATCTCTCTTCGTCGGTGTCGTCGAACCTTGGTGGCGGCACCCTGTTGATGCTCAAGTGAAGGTCGATGTGCAGTTTGCCCGACGGACGGCGAACGGTGAGCTGTAAGCTCATTGTCGATCTGCTCCTCAACGGCCAGCTCGACACATTACCGAAGCGTCGTCGTGAAGTTGCGAGGCAACCTCACCATCCACCAACGCCCACGCACCAAACGACTCACCCCTACCCGCAGAAACGCGGTGGCCTGAGAGCAGATCGACACAAGTCAGAGAGACATGTGATGGATTCCTTGTTGTGTGTATGTATAGAGGGCGGCGTACATTGTACATGTATGCTTGACGACGCTCTGACTCGACACAGAGTCGGTGTCGTGACGCCTTGCGGAGCGTCGGAGTAGTGCAAATGCACCTGTCTCTGAGCTGTGTGTCGCTGTAGGCTGTTGTAGCGTCCTGCACACACACCCAACCCATCCGCACAGACACGCAGACAGAGCACCCAACCCACCCACACAGACACGCACACACACACACACACAGAGAGAGGAGAGAGAGGGGCGTCGAAAGCTCGTCGGGGTCTGTCTGTGATGAATACTTTTTGTTGACGCTGGCTTTTTTAAGCTCCAGTTGCATGACGCCGTCGGTGTCACCCTGTTTGACCACTGCACACACACACACACACACACACACGTGTCAACAACCACCTATAACAATTATAGACCTGTAACGATGTGTCTGTATGTGTATCTGTGTGTGTTCGTATGTGCTGCACCGACCTCTCTGCTGAGTCCTTCTGGCGACTTTGAATTGCTGAAGAACACCTCATCGAGCACTTGATCATGGTAGTTGCCATTGATGTCTCCATGCACAGGATCGCGAGTGAAGAACCACTTCTCCTCTCCCATTCCATGATCCAAACAAAATTGGACAAAGCACGCACTGGCGATGTCCTGCATGTCGTCCAGAGAAAGTTTGTTTTCGCCGCACACACGTTGTTGATAGCATGCCATCCACAATGGCTCTTTATCTGTCTCGGATGGTATCCATTCCACGTAGCAGCTCGTGTCTGGCCCTCACTTGGCGGTGTGTGTCTCTACTTCAGGAAGGCCCCGGTAAAGCTGAGTGTCCTCTGTGGGCTGTCTCTGACGACAAACTTGTGCTCTCGTCGAGTCACCGACACCGTCTCTGTCGAAACGACAGGCGTACGCATATACAAGGCAGGGCTGCATGGATTGATTGCTTCTTACCCAATTGTTCTTACCTTCTTGACGGGGAAGCTGGCGAAGGTATAGTGCACACTTAAGTACATCGCACGAGCTCCCAGTCCTTGCTGTTGAGCATCGCGGATGACCGCCAACATCTCGGCATTGTCGTTGGCAGCAGTGCGCATGAACTGGTAAAAATTCGCCTCCAAGCGCTGTTGCTAACAGTGCTGCTGAACAATTCGATCGTCACCCTTGGCCTCTTCGTTGGCTACAGGACGAGCGGAATTGACAGCCTCGGTGGCTGCCTCTCGAGCCGCCAGCTTCACCTTGGCCTCTGTTTTTGCCGCCACCGTGGCTGCGAATACCTCGTTCAGCTTGGCCACCTTAGCGTCAGCCTCAACGAGACGCTATGCACAAGTAGCCCTTCTCCTCGAGGAACGACCACAAAGAGACGGGATCCAGCTCCTTGACGGGCTTCTCCTCTTTACCCCAAACCACCACCTTCTTCTTCACCAGCTCACAAGGAGACGCTGTTTGACCTCGACAGGTTCTTTGGGCAGCGACAAGGAAGACAACGAGTTGACCAATGCAGCTCTGCGGGGCGACGAAAGAGTGTGATTGTGGGGGTGGTGATCGTGGTGGCGGCTGAGAATGTGATCGATAGGCTTGCGGGCCCTGGGACAGGTTCGCTGGTGGTAGAGGCCGTGACGCATGGGGCATGGAACGCCACGGACGTCCTCGCAAGTGGTGGGGAAGGGACGTGCCCAAAAGTGTGGCGGCTGAGAATTTGACCGATGGCAGGGACTCGTCCGTCTTTCAATCCTGCAGGCAAGCAAGGCAATTAGGGAAACTGAAGATTACAATGCTCTCCCCTCACTCTCGTCACCTACGAATGTACCAGAGCACTTGTGTTCTCCGGTGTGCTGCACCAGGTATGACCTGCCTCCACATGGCTGTACCATGTAATTGTCACTTCCTTGGAAGAGGGCTGCGCATGCAGCGCATATGGCATGTCGTCAAAGCAAGCGGGTACCAGATGAGCAGTTCTTCTCCCTCCTAAATTGTCCGAGCAGCACGGACCTCGATTGTGTAGTTAAGGTGTCCCTGCTCTGTTGGTTTTGTCTCTGCATGCCGAAGTGCCGTGGCGCCGCCGCAATATAGAGGTAGGTGTTAAGGAGCCGGACAGCAAACAAATCGATGACCGTGGCTGGCAGTGACACACAAAAAGAGGAGATCACCGTAAGAAAACGAATGGTTGAAGGCCATCTCATAGCTGTCTCACGGTGATGCTCGCCCTCGGGCTCCTTCAAAGCGAGCCCGAACCAAATGGCAGCTGCAAGACCATATAGCGCCAGGATTCCCAGCAGCGTCAGCCATATAACCCTCCATCGCAGACGCTTATCCACGCAAAGCCTTGTAGACCAGGAAATCCCCACAGTTCCAGCAACCCGCAGGCCGGACCTTCTTGTGCTGTTTGCGGTTGATGATTGCGATTGTGGCTGAGCTTCACATGCTGCGCAGAGAAGACGGCAGTGCTAGCACTCAACGGCGGCCTTGGCGATGCCCGCGGTGAGAAAATCCTCCACATACGGCACATCTTCACCAAACCTGGCCACGTGAGTTGAGGAGACAGTTGCGATATGCGTGCTTTCTCCGCAATTCTCGACTTCTCCTCCCGGCCAAACTGTAAACGAGGAGCGGGCCAATCGCTTTGGAGCCCGGGAGGCCGCGCGGGGTTGGCTCACATGGTGCGTGTGCGCGACTTTTGTCATGGTTTGTGCGGTACAAATCTGGTTGATGCATCTGCTTTCAGCAAACACGCGTCTGTCAACTACTCAGCTGATCTCATGGCTGATCTGATTGAGCGACATAAAACAAATAGCTGTGTGGACGTGTGTTCTTGCTCGGGGGTGTTCATGCATCAGGCCATGGTGCTAATGTCGCTTCTCGCTCACCCAGACAAGAGATATCTCCCGTGCACACAGAGCAGCGTGCTGTGCATGGATCATTGTACGTACGACGAACCCACACGCGCGCCTACGCACTTGAGAGACACGCACACGTGTGCAGCCAAGGGGGGGCAAAAGTCAAAACCCGGCGGCCATTCACCCACGCCACGCACCACACACAGACAGGAAGCTGCACAACAAACAAGAGGGACGAGAAAGAACACGCACACGCACTAGGCAGACATCAGCGAGGAGCTGGGAGCTACGATTGCCGCTTGACGTCCGGCTGCCCGGGGTATGCCGGCTCCTTGCGTGATGCCGACAGCGGCTCGGTATAGGGGCCGCCATACTCCTGAATGGCGATAGCAGCTGACGCGCACACATACACACAGAGAGGGGGATGCATGTGTGTGGGCATGGCTGCATATCAGCGTGCGTGTGCGTACGCTGGTCGCTTCCCGATGGGAGCAGCCTCTCAGTGTCGGGCTGGTCGTACAGCCGCAGCTGCTGCCGGGTCAGATTGACTATGTACACCACCGCACACTGAGAGAGACCACACATCCATCCATCCATCCAGAGAGGGGCGTGTGAGTGAGTGAGTGTGTGTGCGAGGCGTCCATGTGTTTTTGTGTGTGTGTGTGTGGTTGTTGTTGTTGTTACCACAAAGACGATACAGCCGACGCCGATAGTGACCCAGAAATATGGCCCGTGCGAGAACTGCCCCGTGGCTGCACGCGTGACATACACACATGGCACTCGTGCGTGAGACCGTCCCCCTCTCTGTCTTTGCTGTGCTGCTGTGCTGTGTGTTACATTTTGATGCGTCGGATATTCTCGCCATGGTGGAGCCCACGTATATGTAAACGCCCAGAACTGATCACGCACACACGCACAGCCACACAACGAAGAAGCGCGTGTGTGTATGGGTATTGGTTGCGTCTGCCATGTGTGCATCACGACTGCATTCTCACTGGGCGAGTAGAATATGCTGCCTATTAGGTAGTGCTTCAGCGAAACGCTCGTGGTGCCCAACACGTAATTTAGCAACTGCACACACACACACCGCGAACACAAAATACGCGCAAGTAGAGGTGCATCCGCGCAGGTGCGTGTGGTGTGTGGATGCCAT
Organism: Vitrella brassicaformis; assembly: GCA_001179505.1. NCBI lineage: Eukaryota > Vitrellaceae > Vitrella > Vitrella brassicaformis. The sequence goes on along the minus strand of CDMY01000308.1, from coordinate 74,164 downwards.
GCGTACTGTGAAGGGCACCACTGGCGCCAGCCTCAATAGCGCGACAACCTTTATACCAGCTGCACACATAGAGAGAAAAAAGATACACAGGTGCTTGCTGCCGACCCTGCCCACCCCGCTCACCTTGTTTGATGCCGTCGTTGACGGCTCTGAATGTTCGATATCGCGCCAGGAGGCCGTGGACGAAGTTGTACAGCAGGTAACGAGAGATCACGAAACATATGAACATCGCTGCAGAGACAGGCAGGCAGACAGACAGGGAAGGCGCATGAAAACGTGTTGTGTAGGTGGGCGCGAGTGACTGTATGGGTTCGTACAGATATAGGCACCGATGAAGCATAGCACGAAAGCCACCACAAAGCCTCCTGATGAGGGATCGATCGACCACATGGACCCACAGACACACACACGTAATGTCCGATCCACACACGCCTTCCGTTGTGCACCGCAATGCACGTACCTTTCCCTCCGAACACCCGAGTAAAGATGTAGCCGCCGCCGATCGTCTGCCACAACACGCACACACACACACACACACACACACACAAGAACCCTCACACACGTGCAGACACCCATCTGGTATGTGTGAGTGCGAGTGTCTGTACCAGTGCCTCTGCGGGCACGAAGAACACAGTGGTGAATGAGTAGGTGAGAGTGAACACCAGCGCGCCCATCCACCGCCGCCTCTTGACCTGCACACACACACTCGCACCCACCCACCCACCCACATGGGCCATAGTCGTGGTATACATGTGATGTCTGCGTGTGCCAGCCTGACTGACCCACAGGAGGAACTGCTCTGTCCACGCCTCTACTATATTGGACGAGAACACCACCGTCAACAGGCAAAGCATCAGGATTGCCGCCAACACCACCTGCATGTCTCACACACACACACACACACAGACCCCCACACACACAGCACACACGCACAAATCAGCAAATGGGTTGTTCCCTTCTCCCATTCAGCGTCACATCCATGAGTCCATGTGCGTCAATACCTTTAGTGCGACCATGATGGGCCACCAGGAGCTCTCCCTCCTGACAGCGGTGCCGAGCGGGACGCCCACATGCCGCCCCGACACCTGGCGCTTGTCCTCGTAGTAGTCCACACCCACACAAGGCGCCCTGATTGGTGCACGCGCATCCACCATGCACACACGCACAGCAAGAGGGAGAGAGAACGGTCTGTTCTGTTCGTCCTTGCGGCGTGCTTACGAGATGGATGACGCAGAGGCCATCTCCTCTTTGTGCCGGGTGGGCGATGAATGGGTCGGGGATGACATCATCGCCTGAACCTGTCGGTTTCCATGATTTTTCGAATATCCTCTCGAAAAGTGCGAGCCAATGGGTGCGAGCTCTGAGAAGAGGTGACCGTGACGAGCATGTTGGGTAGCCGGGCCTCCTGTTGATGGCACATGATTGCAGTCTGACAGATCTGCAATGACGCCAGAGGAGCGAAACCGGCTTCTCCTCATCGGGCTGGGATGCGTAAGCCAAGCGGGCGGGCGGCCAGAGAGATCTCGGTGCTGCACATGGATGCGTGTGTGTGTTCCATCCATTGACTATCTGCAGTTCTGCCCGTTTCTGATCGTGGGCGTGTCGCTGCTGGGCGCCTGCTTTGTCACGCTTGAACCGGTCTGGTGATTTGATTTGCAGCCGGCCAGAAAGAATGGATGGCCACGACGATGAGGGGCATCCTTTGTCCTTCTGTGTGTTTGTGCGTGTGCCTTTGTCAGAATGAGTTTGGCATAGAGGTGAATCGCAACACACAGCAGCTCAAGTAAGATGCCACCCAAACAGACAGACACCCATCACCGACGGTGTTCATTGCGTCTGATGTCAGCATCGACAAGCTGTTCCGCGGCGGGCGCAACCTGGTGGGGATTGGGCATGAGTTCCTCACGTAAGTGCCCCCGCCTGTGCCGGCCTGCCGGCCTGGAAGAAAGAGCAGAAAAAGCTGCCCACCTGGCAATTGTTGTGTGTTGGCCTGCGTGCGCACACATGTGCAGCTACCCTGCTACAGACTATCTGCTGCTGTTTGCCGAGGATGCATACCGAAGGAGACAGCAGAGCGGTACATATGCACACGCACACACACACACATAGGTAGAGAGTGCTCACCGCCCCGGTGGACGGATGGATGGATGGATGGCTTGTGTGCAGGCGACGAAGTGCCGGCCCTGTTTGAGGGGGATGTCACAGTGCGCACATGGTGACCCCCTCCTCACTCACTCACTCACACACACATGCTACACAGAATGCCTGAACTCGTGTGTGCGTGTGTGTGGTATGTGTACAGGGATGGCCTCTCGATGGTCATGGGGGTGGTGGTACAGATGCGCCTGGGGCTCGACGACACCATCGAATCCTTCACCAGGTAAGCCGAGAAAGAGAGAGAAAGAGAGAGAGAGAGAGAGAGAGT
>CDMY01000308.1:42246-66675 GCA_001179505.1 Vitrella brassicaformis | reverse complement strand
GAGGGTACCTGGTATAGGCTCGGTATTGGGAATGGCAGCCCGTGGAAACCCGGGATCAGACTCGCATCTGGCGCATACGTCCACGTGAATGCGACAAGGTGCATGGGCATGGGCATGTTGTGTGTCTGGCGTCTGTGCGTCTGTGCGTGTGTGGGTACTGTTGGTAGGTGGGATCTCGCCGAGGATGGTCTTGTATGAGAGCTGCTCGTTGACAGTCCACGACGAGGTCTTCTCACACGACTCAGTCAATGCCCTCTGCACACACACACACACACACACACGCGCACGAAGAATGATGTGTGGATGGATGGATCGATATACACCTATACCGAAAAAGAAGGCTCCAGGAACTCTTCCAGCACCTTACGCCCGCGAGCAGGGCGGCCCTCACCGCCCTCTCCCTGTCCACACACACACACATTACACACACACGAAGACACACACACGTCTGTGGGCGTGTCTGCAGCAATCCACACGTGCGTGCATACCTCAATGAGGCTCTCGTATCTCTCGGGTTTGGGTGGCAGGTTGGGCGGTGGCCCCTGCGGGGCTTGCGGCATCGGGATGCCTGCGGGGTTCAAGATCTGCACACACGCAGACATACACATATGAAAGCTCTCTCTCTCTCTGTGTGTGTGTGTGTGAGTCTGTACCTGAGCGAGTTGGAATATATTTGGGTGTGGAATGCCGCCCGGTGGCATCCCCACCGCCCCGCCGCCCGTTTGTGCCAACCACTGATTGACCCATCCACACACACACACACACATACGAGCAGACGTGTAGGCGCACAGGTGCAAGTACATGACGCAAGAAGCCACCCACCTGTTGTATCATGGCGGCTGTCTGTGCTGGCTGCAGGTCGCCCGGCTGAGCCGCCATGGGCGGCGGCCCGCCTGCACAACACACCGCACACAGAGGGAGAGATAGTGAATGTGTGTTGCTTGGCTCCATGTGTGTGTGTGTGCGTGTGTGTGTGTACCAGCAGCAGCTGCCGGCACCCCCTCGAAGGCCGCAGCGGCAGCCAAACTGTCCGACGAACCCCTCCCTGCACACACCCACACACCCACACACAAGACACACACCATCGATGAGCATTTACAAGCCCCCCCGTGTGTGTGTGTTTGTGTGTTGTGTGCACCACTGACCCTGTTGCTGCATCGGGTTGCCCGCGTGGTTCGTGGGCGTGAAGGCGTTGGCGTTGGGGTTGAACTTGAACGCACTGGATGAGTCTTGCTGCAATCCAATCGGGAGAGGAGGGCAAGAGAGAGACAGAGACACATGGACACATCGACACAGAAGGAGGAGAAGGAGAGCTGCATCGGCACGTCGGCACGTACGTACCTTGGTCAGCTGGTGGTGCAGCGTCACCCCCTGTGGCTGTGCCTGTGCACACACACAAAAACACACAATGTGTCCGTGTGTGTGGGTGTGTGTGTGTAAAAGTGTCCGCTTCGTACCTGTGCACTTGGCGGGTGTGTGAGCAATGGTGCGTCGGGCGATGCCGGACCACTTGCGGCAGCAGCGGCAGCAGCCGCGGCAGCAGCAGCAGCAGCAGCAGCAGCGTCAGGGAACGCGTGAATCTGCACACGCACACACGCACCAACACACAAAACCAGTTGCCCAGGTGTGAAGACACGTGGGTGGTGGGTGGGGGAGCATACCTGAGCACCGCCCACCTGCTGCACCACAGCCTGGTCCCTCATCTGGTTGAGGGCCACACTCAACATCGGAGATATCGTCGCGTTCACTACAATCACACACACACACACACACACACAAAGGAGAGACGTGCGTCAATTTGTGTGTGTCTCTGCCCGTGTCTTGCCGCATGTGGACACTCTCACCGCTCTCAGGAGCAGCCAGCAGGCCCTCCTGCCCCTCGGGCGTCTCGCCAGGGGGGTTGCGCATAGCACCTTCACACACACACACACACACACAGAAAGAGAGAGAGAGAGAGAAAGAGATGTCTTCATCTACACCCACACCCACACCCACACGCACGAAGACGCACCAGGCAGCGGTGAGGGCGGCACTCCCATGTTGGTCGACGCCTTGGTGTGGCGGGCGGGTGTCATGGTCACCCCGCCCACGCCACCTGCACCGGCCGCCCCCGCCTGCAGGTATGACGCGCTCTGCGGGTCGTCGGGGCCCGACCCCAAAATCCCCACACCGTGAGCAGAAACGTTGGGCGGCCTGATCGATGGATGCACACAGAAGATTGCATGCGCGTGGGTGTGGTTGTGTATGGGTGTGTGGGTGTGGGTGTGGGTGTTGGGGGTGTGTGGGAGGGATGGGTGTGTGTGTGCACCCGTTGAGTTGGTTGGGCGGAGGTCGTCTTGGCGGCTCTCTGGGTGCCGCTGATCGAGGCGTCGGTTCGGCCTTGCTCCCCTTGGAGAGACTTCTGGGCACACCACACATAGTGGGAGCGATGCAGCTGTGTGTGTATATGGGAGGGGAGAGTGATGTGTGTGTGTGTGCGGTGCCTACTGGAGTCGCGCGTCGATCTGTCCCAGCGAGTTGAAGAACTCTTTCTTCTCGTTGTTGCGATCGGCCGGCAGCGTGGCTCCGCGGGCAGCCTACCAGACAGGCACAACACACACGCAGAGAGGGGAGCTAGAATGCATTTGTGTGTGCGTGTGGGTGTGTGTGGGCATGTGTTGGGGGGGTGAGGATTTACCCTGGTCTGGTTCTGCTTGAACTGAATCCACTCGTTCCGTGTGATGTCATCCAGCTTGGGCAGCGCGGGCTCCAAATTCAACGCGTTGATGCCCTGCGCCACCGACACACACAGACACTCACACACACATGTCTCTCTGCTATGTGTGGGTGGGTACCTTCATCTCTCCGGTGCCGATGGGTGCTCTGTTGGGGCTGGCCACCAGCATACCGCGGGCCTTGCGGTAGCTCCCTGATGACACACACACACACACATGGACACACGCACAGCCACACACAGGTCCACAAAAGGATTCTGTGGACGAATGAATGGATGGATGGGTGTCGTCGCGCATACCAGTGAAATCAGGCTGCACCCCGCCCTGCAAAGCCTCAGACTCCCCTGCACACACAGGAAGACACAGGCCAAAGCACAAAACACGGTGTGATTGCTTGTGTGGGTAGTGGTGTTGGTATCTTAGTACCCCGTCTGGCAGCGGCTGCGCGCTCTTCCTCCTCCCTGGCAGCACGCTCAAGCGCCGCCGCATCTACACACACACACACACACACACACAGGTAAGGCGTACACGTACACAGTGACAGCGGCGTGTGTTGTGATCACCTGCAGGCCCCGACATTCCCCTTGCTGGCCCGTTGGCCTTCGCACCAGCCTGACGGACGGATGGATCCAGCCACACACACCACACACACCACATCCATCCATCCATCCACTCAACTCACCTTGCCCCTTCCCCTCGGCTCGCCCCGCCCCATGCCCAGCGCCCCCCTCTCGCCAGGCGGCTGGCCGCGGCCACGCGGGCCGCGGGGATTGCCAGACGCATCCGTCGCGTAGCCACCCGTACCTGTGTGTGAAGGGATGGATGTGTCAGTGTCAGTGTGTGTGTGCGTGTGGAGAGGGGGGGAGGGTGTTGTGTGGTTCGTGTGGTTCACACAACTGACCGGCGACGGCAGAGAATTGGAGTTCTTCGTCGTCAATACCCTCGACGGCGCGCTCGGGGTCGGCCGTGGTGTTGCCGCCCTGCATGCAAGCATGGAGTCGATTGCAGGCACACGTGCGTGTGGATGTGTGTGTGTGAGGGTGCGTGAGTCGGGAGAGAGAGAGAGAGGGAGAGAGCGTACGGTTTCGATTTCTCTGGCGAGGAGTTCGGCTTTCTTCTGCACCTCCTCGGGCACCTCCCGGAGGTCCAGCTTGGTGGTGTAGAGCCTACACATACGAACGACGCACACACGAGTGTGCGTGCGTGTGTGTGAGAGAGGGTCTTGCCCTCTCACTACTGCTTCCGTACTCTTCTTTGAAACTGGTCTTTACGCCATAGAGCCTCTCGTTGGCGGTGAACTGGTCCCACCGCTCGCCCGCGCGCACGGGGTTCCTGCAGCCCCCGCCGCCACACACACACACACACACACACATATGCCACACTCGTACACACCAGATACCAGCATTGTGGATGTGTGGGTGGATGCCTACACGTCCTCAAGAGTGAGGGAGACGCCATGCTTGGCGTGCGGCGGCGCATGGTCCCCGTCTGCACCCATTCCATCACCATACCCCACACACACTCTCATGGACACGACATCACAGAACAGAAGACACAACAGGTGTGTGCGAGTCCGGCCGATTCGCACCTGCTGTCCAGGGGACCAGCTCTCGGTGGACGCCCGGTTTGCCCTTTCTCTCTCTGATTTCGGTGTCGGTCAGGAACCCCTCGATCTTTTTCTTCTTGGCCTCGTGGTCGCTGAAGGTCGTCGGGACGTCATGGGCTGCATGCACCACACCACACACGTTGATTGTTTGTGCCAGGCGTCACAACCACAGACACACATCTGTGCGCGTGGGCGTGGATGGGTACCCGTGAGCGCGACGAAGTCCTTTCCCGGAATCATGACCTCGGGAAATATGTCGCTGCTGGGACGGTGCTGTGCACAGACACACACAGAGGGAGAGAGGGGGGGTTGACCATTTGCTCATATGTCTGATCACGCGTGGTCCTGTTGGCTTACAGCAGAGGGCAGCTCCCGCGCCTGCTCAAGGTGGATCCCAAACTCCTGCGAGCCAACCACAGCCCCCACACACGCGGACACACGGCGAGCATGGGTGAAGGGTGAAGTCCTACACTCCCACAGTGTGCACCAACCAGGGCTGCCTCCCTCCCACCTTCTCGCTGGCGCTTTGGGGGTTGCAGGACACAAAGATGCCCTCAATCACCGTGTTGCTCTTCATCTGCACCTGCACACGGTGACCCTGATGGATCACACAAGCACACAAACACACACACACACAGACAGAGAGAGAGAGAGGGAGGGGTAAGAGTCTGTCTCGCCCTGCCAGCGGTGTGTGCGGCATCCCACCACAAGGCTGCACATGACGAACGTGAATCTCTCCTTGTTGAGGTCCTCCGATCTCCGCGTGGGAGGCACCTTGGCCTCGCTCTGAGCCTTCGGCATGATCACCACTCACTCAATCACTCAGCCACTGACTCACACCAGCCGATCGTCCTGCCGACACCTCTCGCCGGCTGTGTTGCTTGGTTGCTTGTCGCTCCCCGCCGCCTGCTTGCCGCTGCTCGGCTGCTTGTGACGCGAGGGACTGCTGGGCGGACTCTGTCGCGAGCAGAGGCAGATGTGCTCGCCGCTGCTTCTTGTGAGAAGATTCACTCACTCAGACGCTCGCCAGCACACCAGACGACCGCCTGCTTCATTCGTTTCCTTTGCGAGCTGCGAGATTAGCTCGCAGATGTGCAGATCGACGACTAGTCTGAGCCTTTTTCAGGTGGGCGAGTGAGCGTCTTGTGCTCGATGAGCCGGTTGCTGCTTGTGAGATCTTCGTTTGTGAGGAGCGCCGGGCTGCTGCAGAGAGGCTGTTACGTCAGTGTAAGCAACGTCTGATCATCAGATCTGGTCTATCTGCAAGCAGTAGCAGCAGTAGCAGCAGCAGCACAGGCAGCAAAGAAAGGCAGAATGCGCGCAGATGATTCCCTGGTGTCTGCACAGGTGCGGCTGATGTCGACTTCATCTCCAGGCGGCGGCAATGCGACGTCGGTGTTTCTGCCGCGGGACAGCAACCAGGCCTTGGGCATTGGGCAGTACGCCATTGACGTCATCGGCGGCAAGTAAGAGCCGGATGCATGTGTGTTCTGATTTGAGAGCGTGTCTGTCTGTGTGTGTGGTGGTGTGGTTTGTTGAGGTATGGCGATCACATATCGCCGTCGGTGTACGACCGCGTGAAGCTCTTCCACACAGACAGCGTTATGTGCGGAGGTGCGGTGTGCACTCAGCCCATCCACACTTAGACAAACACACACCACATCCACAGAGAGGGAGAGTGTGTGTGGTGTGTGGTGTGTGTGTGTGCAGTGTCGGCTTTGGCGCTGAAGACCAACGCGCCGACATTGCTGAGGGAAGAGGCCCTCAACGAGTACAGAAGCAGGTGCGAAATCCCCCCCTGCCCGAGCTCTGGGGCATCCACCATTCCCTATGTGGGTCTGTCTATCGGTGCGACTGATGTGTCTGTGTCTGGTCGATCAGCAAGGGGGCGTGTGTGTTCGGCAGCTCTGTCCGATGCGCGCCAGAAAAGGTGCGTGTGTGTGTCCATGTGGTGAGTGATTCCGTTCTATTCCACTCCTTCCTGCATCATTTCCGTCAGGCAATAGCGGCCAACAGCTCTGCGGTTCGCGAGTGGGACTCCAATGGCACCGTCTTCGGCTATAACGAGAAGATCAAAGGCCACCAGGTGGACTGACAGACACGATAGCAACATGACATGGGCAGATAGTTGTGCGTGTGTGTCAGGCGGGCGAGTTCGGCCACAACGACTTCTACCCCGTGGTGATTGCCGCGGCGCAGATGAACCCCCAGATCGACGGCAAGTGAGCAGACCATCCATCCATCCATCCATCCATCCACACACACAGACATGTCCACGTGTTTATGTTGGTGTGTGCAGGCAGGCGCTGCGTGCCATGATATGCCTCGATGAGATACGCGGCAGACTTGCAGAGGTATGCAAGCGGCGTGGCGTCGGGTGGGTGCGGGGTGGACGCCTGTGGCTGGCACATTGTGTGTGTGCATATGTGTGTGTGTGTGTGTTCAGGTGTTCAGCCTCAAGACCTACAAGATTGACCACGTCGTCCACGGCGCCATTGCGTCGGCAGCCGTCTACGGCGCAATGCTCGGTCGGTACACACAACACGATTCTGTGAGCGGTGTCTCTCTCACTCTGCCTGTGTGTGTGCGAGTGTGTGCAGGTGCGTCGGCCGAGCAGATCGAGTCGGCCATCGGCATGACTGTGGCGCACTACATCCCCTGGCGCGCCATACGGGCGGGCAAACAGCTCAGGTACACACACACACACACGCAGACACAGACAGAGACAGCGATTCTGAGAGAGACCTCCCCGTGTCTCAGCGACTCTAAGGGCGCGAGTGCCGCCATCTCGACTGAGGCGGCAGTCCTCTCAATGAAGAGAGGTCGGTGCACACACACTCTGCAGCGGCATGGGGATACCATTCGCGTGTGTGTGGGTGCAGCGATGAAGGGTTTCATCGGCCCCAAGGACATCTTCCGCAACCCTGAGGCCATCTTCAGATGGGTGGGAGTGGCGGGTACCGATGTCCACACACATGAGCTCAGCCCATCCCCTGTATGTGTGTTTGTGTGTGTGACGTGTGTGTAGTTTGAGCCGCAGCCCGACGGCCACTCGCCGTTCAACCTCATTCTCTCGCACAGCGGTCCGTCTATGAGAAACGACCCACAGAGAGAGACACACACAGGTACGCGTTTGTTGTGCTGGTGGGTTCAGGTGATGACTTTGCCGTCATGGGGATGCACTTCAAGCTCGGCCTTTACGAGCACCAATCGGCCGGCGCACTAGAGGCACTAACGCACACACGCGCATACGCATACACATACACACGTCTGTTGTGTGCCATGCGTGTGTGTAGGGTCTCATTCGGTCGCTTGTGAGCAACCCCGCCATCCTCAAGAACCCAGAGGCCATCAAACAGATCAAAATCGTCGCGTGAGGAGCTCAAACATGCAAGGCACACACATGGCTGCGTGTATCTGTGTGTGTGGGTGGGGGTGTGTATGGGCGTGGCTGTGGTTTAGCTACGAGCCCGCCTTCGGCATCATAGGCGACCCCGCCAAGCGAGACCCCCGCACAAGGCAGTCGGCCGACCACTCAATGGTCTGTGTGTGTGGGGGGGGTGGGGGGGGGTGGGTGTTGCAATTAGACGCACAGGCCGCCACATGTGTGTGTGTGCAGGTGTACATCGTGTCGACGATGCTGCGCAAGGCCATCGAGAAAGGCAGCCTGCCGACCAGCATGGACGAGGTGCGCCGCGCCAGCCCATGCGATGCGTGTTGGGATGCACGTGTGTGTCCTTCTGTCATGTGTGTGAGTCCAGGCGTGGTGCTCTCTGATGCTGAGCCCTTATGACTACGGCAAAGACGCCATCACACATAACAAAACCAGGCAGGGCACGGCGCACACAACACACTCACAGACAAACAGAGAGAAAACCAATAGCTGCATTTGTGCGCGATGCCTGCAGGTCGCTGATGAGCAAGATCGTCTTCGAGCACGGCGGCGCTGAGTACGACAGCAAGTACCCCGAGGGCATACCCACGTCAATCGACATCCACCACCAAGACGACAAACTCTCAAGCGGTATGCACCCTGACGCACACACACAGACGTCGACACACTCTTGTCTGCGGCTGCGTCTGTGTGCAGGTTTGGTGATGTTTCCGAGCGGCCACGCGCGAAATAGCTCGGCGGACCTCAGCAGAATTCTCCAGCACAAGGCAGGCCAACACACACACACACACATACACAGAGAGAGAGAGAGAGCGGCGCATCCACACAGACACACACACCTGCCGGTTGCGTGTCTGTGTCAGTTTCTGATGCTGGGTGAGATCGCCATGGCGCCCGACGTGTGCCAGGCCTTCATGAAGAAACTCGAAGACATACAGGTGGCTGGGCGCCAGGCGGTGGGTGACGCACACGCATATTGATGTGGTGTGTGTGTGTGTGTGCGTGCAGGGGTGCAATGGCCTCGACCTGCAGTCCCTCTATGACTTCGAAGGCCTCAAGCAGCACCACCCAATCGACTAAACAGCCTGTCTGTCTGTGTGTATGTGTGTGTGTGTGGGCTCGCGAGAGAGCGAGAGAGAGGTGTGATTCGATTGTAACACGCTGCGTGTGTGCGTGTTTGTCGGCCCGCAACGGTGGGCGGATTGATTTTTCTGTTGGGTGTCTTGTGTGACCCTTCTGTGCTATGCTGCCATCCAAAAGTGTATCCAGGTCAGGTGTCAGTCCGATTAAACCGTGCACTCAGTCCATCCCCGGCACACACACAGCGATTTCACCCGCCAGCCCGCAACACCCCAAGCGGAATGGTATAGTCACTCTCAGACTCTCTCGCACAAAGCGCAGGATAGCTCAGCTCAGCTTAGCTCAGCCCAGAGAGGCCGACAGATAGGCCGACGGCGTGTTTGTCGTCCTTACTCCGTCCGTCTCAATTAGCGAACTACTGCTTGAGAGAGCCGGTGAGCGTCATGTTGTGTGTGTGGAGGGAGAGAGAGAGAGAGAGAGACAGACAGACAGACCAGCACCACCCCCCAGCCCCGAGCCCAACACACACACACACACAAGGATCCCTCCCCTCCCACATGGACCGGAAATAAAGGACCAAAAGAGGACCGTTGTGCGTTCGCTTGTTTGGTTGTTCGATTAACCCCATATATAATATATAAAGTGTGACGGATGTGTCTTGTATGTGTGTCTATCAGAATCTCAGACTCAGATAACAATCCTCCCCCGACATAAACGCAGACAGACAGACAGACAGACGGACAGGCAAACAGACAGAGTGTACTGTATATTCATCGCATTCGTTCCATTTCTTCATTGGATTCAGTGGCTCTAGCCTTACTGCATTCCCCAGACTAAAAAAGCCAGCCATGAAGAAGGTGCACACAGGCCAGAGAGAGAGAGAGAGAGAGAGACGGACACACACACACACACGTGGAAAGCCCGATCGATGATGCGAGATGGCGGTTCACACACAGACAGAAACACACGTCACTCATCCCCCCAACTCACACACACACACGAGCAGACAGAGAGACGGACAGGCAGGGAGACAGACAGACAGACAGACGGACACTACTTATAGAAAGGGCTCGCATGGCGATCCTATGGCGATCGCTGGCTGCTGCACTGGCAGCGGCAGTGGGAAGGGGTGCTCATACACGGCGGGCATGTGGGCGCAGAAGCTGTCATTATACTGGGGCCACCCTGGCCACCCTGACGCAGCACAGTCAGCAGCATGAGGAGCAGCGGCATATGTCGTCATGCCATCATCTTCCTGGAAAACTCCCTGCAGATCCACACGGACACACACGCGCAGATGAGACACCTTTCCCCCGGATTATCTCTTCAAGACTGTGTGGATGGTCTGCCCACCTGCATGGGCCCGGGGGTGCCGATGGAGCTCTGCAGCTCATAGGGGTCCACCGAGCTGCTGTCATCAATATGCAGCGCGTCGAACATGGGCGTCGTCTCGGGCGTCATGCAAGGCCGCAGGATCGGCAGGTGCGGCATATCCGGCTCCGGCAGCCAACCCAGATGCTCACGACTGGTGAACTCCTCGCTCTTGGCGCGCTTGATCATCGGCGTCTCATCTGCGTCTGGAAGCCCTTGTGTGTAGGACCTTTTTGGGGGCCGGAGAGGCCGCCCGTAGAGAGACCGGTCGCGTGTGGTGAAGGTCACGCAGGGATGGGTGCAGGGCGCCGGAGGAGGGACTGACAGCCACACACACAGGGAGGGACACAAGGATCGCGTGTAGGTGTAGATGGATACAATACATCAGTGTCGGTCGGTGCACACCGACCGACATACCTGCAGCTGCTGCATCGGCGGCGTCTGCTAGTGTCTGTCCCTCCGAGCGACTTGCAGGCTTCTCCCTCTTGACCTCTTTCACTTTGTCCTCCCTGGCCATGGGTGTGCCGATCTTGTTGCGCAGTCCCACCTTGGCGGGCCGCCCCCTAGACCTGGCCGATCGTCTCGTCGAGCTGGCCTCGCCCCACCCTCTCGGCAGGCTCAGCATCACATCCTTGGCGCAGTGACGAAATGACGAACCCATCTGGGAATCCGACAACAAACAGCACCAAGACAGATCGTCCGAGTGTGAGTGTGTGTGTGTGAGTGTTTGTGTGTTGGCCCACCATGAGAAGGTCCCTCAGCTGGTCCTCATCGCTGCTGCCGCTTCCCGATGACGCGCTGCTCCGCGTAGTCACGTAGCCTGACTCTGCAGGCTGCTGTTGTTGGGGAAGACAGCAGTGAGCGAAGCGGTGCAGCTCAGCGCCGCCGCCAGTGGTGCACTTGCACTCCTGGATGGTCTGCAGCAGGTGGCTCAGCTGCTCTGACGCTGGCGTGGCTGCGCTGGTGGTAGTGGTGTTGATGTGGTGCCACGCGCCGCCGTCCATGGTGTCCCTTTCCTCATCCAGCGGCCGGCCGGCCTCGAGCGGCAAGAGGGGGTCGTACTCGGAGAGTCCTGAACACACACAACCGCACGGACAGCGACCACAGAGAGAGAGGGGGAGAGAGATCTGTGTGTGTTCATTGGCGGGGCGGGAGGTGTTGTTGACGAGTTGACTGACCTGAGGAGCCTGAGTGACCGAAGTAGGGCAGGCAGCCAATGGTGTTGTCCATCCCTGCCAGCCACACAATGTCATGACATCAGGCACAGAACATACAGACGCCGAGATCTGGGACAGTTCCATCCCCACACGCTTCCCCAGAGCGTACCAGAAGATACGGGTGAGTAGTTGAGCCTCCTGTGCCCTCCTCTCGCGCCACACCTCGCAGCGAAAGGCTTCAGGACTCACCCGACCTCCACCACCAGGCCTCCACAACCTCCTCGCTGACGGATTCAGGTTTGGCTTTCGGGCTCAGGGTTGCGAGGGTTTCGTGTAACGGATGGACAGGGGATGGCATGGCATGTTGCACAAAAACCACCTCTGCGCGTGAGTGAGGCTGACCTCATGGCAGGGAAGGGGAACCAGTAGTGGAGGCCACGCAGAGGCCACATCCTTGAAAAGCCCACCGTCGGCCACGGTCCTCCGGCGGCAAATGCCGGCAGCGGCAGAGAAGCGCCGCGTCTGTTGCGTTTGCCTGGGGATCGGTAGCTCTTGGTCCGTCCAGATCCATCTGCCTGTGGCGGGTGAGCACACTCACGAGAGACCATGCCATGCACCTCGCACGCAACGCGTTGTCCCTCACGTTGGATGCATTCATTGTGCTGTGTACCAGACGATAGTGGCGTTGCGGTCGTCGCGGTAGCTGGCATGATGGCTGATGAGGACCGGCACGAGTAGCGTTATCGTAGTGCAGGTGGGAAGAGGAAAGCAAGGAGAGAAGGCATTCATTGATCCGATTTGCCGCTGTGTCCGTATGTATCATGCAGTGAGTGACACGCAAGCCGCCCAGCACCATGGCCGAGGGCTCATCAGCTTCGCGTGGCACAGGGCTTCCCCGTGATTGGGTCCGACCAGCTGACGTCAGCCTGCACATGCTCGAGCGCTTCGTTGACCGTGGCGTCTTCATTGAGTCCAACAGGGCGACCAAGCGGCTCGCTAAGGCCGTCTTCCATCGCACCATCACGAGTGGAGGCCAGGTGACGACGATGATCCGGCAGCGGGGAGCCGACCCCAATTGGCTAGCGAATCCACGGGTGCGGGGCTCCGACCTGGGGGTGGAACATGTCTATTCCATTCTCGCCCTCGCCGTCGACAACATGACTGACCACGGTGTGCCGTCCATCTTGGCACAGGGGCCAGATAATGGGTTGGGCAACTTAGTCGACGAATCTCCCGTCGCCATGCCGATGTGGCCCACCCGCGGCCTCCAAGACGCTGTCATGCGTGCCCTCATCGAAGGAGGTGCGAACGTCAACGGCAGAGGAGATGACGAGGGCGAGGATGACGATGAGGAGTCGCCCCGGCACAGCATACCCACCACGCCCATGGAGGTCGCCATCGCATCGGGCAACGACAGGGCCGTCAACCTGCTGATGGGTCAGGACGGGCTGCAGCTGAGAAGTGCGCTGGGTGTGCCCCGCACGCTGCCGACCGACCGGCCGACTGAGGCTCACGAGGCCTGGCTGCTGTCAACCTACCAGCGGCTCATCGACCATGACAACACAGTCGCAGCTCAGGACGGCGGCAGCAGAGTGCACTCTGCGGCCTACCGGCACAGCCCCTTCTCCCAGGCCTTTTTCAACAAGTACATCGACCTGCTGGTGGCCAACGGGGCCGACGTCGCGGAAGTGGACGAGTACAGTCAGAGCACCATGACGTCTCTGCATCGGGCAGCATTGATGGGCTCGCACCACATCGTCACTTCCCTGTGTCGCCATCTCACCGACGAGGGCGTCGACATAGGGACCGAGGACGACCCCGACGAGACGCCCCTGGCTTTGGCCGCCAAAGCCTTCAAGAGGCACCGCACCGCCTTGCAGAACAACGAGTGGACGGACTTCCACGCGAAGGAGATTCCCTTCTACCCGCCCACCATCCGTGCATTGCTGAGAGCCGGAGCTGACATCGACCTCATGCTCACAGACACCCCAGAGGAGCGTGCGCTCGTGCTGCCCGAATCCACGGCAGTGCTCAATGAGGTGCCCACAGCAGCCATGGCGGCTGTCAATGCGGCCCTGCGGCCTCAACGCGCCTCGCGGCCTTCCTCATGAAATCCCTCCCCACCCTCCTCGCCCACCTGCTGCAGCCCCCTGGCACGCCTCCTGCCAGTCCGCCCCCCGCCCCCGCTGGCTATGGCCCACACGAGGCAGAGGCCATCGGCTGGCGCATCGCCGCCATGTGCTTCGACCGAGACGCAGACAATGAGGCCATCAGCGGCAGCATCGGCATCCGCAACAGCACACTGGCCCGTCGCGTGACGGCTGCAGCGCAGCACTTCGTCGAGTCAGCTGTGTTTGCGGCCAGCAGCAACAGGGAGGTGGCGGGCCTCATGGCCGATGTCGGCGGCGAGATGGTGCGGGTGCCGCTGCCGTGCTTCACCATCAGGGTCGACAGCCGCCCAAATGAGGTGGTGCACACACGTGGCCGTCTGGGGCTGCGTGAGGTGGTGCACAGGGCCCGGCTGGACGAGGCGGCTCGGTACGACCTGGTGGGCGTAGTCAAGGGCTTCAATCAGCATTTGGGCATTGACGACTGCCAGCTGTCGTGGCAGCAGCTGGGACGCATCGACGAGCGGGGGCAGTGGGTGTCGCTTGGCATCGACTGAGCGGCTGCTGCAGTAGAGAGGGAGGGAGGGAGGGAGAGGCGGAAAGGGGGAATCGCGTGGTGCATTGGGGGCATTTTAAGCTGTTGGTGTGTTGGGTATCATTCAGCGGTGGAGAGAGGAGAAAGGGATGCAGGGGGGCCTGTGTAGTGGTTGGGGTGCATGTAAGCTGCGAATGAGAGACACCCACCGAGTATGGGACGGAGAGAGGCATCAGTGGATGCGGGTGGTCATGTGGACTGTTTGGTGGTCTGTTGGGTGATTGCTGACAGTTTCGGTGTGTTCCTCTGGCAAGCCTAGTGTGGATATGCATATGACCCACTCGTTGAATCCATTCACCGTCCATCTGTCCATCTCTTTATGCACTGGTCTGCGTGAGACGTAGACGCAATTCCGCCCGCCACACTGACATTTTCACAAAGCGTCCCGTACACACAATCAGCTAGCATTGATAAAAAGCATCCATCCATCCACCCACCCACCCACTCATCGACATATACACAGCAATACGCCTTAGCCGCGCGTCTCCCAGTGTGTATGTGGCATTCATGTAACGACGGCAAGTGAGTGAGCTGAGCACCAACTACAAAATACCGCAGCCATCCATCCATCCGTCCATCCACACGACCATGAACGACATATACGACGTGTGCGAAAGCTGTGTGTGCAGCATTCAGTTCCCATGATGAGTCATTCATCAATCCATCCACAGATCCACTCGTCACATCCGCGCACAGGTAGGTATGCAGACATGGATGGACTCAGTCAGCCAGCCCTTCCCCCTGCCTCTCTGCCTATCAAGCTAGCTTTCCACCTCACTCATTCCTAGCTTCGCCCATTCGCCCGCTGAGCTAACTCGCGTTTCCTTAAAGGTGAGTTGCATTTATCGGAACGACCTGGCCGCCCTGCACAAAAAGGGGGCAGGGACCAAGCAGTGAGTCAGATAAAGTCGCTCCCTTACAAGCACTGCACAGACAGCCGACAAGTGAATGCATTACGCACTGACCCAACGAAACACAACACCACAATAACAAAACAGCAGCACGAGACGATCATTTCGTCTCATTCCATGCCCGACTACCACTGCTCGACTATGAGTGTCGTGACACTCACGCTTGTATGGACAACCGAATGGTGCGGAGATTCTGCAGCCAAGAGCATTAGCAAGACAAAACACTGTTTACAGCGCATCGGCAGTCTGTGTTCCTCTTCTTCATTCTATCCGCACCTTGTTCCGTCTGTCTTGTCATCCGCGGAATCCAAACATGCGGTCGATGGCCGCTTTCTTCTCAGCCCTCAGCCCCCGCCGTGCCTCAGACTGAGTGCGCCAATTCGTCATGGCCACAAACACCAACGGTCCAGTGCCCTCCTCCTTGTCCTTTGGCGCGAGCGACGCGTAGAAGCTGTCCCCTTCCCACAAATGCTTCGTGAAGGTAATGCCGAGCCAATCCGACATAGAGTACCTCCGAATGACTGTCCCATTGCCCCCCAGCTCCCTCCCGTCGGTGTTTCCCTCGTACTTCATGTTCAGCAGGAGGTCAAACGGCCCGTAGTTTCGTCGCACACCCAGCCGCATCACGTCGTCATCAAACGTAGCCTCCAGCATTTGGGCGCCGACAACGAGCTCCAGCTCAGTTGGACTTTCAGGGCTGAAGTCGCTCGTGAGTGTCTGGCGGAGCAGCTCCGTCCCATTCTCGGCTGTGAAGATGAATGTCACCTCCCCCGAGGAGAGGGACACCTCCAGAACTCTTGTCAATGTGTCGCCTGCCATGATGGGGACCGCCGTTGAGAGCGTCTCATTCAGGCTGTCGATGGCGCTGATGTTCACGCTGCCTGGCCCCAAGTTCCCCACGCTAACACGGCATTTGGACTTGCCTGCGTTACCAATCACCAAAAGCGTTGGCAGCTCTGAGGACACCTGTTGCCAGGCCAGAGAAGGAGATGCAGGCACATGCACGTCCGGGTGGCTACGCAGGATGTGTGCCTCTTCGATTGGCTCTACGATTGGCTGACCTGGGCGAGAGCGGAAGGGAAGAGGACGACACCAAGAGAGACCAGCCTGGCGAATAGAGCCGACACCGTCATCTGCTCGATGGAACGACGAGCGCCTCAAATCAAGCAGACCACCAACAGAGATAGATGAGAGATCGCTGCAGAGATGCAAAGCAAACAAACCGAAGCAGATGGGGGGACCTCCGGCGTCGATGAAACAAGTGGAAGATCGCTGCTGAGCTCGCAGATTCCCTCTCAAATGTGATTGCAGCTATGCTTGAGTCGATGAGTGCCTTTCATCACATAGCGACTCTTCCGTCCTTCGTCTTTATCTGCCTCTCATCGTCGCTGGTTGCGTCCTCGCCCTTCCAGCGAAGCCTTCAGCGAGCCAATCAGACGTTTGGCTTCAATCAGACGTTTGGCTTCCGCATAGAAGGCCCCGGGATAGAAGGGGGGCTCTCAATCTTACCCCCCTTCGCCTCGGCTGACGTGGAGGTTCCAAATGGCGGAGGCGGAGTAGTGCTGCGAGGCGACAACGTCCTTCCATACACCGAGATGGAGGAGCTGGAGCGGTGCGATGCATGTCAGGAGGATGCGGCGGCTCTGTTCGATTGGTATTACGAGTCTGGATTGGCGGACAATGAGACCAAGTCCATCTTCGATGACAACCTGTGCATCGTGCCCTTCATCACATGTGTGCGGCTGAGCGAGGGCTACATCATCTTTATCAGTCACAGTCTCATCCCCCTCAGTTCCGGCCCCCGCAGGCCTCCGGTCTTTTCTTTTTCGGAATCGTTTTATCGGCTGCGTCATGCAGCGGGTTTCATTGGGCCCGTGGAGGGGGGCTTACATGATGATATCGCCAAAATGACCTCTCTGCGCATATCCATATGGGCAGTAATGGTAAGCTGATTTTTAGAATTGATTCATCATTGACACACACACACACACACACACACACATGCTCATCTGTATATTTCTTTCAGGAATCCAGCACGATTCCAAGTACAATTGGCGACCTGCCTTATCTGAAGGGCCTATACATTTCGGGCGCGAATTCACTAAGGGGTCCCATTCCTCCCTTCCTAACCAACCTATCACGCCTCGAGGCTCTATCACTCAGCCAAACAGACCTATCAGGGGCCATACCTGAAGACATCGGCAGCCTTCAGCGCCTTCGCATTTTAGACATCCAGAATAACAAGCAAATGGAAGGGCCGTTTCCGGCGACTTTGACGTCTTGCCGCAATCTGACCCGACTGAAGCTCAACGGAATCGGCCTGACGGGTTCTCTGCCTGACGATTTGGACGCCCTCTCTCGATTGAGCGAACTGGATGTGAGAAGAAATGAGCTGCATGGGGAGCTGCCTAAATCATTGGCACAGCTGAGGCGGCTGCGGATGCTAGATGTGAGTGACAATGCGTTCAGTGGCCCGTTGCCACACGGACTCGGCACCGAGATGGACGGCTTGGATAGCCTTAATATCTCTTACAACAACATTACCAAGAGAAATGCAAGAGAAAATAATGGAACACATACCCACTACTGCTATGTGGCTGTGCGTATTTTTTCTCAGTTTTCCGGTCCATTGCCGCCCTCCCTTGGAAATGCGGGCAACTTGACGCGATTGATTGCAGAATTCTCAGGCCTCACCGGCTCCCTCCCATTAGAACTGGGGCAGCTGGTCAAACTGCGCATGCTGAATCTTACTGGCAATCAGGTATGTGCCGATGTAGACACTTGATATTATATCTTACGTATTATTCTGTCCGTCCATGCTGGTATGCATAGCTTTCTGGCCTCCTCCCGGATACGCTGAAGGGGTGGCACTCGATTGAGGAACTCAGTTTGAGAGGCAACAGTTTTCGCGGCACTCTGGAGCTGCTAAGTAAGCTCACATCGCTCCGACGACTATCAGTTGATGACAATTTGGTGACTACGATGATGTATAATGTGAATCGGAATTTATACATATTCTTACGTTACAGTTTAACGGTGCTTTACCCACTGGCCCCTCAACTTGGCAGAATCTCATCGAACTCTATGCATCTCACAACCGGTGAGGAGCACTGTATCCTTCACATATGCTGTGCAACTAATGACTGCGCTTGTCACTCGTCAGACTGATCGGTTGGATGGACAATGCAGAGTATGAGAGCATTGAGTTGTTGGATCTGTCATTTAATCGTGTGAAAGAGTCCATCGATCTGTCTTTCTTCCCCAACCTGACGAACGCCTCGCTCAGCAACAACCTCATTACGAGATTCACCGGTGATATTCCCCATTGGTTAGTGAGATGTTTACATATGTGCCGTAGACTGACAAATCAAAGAGTGCATTTGGGTGTAAGGTTGCGTTGGTTGCATTTGCAAGACAACCTGCTAGAGGCCATACCGAAGATTTTCCACTTCATGCCCAACTTAGCGTATCTCAATCTCGCCAACAACCACATTAGTCGGTGGCCTAAATCGGGCTTCACACGGCAAGGCCTCTGCTCTGTGGACTTCATAAATGAAGGTGGGACACTACACATTCGCATGGATGTGTTCCTTGTATGTGTATGTGATGAACTGATAGGGCTGAGGACAGCGTTGAGCGGCTTTCTCATCTCAAATGTGTCGGGTCTGGTGATCGATATGCTTAATTCAAGCCTCTCCCTGCCCCCGCCCGACTGGGGCAGCCTGCGCGAGCTGAATGTGTCCAACAATCCTATCAATGTCGACGCGACCGAGTTTTTTATGCGCCTCAAATGGCAGAGCAAGTAAGTGAGCATCATTGATTGCAGGATGTGTTTCTGCCCTGCCTCTCACGTGTATGACAGTTTGACGACGCTGGATGCATCGAATTGTGACCTCTACGGCGAGATACGCTGTGAGGCATTCTTTGTATTCAACCGTGAGGTTTTGGAGCAGTTCATGGCAGTCCAATCCTTCCTGGTACACACACACAGCCGCTCAAACGTAGAAATACTTATAAGCACACCCTCATTGTCTATACTATACAGATGCCAGACCTGCCAGTGTTCTCGCCTATACAGGCAATGCCGATACTGGAACAAATGCGCTTCCAGCACAACAATATCACCACCATTGACATGAGGCGCCTCGGGGACAGGGCGCTAGTTTCTGTCGACTTCGGCAACAACTCGTTGAAGAGAATACAGAGCTTACGTCAGTTCTTCTGGTCTTTCTTTATAAGATTGACACAGAACCCGGACCTAAAAAGTGGGCAGATTCCAGCATGCATCAGCCTCACACCGATCGAGGTACAAGTGAAGCGCACATATGGCGGCCGTTGTGATCTATGTATTCTCCTGTTTGTCTTTTGGCGTGTGTCTTTGAATGTGTGCTTACATTTTCAGAAATGTCAGGATATACGTCGAAACAGGTATATAGGTCAAACAACAGGATCTGATCGGTGCCGTGTGTTTGACAACGACCCGCTAAGCCCTATCTTTGGCTTTGTCGCGTCACTCGTGCCCGATCCTCAGGGTAAACAGATAAAATCACAAAGATACATTCACATTCACGCGTGGGCCCTCTGTCTGGCTGGTGCAGGATATTCGCCACGTACTTTGGACGGTGAGCAGCGTTTTGAGTGCACGGAGATATGCGCTGTACTCGGCCAACTAGAGGTCAGGATCAACCAAGCTAAAGACGCAGGCCGATGCATTTACTCTGCTCTTCGCCTACATATAGGTCGACTACAGCTTCGACTCAGATGCGCTGTGTCGCTGCCTGCCCGGCTACGAGGGCACCGGCATCAACTGCACTAAGTGCCCCCCTGGCACATACAGCAACAGACAAGTTGGCACACAATCGTGCAAACCATGCCCCGATGATGCAGGTCAGCAGGAAAACGAACACTGCATTAACACGCCTTCCAACTATATGTGTCTGTCGGCAGGTTCTGATGAGGGCTCAACTGCCTGTTACTGCCGCCTTGGCTACGAGAAGCGAGGCAACGAGCCATGCGAGCCGTGCACAGCGGGGTCTGCTGGAGTGCGCAAGAGCGGCAGTGGCGACAGTCGCGGCAGGTGGATTTGTCAGGACTGTTTGTCGGGTGTTGATTGTACGGTGCCTGTCAACTACAATGCGAGTGTACTGCCGGGCTTCTTCCAGCTCACTGTCAAGCTGCGATCATATGGCTCATCCGACAACGCCACTCAAGAAGTGACAACGTAAGAATGAAATGAGAGTGCCGAAGAAAAGGGAAGTGAGCGGGATTTTGGTGTGGTGCTTGTGTTTTACAGATATGGTGGCGGTATGACTTTGCTGCCTATAGTGATGCGCTGCCCGTTGCCGTCGTCCTGCAAAGGCACCAGCAAGAGGAATGGACTGAACATATGCTCGGTGAGAGCCTGACTTTGCATCCGCGTTTCATGTATATCCGTTTTGTCCACTTGTCACAGGATGGGCATGAGGGTTTCGTGTGCAACCGGTGCAAAGAAGGATTCTCACGCCAAACCCCCCAGCAGCCGTGCACCCAATGTGCCTCGCTGTGGCAGATCGTTGTTGTCAACGTCCTGCTCGTTCTCTCCACTCTGATGGCCATCTTCGTACTCACCGCACTTGCGGAAAGGTCAGCAAGTAGCCGTGTGTCTCTCATACATTCAATGGACATCTGTGTCCGTTCTGTCTGTGTGTCTGTGTTCAGGGCGGCGGCGTCCCTGCGCGCTGAGGTGCCCTCGCAGCTGATCAAAATCGGACTCTCACACATCACCGCAGTAAGAGGAAAGACAGACGTGTGCACTCTCCTTCCATCGTCTGTATGTTGTTGCCGTATGTGAGTGCATGTGTGTGGTTTGGCCTTTCTCGTGTTCGACGAGTCCCTCTGGGGCGATGAGATATCCTCACTGGTCGGCTCATTCTTCGCATGGAGTGGCGGCGTCCCTCAGAGCTACCAGATATGGGAATGTCTGCTGAGGCCATATGTGGGCGACAAATGCGTGCTGTATCGGCATGCCATCTGGCTGGCGCTACCCATCGTCTGGGTAACCATTGCGCCCCTCATCGGTGAGCACATACACACACGTTCTCCAGAAAGCAATGAATTGTAATCGTTACTGGCTTGATCGTTACGTGTTTGCAGCGAGTGGATTTGACCGAGTTCGTAATGCGTTGAAGTCGAAACGGCACATTGCCAGCGACGAGTCGACCTCATTGGACACCGACACCTACCTCCGAGCCCTGTCGGCGCCCCCATCCGTGACCAATGGCAAGACAGACACGCCTGCCGCACACGGGCCGCACCAGCGATCGGTCACCTTCCAGAAGGACTCACGAACCGAGCCAGTGACGCCGCCCTCCTGCCAGTCTTCCCTAGCGGAGCCCCACAAGAACGGCCGATGGCGGCAGTGGCTTGACAACCGAGGCACGATGATGGTCGTCATTCTTACTTTCATCCATCCCACCGTCACCAAGAGCATGCTGGCCCTCCTGCGGTGCCGATGGTATCCCTATGTGGACGACGTCATACATATCGCGACGGGAGAGAGTGTCAGTCTGCTGCCTACTGACCCGATGGATGACATGCGGCCCCGGATGGACCTCGACTCTCATGTCATCTGTCGATCGGCCGAGCACGCCCCTTCTCTGTGGATTGCCGTGGCTGGTCTACTGCTGTGGACATTCGCCCCAGTGGTGTGTGGCGTGGCGTTTCTGTGGCGGCATAGAGAGGGCCTGCAGAAGTATCGCATGCGAAGAAGGGTCGGCTTTCTGTATGCCGGCTATCGCAACAGCTTCTACCACTGGGACGCTGTCCTTGCCATGAGGCGTGTTTTGGTGTTGTTAATCGCACAGCAGGCAACGGCTCAGCCCCGCCAACAGCTGCTGGGCTGGACGGTGGTAGCCGCTGTGTGTCTGGCGCTGCAGCTGACCGTGTGGCCGTTCGACCGAGGCAGTATGGACATATTGAATCGGACGGAGACGCGTGGGCTGCTGGTGTGGCTAATGTCGCTGTTCGTTATGTCATTTGTGGTCATGCTGCCCAAGGGGACCTCTCCGGAGCTGACGATCGTCCTCGTGGTGGTAGTCATTGTGGCCAACTTGGTGCACTATGTCGTGCTGGCGGCGCAGATATGTCGGTATGGTCTGCTGCAAGTGGGCTACCGATACACGGCACTCACCGACCGCAACAAGGCTTTCGGTGGGCAGTATGGACGGCACAGAATCAGCATCTTTGGTCCCATCTGTCTGCTTATGTTGTCGTGTGTCGTTTGATTCAGCTCGTGTGATGTCCGGTTGTGGGATGGGGCTGTTAGTGTCGTGGCTGATCCACAGAGAGGAGGAGAAACGGCGCGTCTCGCCAAAGGTCTTCTATGACTGGTCCAGCGCCGCCCTCTCTGGCGATGGGCCCCCCGCTGCTACATCAGTGCGGTGCCGTCCCTTTGTCGGGCGGCCGGTGAATCGTGTTGTGGCGGCCATGGACCTGACGTCAGCCGCCGTGAAGGACGCCATTGAGAGACTCAAAGTCACACACGTGCCCGGCGACTTGTAAGCACACACACAAAGGACACACAGACATCAATACCTCCTGTGTTTGTGTGTGTCGCGTGGTTTGGTTGGTCAGCAACGAGTTTCTGTGGAGCCATGCCTTCCTGGTGCAGAGCCTGCGGCAAAGCCGAGTAGGGGCGCGCAGCCGTCGACAAGGCGAGGTGGTCGTCCATCTGCCCAAACCCGACGACAGCAGCGCCACCGTAAGCAACACAACAAGGGAGGATCCAAGTGCTCCTGTCCGCGGTGCGTATGTATCCTTTTCTGCATGTGTCTTTGTTTGGCTGGGCAGAAATTGCGGGACATGCGGACTGCCGACCTCTCCAATGTATTCCACAACCAGCACTCCGACAAGGGTCAGCTGACTGTCTTGATCACGATATGTATGACACACGCACACACGAGATGGTGATGTTTGCAGTGTCGACTCGATTGGAGGCCGACAAGACGTCGAATGGGCAGTCGGAGCTCTCGGACGTGTCTGAGGGCATCACATTGCAGGACCTGCAGGCAAACTTGTGCTATGTGGTGGACGAGCTTGTCAGCAGAGAGCAGACGCACCAGGTGGCCCTCAGCCACACGGCCGACGGCAGTGATTTAGAGAAGGCCGACATCGAGGCGTCGACACACCATCGGCAGCACACCGGCGGCTGGCGGGGGCTCTATGAGGCGTTCCGCAAGGCCAAACGAACACTCATCGAGAAGGGCAGCCCACCGGTCGGTGAGAGCGATATAGGCCAGTGTATGTGTGAGTGTGCTATGCTCTTCTGTGTTGTTCGTTGGATGCAGGAGGACATCCCGGAGGTCCTCGCGAGCCTCGCGCCCACCGTGGTCGAGACGCCATCTGGCCATGCAGCAGAGGACATGCCGATGGGTGGCGCTGCGTCGCCCGTTGGCTCGACCCAATTACAGCCGGTCGACTCCCACACGGCCGCCCTGACGCCCCCCAGCCACCTCACGCGAGTCGATTGGCATCGGCTCAGCACGGACCATGAGGGCAACGACAGCGTGGCATTGTCGGTGTCGGCCGAGGCCGTCTATGACGCCTTGGTCGCCATGGCTGCCGAGAATGATGATTGATGGTGATCTATTGGCCAGAAGCGGTCTCATCGAGTGGCAGTCACATTCGGCAACTGATTGACGATGGGGTCTCATCTAATCAGCCAGAAGTGCCGCAGTCGAGAGTATTGTTTGTGTGGCGGTTTGCACTGTCCTCTTTCGTGCTGTGAGTGAGTGAGTGAGTGAGGGAGAGGCTATGCGCGTGAATCTAGCCGTAGACGCGATGTGTAATGGACGCGTCCGTGTGCTGTGTGGTGTCGTGTTGCGCGGCATGTAGTACGTAGTGCAGTGTAGCGTAGTGTAGCGTGGTATACCAAGTACATGCGCCACTTCGGCCGCCTTTTGTGACTGACTCGGTCACCTGAAGGCCTTAGGCGCATACACACATCCATCTGTTCCTATTATGGTAACGTGAAGAAGAAAAGACTTGGTCTCCAGCTGCGATAGGCGGCTGCGCAGAGATGACAGTTTGGTGACCTTTATCAATGAGAGGTGTGTTCTCTTTGCGTGTATAATGGACAGACAGACTGACTGCCTCTGTGTGTGTGTGTGTATGTAAAGGTGCAGTGCCGATCCTCCCCTTTTACACACGTCAACCATATGACGATAGCTCGAGCTCAAAGAGTCAGATGAGTCCAGCTGAGTGCATGGATCCTTGGCTGACTGATTTCAGATGCTGTGTTGACACCCACCCATCTGTCAATCCATTCACCGTCCGCCCATCTGTCCACTGGTCTGCGTGACACATGCATAGACACGGTTCGGCCAGCCACCATACCGATGCACTCACGCACAACACCTTCACGCCGTCATGCAATTAGCTATTGCTGATAAAAAGCAGACATATCCCCACTCATCATCCACACACATGGACATGCGACACTCGTTGTAGCCCGACC
>CDMY01000308.1:13597-41946 GCA_001179505.1 Vitrella brassicaformis | reverse complement strand
CACATGGACATGCGACACTCGTTGTAGCCCGACCCGCCCACCCGCCCCACCCGCCCACCCACAGCTACTGCTGGATGGATGGTATGTAATGTCCGTCTGTCTGGGTGTGTCCTGTGTATGCGGCCATGGCACACACACACACACACGCAGACGACAGACACGCACGAGACATCATGGAGACGACCAACTACAGGAATGTCCACGTGAATAATACATGACTTAAAACGAACCAACGAACGAACGACCATCTGTATACGTGTGTCTATGGTGCACACGCAGCATGAACAGGTACATGCAACCCGGGCCCATCGACGATACCCCCCGACATCCCCCTCTCTCCCTCTCCCCCAGCAACGGTCAGCCGCTTGCAGGCTGTCATTTTTTGTCCGGTGTGAAAGGAAGAACAGAACACGGCTATCGATCGACACACAGACAGACAGATGAACCAGCGACATCGACAAGACCAGGTAGGGACACGACAACCAACACAACACAGACACAACTGTACATAACCGACTGAAGGCATTGTTGAAACATCACTGACGACTGCGAGTGGGCACACATGATGATACGCACCAAAAATGGGCGTATATCTTCCATGCGACACTCGCTCTGTGTGTGTGATTGTGTATATGGACAAGACAAGCATTGGGCGATGATGAATAAAAGGGCAACAACACGTCTTCCTGCCACATTCGTGTAATTACGACAATGACGCCATCGACCGATCGACAAACAGACAGACAGATGAACGAGCGAACGAGCAACACAACCAGACAGACAGACAGACAGGCAATTGGACACTGCGTACGCTACAATGAGTGGAACTCAGTGCAGTCAGCAGCAGGCATGCATGCGGCAGGCAGCCAGGGGACGCAGGCGAAAAAGTGCATACGAGCCCTTGGCTGCGCCACCTTTGTTCTCATCTCATCTCACCCCATCTCATCTCATCTCATCTCAACATGCACCACGGACATCATGAATGAATGAAAGTGGGCAAAATCGCCACGATCCACATAATAATAATGAAGACGCACATGCACACACCCACATGCATCACACACATCCACACATCCATGTATTCACCAACACGCACCAGGCAGCAGCAGCAGAGCAGTGGAGACGGACCATCCCTCTCTCTGTCCCTCTCTCTGTCTGTGGTCGATTTGTCGTCAATCAGTCACACGTCGGTGTCGTCCGAGTACTTGCCCGACTTGGTGGGCGAGCCGGGAAGAGGCGGTGAGTCGCCCGCAAAAGTAGACGGCTGCATCACACACCACACACCACACCACACCAGACCAGACACCCAGAGAGAGAACACATGTGTGTCTGTGTCTGTGTCTGTGTGCGAGTGGGCTTCATACTCACCGACATGCCGCCCGCCAGCTCCTTCTCTTCGCCGGGCGGCTTCATCTCATCCTGTCAGCCAACACACACAGAATGCCACACACACACACACACGTGACCGCGGAGCTGTGCTTACGGTGGGTGTCCTCCATCGCTTGAGGAAACCGCCCAGGCAGTCGCCCTTGGCGCAAGAGCGCTCAAACAGCGAGATGGTGACGATCAGGAAGAGCGAGAAGGCGGGGGCTATCAGGCTGTCCACACCTGACCGATCGAGTGATGCAGCAGCGAGACACCTATGGATGTGTGTCTGTGTGGTTGGGGTGTGTGTGTCTTTGTGATACCGCTCCAATCTTGGAGTCTCGGCTGCACGCACTGGGCAACGTCTTCAACTGATGGGCCTGCTCACACACACGCAGACACACACACACACAGATCAGATAGGTATGTGTGCAGGTGGATTGGATTCTTTCCTGAAGACATCTCACCGTATGCTTTGGCCGTGGTCGGGCCCAGCAGCACCAGTGACCCGTCCTGAGACACCACACACACACACACACACACACAGATGCAGGTGTCCTTATGTCTCTGTGCCTCTCTCTGTCTCAGTGCTTACCTTGGGCAGTGCGAACTGCAGGATGCCGCGCAGCACACTGCCGCCGACGATTGAGGCGATCTGCCATCCATCCATCCATCCGTCCACATGGACACATGTTGTATGTGAAGGCATCCAAGACCCCCAGGCATTGCACGTACCGCAGCGTTAGGCGTAGTCTTCTTCCAGTAGACGCCGGCGAACAGCGGCACCACCGTGCCCGCAAACACGCAGTCAAAAGCCACGATCAGCAGGGCACTGATCCCCACACACAGCAAACACAAGAACAACACAACACACATACAGCCATGGAGACGTGTGTGTGGGTGGGTGGGAGGACTGAAGGGGTCCCGTCCAGTCACCCTGGGTCGGCATTGAATGTGGCCACCAGGGCAGCGACGACCGTCCAGATGATGGTGGTCACTCGCGTCAGCGTCAGCAGGTTCTTGGAGTCACCGAACCACCCACCGAGCTTCCTGCATCCCGATACACATAACATACGTGTGTGTGCCTTGTGCCTCTCTCTCTCTGTGTGTGTATGGTTGCCTAGCGAGATTGTGCGATGCGACAGTGGAGAGGGCGAGGATGGCGCCGTCCGCAGTGGACATGGATGCAGCGACGATGGAGATCATCATCCAGGCTCCTGTTGACACACACACACATGAATGGATGGATGGATGAGTGTGTGGATGGTTTGTGTGTGTGTGTGTGTGTGCTGACCGAGGAAAGGCGGGAACTCATTGGTGAACATCTTCAGCGGGCCATTCTGCACACAAAGGCACGCTCACACACATGCCACACACGCGCAAAGATGGATCGCATTTACCGGATCAAACACCCACTCGGCGCAGGAAGCAGCCCCTTTCTGCACACCATCCATCCACACACACACACACAGATTTGTTGTGCGCCACCTGCGTGTGCATTGCATTCAGAGACAGGTCAGTGTTTTTACCGTGATGGTGCCGTCAGGGTTCAGCAGCTCCAGGTCAGTGGAGCACGAGTCCACACGGAACTCTGCACACACCACACACAGGCATTGCTCATCATCCCGCGTGTGTGTGGGCATACTCGCTCAGTGCACTCGCGCACCAGCATAGGGCGACTGTGGTCCATAGAGTTTCCGCGCTGTGCCGCCGACGAACGACCAGAACAGTCCCAACACGATCGTCGCGATGCCGGCAAGAATGTTGCCCCTGCAGAGACGCACACACACATAACACAACCACA
Organism: Vitrella brassicaformis; assembly: GCA_001179505.1. NCBI lineage: Eukaryota > Vitrellaceae > Vitrella > Vitrella brassicaformis. Next base: position 38,777 of record CDMY01000308.1, on the reverse strand, counting down.
CACAGAGAGAGAGAGAGAGAGATGGTCAGATGGATCGCTCCTAGTCTAGCTGACAGATTCAGACAGACGGTCTCTTCACACACGTACCATTTCGCGACTTGCCAGGACCTTGAGGCAAATGTGCGGGCCTGCAACCACAACCACACACACACACACAACCACACACACAAACAGGGGCACATAGCGCGTGCATCATTCTGGTGTGTGTACCTGGAAGTCGAGGGCCATGAGGTTGCCGAAGGCCAGCACGAAGATGGTGCTCCAGTTGAACATGATGGCGTTGGGGAAGGGCGCGTAAGCGTCTCCGTCTCTCATTCCGCCCCACACGATGGGGGTGTCGCCGTAAGGATACGCGGGGCCCTTGTCAGGGCCTACATGGGCACACACACAGAGAGAGAGAGGGGTATGAATCGGCCTGTTGGTTGTGTGTGCAGGTGTCTGTCTGCTTACTTGCGCCGAAGTGGACGAAGGCATAGATGGAGCCCACAAGGATGCCCGTCCACCCAAGGCCGGCTTGGAGCACATCCGTGTAGGCGACGCTGAAGAGACCGCCTGCAGCAGTGTAGGCCCAGATGGCTATGGCGGTGATCCAGGTGGCGCTGTCCTGGTCGATGTTGAACAGAAAACCCAACAAGGTCGACGTACCTGCACACACACACACACACATGCCGAGAGCTGGCGGGGTGGCGGGCTGGTACGCGCCGCCTGGCTTACCCACGAAGTTGCCGGCCAGGAGGAAGATGAAGCTGACCATGCACAGAATGCACGCGCACACCTCAGCAATATAGCCATACTGACCACACACACAGACACACACACACAGGTGGTCATCGCCATACTGACACCCAGACAACGGTGCGAATCGCATGGACACACACCTAGCTAGCACACGAATTTGTTTTACTTTTCTCTTGAAGAAGTCGGGGAGAGTGAGGAGGTTCATCTGGTGGAGGGGCTTGGCCAGGAAGAACCCGTTCATGAAGAGACAACACGCCTGCAAACACAAGAGGACACACACACACAAACGTTCCTACACCCTTGCCCGTGTCTGTGTGGGTGTCATGACATCCACACGAACCAGTCCGATTGGCAGCACAGCCCCGTCCCAGAAGTGGAACTTATACGACTGACCAACCACAGACACACACATCATACAGGCGTCAGGCGAACCCATTGGTCGGCCGTCCCATCCCACAGATGCCGGCCGCGTGTGTGGCGCGGCGCGTACCAGTATGACATTGCCGAGGGCCCCAGAAGAGTCCAGTGACTGCGAGGCCAGCGTCATGGTGACCACGAACCTGACACACAGACACACACACATACAGACACAGCCAGCCAGATGGACACACACATCAGGACCCATGCGTCGCGTGTGTGTGTGTGTGACTCACAGAGGGAGAGATCGGCCGCAGACGAAGAAGTTCTCCGGGTCTGCCAAACAATAATCGAAGAAGCAGATGACGTTGTGGGATGGCATCTCTCTCTGGGCGTGGCGTCTGCCCCTGCACCCATCTGTGTGTGTGTGTCTGTCTAACCTCCCCTGACGCGCAGAATGGTGAGCAGCCCAATGATGAGGAAGAGCGCCATGAAGCACACGACGGGCACGCCATAAGTCACTGCCAGATCTGCACACGGCACAACACACACGCATTCATGGGCATCGTGGATCTATCAATTGCCTTTCTCTCTGTCACTGACTGACCGTAGGCTGATGTGGGGAACGCCTGTGGGCAGGGGATGCCTGCACAACACCACACACACACAGACACACATGGATGGATCCGTCCAGCATCTGCCGCCGCTTCTCAGGTCACTCTCACGCAGTCAGTCACTGACTCACTGACTCACTAACCGCATTGTGTGAACTGGTCCTCGCAGCCAGAGCCGGCTATCGCACACGTGCACGCGTCAGCCATCCTTGTGGTCCTCTTCGCGCGGCCGAGGTGGCGAGATCTTCAGAGTTTAGGGTTGAGGGTTTGGTACCCTGAACCCTGCAGCGGGGCTCGTTTCGTGTCATTTCGTCGCTTCACTGAATGAACCAGGGTCCTGCTTTTGTCTTGTCCCGCCCATCCATCAGTAGTCGACCCCTCCAGCCGGCCAGCCAGCCACACTGTGTATTAGGGTTTAGAGTCGGGTGCCGGCCTGGTCGTGGAGAATGGGCAGCATCTTCCTCAAAACAGGCACACACAGACAGAGAGAGATGTCAGCTGGGGAGCTTCTGGTTGGTTCTCGCTTGTGCTCTCAGGCACTCACAAACCCTACACCCTAAACCCTAATGGGGAGCGGTTTCACGAAATGTCCTAAGTGGCTCGAAAGCCTGTCTGAACCCTAATGCTTTCGCCTCGGAGGCTTTCTCCCCTTTCGACTCGTTAGCGACATGGAGTCGGTCGCCGAGGGCAGCATTTTGACGGTCGGCACAAGTTTGGTCACTTTGGTGGCAGTCTGCTGTCTCAGCGTGGTGTTCCTGCAACTGAGGCGCAAGCAGCAGCATCAGCCGGCAGACGAGACGCGCAGCAGCAACAGCGGCGATGATGTCCAACCGGTACTCGCCTGCATCCAGAACCGTCGCTCGGTATTCCCTCGGCATTACGTCAACGAGGCGGTGTCTGCACAGCAGATGGAGCGTTTGCTGGAGGCAGCCATGTGTGCGCCGTTCCATGGGCCTGTGCCTCCCTGGCGCTTCGTGGTGCTCGGCCGCAAGGGCATGCTGGAGCTGCAGCACCTCACCCTGGCCTACTACGACCAGCATTGGCGCGGCGTTGGGATTGCTGAGACGGAGGAGCAGTATGGGCAATGGCGGCAGGTCAGGGAGCGGGAGGTCGACGGTCGCTGGGGATCGGTTTCCTTCATGGTGGCGATTGTGATGCGCCGGCAAGCTGGCTCGAAGAGGATGCCCGAATGGGAGGAAGCGGCTGCGACCGCCTGTGCGGTGCAGAACATGCATTTGCAGGTGTGTTCATGAGGACGCCGAATGAACGAATGAATGAATGAATGATATGTATTTGCAGGCTTCAACCGAGCGTGATTTGGGTTGTTATTGGAGCTCGTGGTTTTCTTCGTTTCGGGATTCCCCCGAGATGGCACAGTTTCTTGAGATGCAGCCGGAGGACAAGTGCTTTGGCTTCTTCATCGTCGCCAAGTGTTTGGAGGAAGCAACTGGGAAGAAGCGTCGAAAGCGAGAGATGCAAAGTCATGTGGAGTGGCGAGAGTGAATCGGGGGTTTGTTGCAGGGTGCATGAGATGACCTGCGGCTCATTATGTGTGAGCCGCCATCCTGACGGGGCGCTGGATGGGGACACTCTCTCTGTCTACCTCTCTGTGTATGTGTGAGCCACCATCCTGACGGGGCGCTGGATGGGGTCACTCGCTCTCTCTACCTCTCTGTGTATGTGTGAGCCACCATCCTGACGGGGCGCTGGATGGGGTCACTCGCTCTCTCTCCCTCTCTGTGTATGTGTGAGCCACCATCCTGACGGGGCGCTGGATGGGGTCACTGGTCGTGCGGCAGGCGATGTGGTCCGGTGCGTGCGTGTGTGGTGTGCCTATGTCTTGCTCTGTGTCTCTATTCGCTGCCCCTCCCAAGTAATGCATAGGTCAGAGGAAGTTCTATATGCTCCTACAGCTGCCTGCGTCAGTGATGTGTGTGCCCATGACTGTTGCTGTGGACCGCCTTTTGCTTGGCCCTGCCTTTTAAACCCTAACCCAAATTGCTGAGGATCCCTGCCTGCTGATTTCATTTCATTGCACTTCGTTGCTTCACTGAAAAAACAATGTCCTGCTTTTTTGTCTTGTCCCGCCCATCCATCCATCCATCCGTCTAGTCGACGCACTCCAGCCAGCCAGCCACACTGTGCATGACACCTTGCCACAAAGAACAAGACGCCCACCAGACAGACAATGACCCACTCACCCATTCACTCGGTCAATCACTCAATCGCATCGATGAATGCACCAGCAAAGCGGTGCATACCCACACACACGTACACCCCAAACACACTGATAGCATCCAGACCGACCCCGCCCGCCCAGCCACATCCTCACAGGCCATGACGGCCACCCGTCATGTGAGTGTGTCGATGAGGGAACTCCTCAGTGTCAGGTCGCCCATCACCTTCGACGGCTCCTGGGTCGCACCTGCACACACATAAAAGGACAGACAGCACAGCACAGCATCAGTGTGTGTGCGTGTGGGTAGCCGGGCGGATGAGCGCATTGCTCTGCTGACCTGAGAGTTTGAAGATCCGTTCGACCACCCCCAGCTCCGTTGCGGTCGTGTCCATTCCACAGAAAGCTGCCCAATCGTTGGCCACCACACCTGCACACACACGAGAGAGCACTCACTCAGTCACTCCACTATATGCACGTTTCTCTCTGTCTTTCTCTCTGTCTGTCTGTCTGTCTGTCGCACCAGCGCCGATGACGTCAGATCCTCTGTTGATGGTGCCTGCGGTGAGGGGTATCTGCAGCAGCTGAGACAACTCCTCCATGTCCTCGACCGACGTACGAGCATGCACCTACACACACACACACACACATCCATCCACACATGAATGTGCTGGTGTCATTCGTCGGTGTTGTCTTACCAGTCCGCCGAGGTTGGTGATGGCGCAGTAGCTGCCGACCAGAACGTTGCCCGCTATCGTGGCCCGGAACACCTCCACGTCAAGCGTGTCCTGCAAAATCTCCTCCGTCTGGTCACACGCACACAGGCAGATCAGATCGACAAATTCCATGCAGACCATCTCGCGTCTGTCGACTTGCTGCCGACCTGCCTGTCGAGGTCGGTGTGTACGAGTGCGACGTAGTCGTTGCAGGCGATGCAGTTGCCGAGGGCCGACAGCCTCTCCTCCACCCTCTGGATCTTGACGCTGTCTGGCAGAGCGTTGCGCAGATGCTGCAGCTCCTGGTCAGTCGTTATCGTCGGCACCAACAAGCCCTTCCTGTTGCCTACGTAGTTGGGTCACAACCACACACCACACACACGGATGGCCGTCGTGTGTGTGTGGGTGTGTGGGTGTTTCGCCTCCTTTTTTGTTTGACTGACTGACCGACAGAGACTCTGCCAATGATCCGCGTGCCGCCGATGCTGGCGTGGATGACGGGGATGTGGTCGGCGAGTTCGGCCTCGAAGACAGAGTAGAAGTTCTCCGACCCGCCGATGGCCACCAAGGCGTACGCGTTGGTCAGCTTGGCGTACACGCCGACCTCACTGCTGTTCTCGAACGCCGCTCCTGTGATTGAGAGATGGACAGACAGACAGACAGACAGACAGAGAGATGCACATTCAGGTGAGTGAGCGTGTCTGTGCTGTGTCGGGCGCCACTTACTCACTGCCATGCGATGCGACAGATGGATGGCCTGATGCTGACTGCAGGAAGGAAGCTGTGATCTGTTGAGAAAAAGGGAATTTGGAGCCTTGACGCAGACCCCAGACGATGCACTGCTGTTTTCAGGCGCCTGTTTTGCTGCTTCGCACTTTCGTTCTCTTCCAGTTTTGCCTCACCTGCGAGCTCGTAGCGCGCACGGGAGAGATCGGGAATCGCTGCATAGATTGTATTCCTGTGGCCGCACAGCACCGCATATGGGGTCTTTTTGGTCTCGCACTCTGTGGGTGCAGGAGGCAGACGAGAGAAGAGATCTTCACGTCCCGCGGAAGATCAAGCGCCAGGAGGACATCGCTGGGTTGCGGGAAGAGATTCGCGAGGAGTTCCAAATCGGCGAGCGCACGGAGGTCTTGCTGATCGACCAGCAGGGAATCGGCGGGGTTCTCGAGTCAGATAAAGTGGAGAGTGTCTTCGGCCAGCGTGGCAAGGACATCAAGGAACCGATGCCATGGCGAAGAGGTGAGCAAAAGCTCAGCAAAGCATGCGATTGTATTCTTGTCATGCTTTGTTGTGTATTTATGTAGGTCGAAAGCGTACTCTCGACGATGACGACACGACACCAGTGGCCGTCTCAAGATTATCTGTCGTCGGTGGGGTCGACGTGAACCCACGGTTTCAGCCCAAGAACACTCCCATCCCCGGCCCTATCCAACATGTCCAGCCCTTCGACGGCAACACCGAAATCGTGGAGGAGGCCAGCGATTATGTGAAGAGGATTCTCCAGCGAGTCGTCGACGAGGTCAACAAGGTTCGAGAGGACAAATTGGTGGTCGTCGAGTGTAAGACAAGATACTTTGAGTCGGCCTCATCGGTCCCAACACGGAAGGACGGCTGGCGGTATCTGAAGGGGAGCCCAGGAGATTTGGCGATTGTGCCCATCAGCGCCAAAGACCAGCACCACGAGGCATTCGCCACGAGCCAGGCAGTGGTTTGTGAGGCGAAGGCAGGGAAGTATACTGGGGTATCGCTGTCAGCATTTGCAAAGCAGCTCCATGGCGAGATGGTCCTTGTTAGAACATGGAAGCGGCACTCAGAACAGGAGCTGGAGGAAATTGGTGATGCAGTTGGTGTTTTGTGCAATGGCACGGAGGCCTTCGTGTACGAGTTCTTTGCCGGCTATGAGAAGACAGACTTAGGTATAGATGGGAGCCAGTCACTGACTGTGACTGATCTTGCGAATTTCTTGTTGGCTCTTTGAGCGAATGGAGCTTGTCGAGAGAGATGGATAGAGAGGAAGATGTGGCGCGGGCTGAGAGAACTCGTGATCGCGCTGCTAAGAAAAGTCGACACGATGAGGAGACGGCTCTTTTTGCAGAGAGATTCATGGATGAAGAAGAGAGTTGTATAGACCGTTGGTGTGTAAACACCTGACTTGTGCCTGGATGTAGGATGCATGAATTGAAATATTGCGTTTGGATGTGAGCGGACGAGGGCGCGCAATGGAAATTGAGATAGATTCGCTGCATCTATTTGTCGTGCTTGTTTTAGGTGTCTATCCAGGTGCCTGTTGATGCTGGCGGCAGGAGCAAGCGCGTGTGTCTAGCTATCAGCCCGTAGCAAAGGTACATCAACCACATATGGGTGAAAGTGCTGAGAGTCCCATGCTGTGCTGTGGGGTGCAGACACTTGACAATGCGCGTTTGTGACTGTGTTGTGTAGTGCCCTCAGGTGGGTCGGTTGATGTGTGCGGTGGTGCAGCAGCGACACGAAGGCCGATGAAGACGCCAAAGGTGACACAGAGAAATGACAGCCACCACCATGACTGATCTTCCCTGTGTGCACGTGTCTGTGTGCATCAGAGATACGGCCGTCCGAGTCTGTTGGTCTGCCAGAGGACGTCTTCAGCCACATGGCCTCCTTCGTCACTACCAAGACGGCTATTTGTCTGGCCAAGGTCAACAAGGATACCCGCCAGAAGGCCACCCCACCAGACTCTCGGCATGTCCCGACACTTCACCATGACGAGCGACGAGGAAGAGACCTACAGAAAGGTCAAGGGCGTCAGGAAGATGCAGCACATGGTGAGAAGCCTGGGGTGGGAGGGACATATACGCAGGGACGGGAAGCTTTCTTGCCTGTGTGTCGGTGCAGGGGAAGATTCAGACCGCCCACATCGAGAGCTCCTGTGTGCCCGCGTGTGTGTCGAGGTGCCTGGAGGCGTCGAGGCTGACACTCACCCGGCTGACCGTGATAGCCCCTGACCGTCCGCGCTCTGCCCCGCCGGCCCCCATCGATATGCGCCGGCCTGCCCTGCCCACACACTTCCCACACATCGCACACATGACCATCCAGTCCGTTGCGTGCCTCAGCCACATCAGGTGCGTATCAGGCGTGTGTGTGTGGGTCTTTCGGAACACCGTCGCTTTTTCTTGCTATGTGAATGCATTCAGGTATTGTCGATGGAGTTTTCCTTACATGAGGGCTCTGCAAGTGGGCAGCATCGACGAGTCGGCCTACCCCAAGACGGAGCTGCTCGACGCGATGCCGATAATCGAGCGGCTCGAGGACGCCTTCTAGTTGACCGACGACGACATCGCCCTTCTCGGGGGCCGCCCTCACCTCCACCACTGTTACCGGCCTGCAATCCCACATGGACGACTATGACTCCAGCCACAGATTCGGCTGTGAGAAGGAGGTCACGAGGGCCGTCAATGCCAACTGGAACAGACCGCGAAACAAAGGTATCCGAGCGGACAAATGACGTATCCGTGAAGTGGATGAAATGCCAGTGCCCTCCCTCCCTCGTGTGAATGGTGCAGATGTGCCCAAGAAGCTGGGGTTCGTCGTACCTGACGCCTCGATTTGGGTCTGACGCCTCGCCCGCTATGTCGATGTTGGACATTCGCTTGTTCGCGTGGCAGTGCTATGACGGGAGGGGAGTACGGCAGCGTATCCCCTCTGCAAGCGGGTGGCACGAGTACTGTCAGTGAGGCAGTGAATGGGTGAGTGAGAGGTTGGCAGGTTGTACGTACAGCGTGTCCGCGTTTCGTGCCTCCACAATCGACTGGTGCTGCTCTGTGCTCGTCTGTTTGTCTCGACGGCTTCGTTCTGCCGTCTGTCTGTCTGCCTGCCTGCCTGTCTGTCTGTCGGTCTGTCTGTCTCGGCCTTTATCCCTCGCCCTCTTGCGTCTTCCCTCGACTGACGTCCCGACGAGAAAGCGACTTAGTGGGAGAAGGGGACAAGGAAATGGATGGAGTGCGTGTTTGCTGAAGATGTGTGTGGTGTCGTCAGTGAGGCTTTGTGCAGCCGAGGGCCTCAGCTCTTTTGTGTGGGAGTGTTTCGAGAAGGTGTGAGCATACTGGTCTAGGTGTGAGCACTGGGACCTTATTTATGTGGTGTCACGTGAGTCAGTGAGACTGCGGGATGGTGCTGAGACACTTCTGAGATGGCTGTCGGTGAATGTGTGTGCGGCGAGAAAGAATTCATCACAAAGACAGCCACACCAAAGATGCATCCATCCATCCATCCGTCCGTCCGTCCGTCCATCAACATATCTGTCAGCCTCTCGGCCATCCCGGCCTGCCATCTGCTGCCGTGGCCACTTAAGAGGCAGGCAGACAAGGTACATGTGCAGCCGAGAGTAGACAGATGAACGGATCAGTCAGTCTACGGCTACGGCTAGCTTGTTGCCGAACACCACCTATGCGTCGGCCCCCATCACCTGCCGCACCACCCTCACTGTCTGGGGGAACCTGGCGGCACCCACCCTGCCGGCCACCGGGCGCTCTGTCGTGTAGAGGTGGGCGCTGGCAAGAGTGGCGTAGCTGCCGATGAAGATGTGGGCTTCGAAGGTGTGCCCACGCTGGTCGCCATGCAGCACTATCACGCGGCCGATGTTTCCTGCTGCCGGCCCGTCGCTCCTGTGGCTGGTGCTAATGGTGCGGCAGTTCCACGCCGGGGGCTGCTGCCTGGCGAGCTGCCGCTGAAGCGAGAGAGAGATGACAATGACTGAGTGCGGCAGCCTGTGAGGCTCTTGTGTGGGTGCGTTCGGCTGACTGACCAGTCGGAGGTACGCGTTCGGAATCTCGTACGCGACCTCTGACGCTCCCAGCTGCATCCTGACCAGACAGACACATCACGGCAGAGCAGTTCAGCCACTGTGTATGCGTGTGAGCGTTTTCTGTTTGTCTTTGTACTCATACAATACAAGGTCGCGAACTGAAGCGTAGTAGTGAACTGCACACATACAGACACACACGTGCTCTTTCCCGCAGCTCTTTCCCGCTTCTCCCCCCTCCCTCACTTGCTGGCATCTCACACACGGGGTTGGCCTCGTCGAATCTATCATCACGGAAGGGGCTGTTGGGCGGCAGCGTCTGCAGTCTGTGGATGGTCAGCCGATACCCATTCAGCCGCTCCTCGTCATTGATGCGCTCCAGCGTCATGCCGAGGTGGCGCTGGATGAGTGAGAGCTGCCGCATCGCCTCGCACCGGCTGTCGTAGACCGGCCGGCTGCCGACCCCCTCCACGTCAGCACTGGTCAGCTCTATCGGCAACCGCCCCTCTCCCCGCCGCTGATGCACCGCCACTCGGATGATCGGCTCCCACCCCGCCCACTCGCCGCTGTGGTCGATGAAGTACGACAGCTGCAGCAGCAGGGCGATGGACGTCAGGTCAGGAGAGAGGGCGATGATGCCCTCGAGGCCCTTGGCGGCGAGCTGCTGGTTGATTTGTGTCCTCAGGTAGGCACCAGACGCGGGATCTGACACACGCAGGTTGCCCATGCGGCATGTGCGACGGAAGCGGGCAAGGCCGATGGCCAGGTCGTTGCCGAGGAGCTGGTACAGTTCCAGCTCGACCTCCTGAGGCAGCTGGAACAGTCGAGGCTGGTCAATGTCAAGCACGGACTGTTGACCCTTGTCGTCTGACAAAAGAAGGAACATGCCCACACACATCGACGCATCCCCGTGTTGTCGTCGCCATTATGTCTGTGTGCGTTTTGTTCTCACCGAATGCACACTTGACAAATGTGACGCGGCCATCACTGGAGAGAAGAGTCGCCTCACGATTGCCTGTTCATCACACACACACACGCACACACACGCACACACACGCATCCACACCAGGAGATCCATCCATCCATTCACCCTGATCCCCGTGACAGACTCTCATGTCGCTCACCTCTGAAGCGCTCCCACTCCCACCCTCCATCGCCCAGCCGCAGCACAAACTTAAACTCGACGCTATGCACAGGGGCGGGCAGACAGACAAGTGCGCTGCGCCAGATGGGGTAGGCGCTGCCGTCCAGCGGCAGGGCCTTGGTGACGTCCCATTTGCCGAGCTCGTCGACGACACCGACGACGGACAGCTCGTCGCCCGGCCTGGTCCGCTCACAGTGACACTCGAACACGACCTCCTGGAACAAAGGCAACCAAGGGAGACGATTTATCCGTGTGTCCGTGGCTGCTTGAGGACTTACCGTGGTGCTGCCATCATGCTTTCCTACAGGCTGCTCCAGAGGCGCCTTCTCAACGAGCCTGAAGCCCTTGTGCACCTGCAGGCACATCAAGCATATCACACACGGGATCATTCAATCAGTGGATCTGTGGGTGCGGTGGATGCGGTTCTACTTACTGCATTTGATGCTCTGGTCTGGTGCGGCACCATCACAGTGAACTCCTCATTCCGGCCGCCCACCTCCCTCACAGACACTCTCAGCCCCTTGATGGACTCCTCAGTGCGATAGACGTCGGCCTTGACCCATTCCTGCCTGCCCTTCTCGCGCCCGTCCGTCACCATCCACACACGAGTGCCGGTCTGGCAGCGGTCGCGGGACGACGGCACCACCTGATGGATGGATGGATGAAACGGACAAACAAATCAAACAAATGAATGGGCGACTGAGGTACACGTACCGTACCTGTGGCTGCGGGAGGTCGGCAGCGGATGATGGTGACGCTGCAGCTGCCATGGCGCCGCGCCGGCCAAACACGCCTGCAGACAAGAGTGCAGAGGCGCACAGTGCCATCACAATGCCATCCCTCTAGCCATCCTTCTCCATCATGCTCACCGACTTGGATGTCAGTACGCGGCCCCTCAGTGGAGGCTTCTCATGGTCGCACAGCACTCACAGTGAAGCAGTGAGCGCCAAAGAAGATCTACAGCGACGCTATTTGCCATTTGACGTGGGCTCGCTCACAAGCTCGCAGAGCAGGGGAAGAAGAGGATTGAATCAATGGCCTTTGTGGTTTACATGTGAGAATGGTGAGGCGGGCAGCACTGCGGATCATCCTTTGCATCTCACAGACACGTCGAGCGCCACGCATACGACATCCGTCCATACCATACACATCATGCAGCACCAAGTGGGCCCCGTGGGTCCAGCACCACAGGCCGTCCCCTCCCTGCCTCCCCTCTGCTTGTCCTGTCAGCTGTCTGTCTACTCATCCATCCATCCATCCATCCAACCAGCCAGCCAGCCACCATGAGTCAGTCAGCCCCTCCCTCCCTCCCTCCCTCCCCTATTCACAGTAAGTCGGTCAGTATCTGATGTCGGCTACTCGTCCCCCATCGTCATGCTGCTGTCCTCTGCGCCCCTGGCCGTCTGCTCGCGACGTCGCCTCTGCGCCCGTCCACCGTCGGCCGCCGTATCGCCCTCTTCGCCATTGTCGCCAATTGATGCCGATAGTGCGACCGCCTTGCGCTTCTCGCCACGATTGCCACCACAACTGCCATCACCACCAGCTGCTGGGGCGGCCACATGGGGTGACGCCACGCCAACGTTGACCGAAGGGGCCCCAACCAAGTCAGCTGCACGCAGCACACCACACAGTGACGGACAGAGGACTCAACGACCATTGTGATGTCCGTGTGCGTCTGGCTGGCGTGTGTGTGTACCATTCTGTTGCGAAGGGGAGGCTATCGCCTCACCTGCAGCAGCCGATGACGAGGCGGTCGCAGCAGCAGCAGCAGCAGGACCTACACACAGCCACACATCCAATTGGATTCATTGCTTGTGTGTGTGCCGTCGCCCCTGCTTGCGCTTGCCTGCGGTCTGCCCGGCTCCCTGACCGCCACCAGCAGCAGCAGGGGGGAGAGCTATGGCCAGCTTGTTGCCGAACACCCTCTCTGCGTCAGCCCCCATCACCTGCCGCACCACCCTCACTGTCAGCGGAAACCTCGCGGCACCCTTCTCGCCCGCCACGGGACGCTCCGTCGTGTAGAGGTGGGCGCTGGCAATGCTGGCAAAGCTGTGGATGTAGAGGTGGGCCTCGAAGGCGTCCCCCCGCTGGTCGCCATGCAGCACTATCATGCGTCCGAAGGCTCCTCCTGCTGCAATGTGCTTGGTGCTGATGATGTGGCGGTCCCATAGGGGCGGCGGCTGAGTGGCGAGGATCCGCTGAAGAGAAAAGGAGATGACAAGGAGTGAGTGGGACAGCTGGTGAGGCAATCGGGTGTGCGCAGGGGGATGACTGACGAGTCGGTCGCACCGTGGGGGATTAATGTGCCGGGGCGCATACTGCTCCACGACCCGCCGCCCTCCATACTGCATCCTGATCAGACACACCATGGCAGAGCGGTGCAGCCAACGTGGCGATGTGTGTGCATTCTCCTCCTTTTGTTACTTATCCAACCACACGGCATCGCGGACTGAAGCAAACTCCCAATCTGCACACACACATATACGCAACCAAATGATGATCCCTCATCCCCCTCCCGCGCCTCCCTCCCCTCCCTCCCTCACCGTCATACTCACACACGGGGTTGTTCGGGTCGAATCCATCGCGGAAGGGGCTGTCGGCCGGCAGCGTCTGCAGTGTGCGGATCGTCAGCGGCTCTCCGTTCAACAGCTCCACGCCATTGTTGTGGCGCTCGAGCGTCACGCCGAGGTGGCGCTGGATGAGTGAGAGCTGGCGCAGCGCCTCACACTGGTTGTCGAAGAGTGCCCGGCTGCCCACCCCCTCCACATCAGCACTGCTAAGCTCTATCGGCAACTGTTCCACCTGCCGCTGATGCTTGGCCACCCTGATGATGGGCACCGTCGCCGCCCACTCGCCGCTGTGGTCGATGAAGTACGCCAGCTGCAGCAGCAGGTCGATGGACGTCAGATCAGGGGAGAGGGCGATGATCCCTTTGAGGCCCTTGGCGACGAACTGGGCGTCGATATGCTCCTTGACCTTCTGGAGCACAGCGCTGGTGATGTCTTCTCGGTTCGGGCCGTTGTTAATCTGTGTGAGGAGTGCTTGTCTGGTGTGCACCGAGTGGGCGGCTTTGCTGATCACCAGGGACCGCAGTCGCAGTCGTGGAGGGGTGGCGGGGCGGCCGTGGCCCAAGGATGCCAGCATTGCCTGACGGATGAACCGAACCGACAAGAGAGCGAGAGAGCCGCCGTCATGCGTGGCACATGATCTATGTGTATGTGTGTGTGTGTGTCCTTCATTCACCAGTGGCTGCGGCAAGTCGGCTACATCACCAGCAGCCGCCGTGGCTTGGTCGAATTAGAACGCCTGAAGACAACAAGACCAGATGCAGACAGAGGCATCAGTCGTCCACTTCACTCCTGACCTCCATCCAGCCATTCTTCTCATCTCACTGCTCACCAATGGATGGCAGTGTGGCCTCTCACCTGAGGCTTTCAATCGATGCAGGCGGGTCTGCCACCTGCTCTGGCGCCCAGTGAACATTGTGCGCCAAAGATGGTGGAGAGACGAAACTGCTGTTGGAGCCGATTCGCTGAGCTCGCAATACCCAAATCCCAAACCCCAGAAGGACAAAAAACAAATGGGTTATGGCGTATTTGGTTTCCCAAGTGTTGGGATCTGGATCAGCTAGGAAGAAGGTCCACAGATCTTCACAACGGGCGCTTGCAAACCTCGCCTGTGGATGCGGTGAATGTGTGTGCTGGTTTGGCAGATACGTGTGCCGAGGAGTCTTCCGAGTCCGTCGAGCAGCGCCGCACACAGACAGGCCAGGTGGATGACGCATGAGTGCAGAGATCTGGTCTTGACTCACGGATGCAATTCTCATTCATCTACTTTTTTCTCTGTCATGTGTGGTGGGCAGGTGTCTGCCACTGTGTGGTGTCTTTCACTTTGACGACTGGGAGCCCTGAGGGATGAGTTAGAGGATGCTCAGATGTGGAAGCAGCTGAGAAGCGCTGCCGGTGCAGTAGGTCTAGTGGAGGTAGACAGCGGTGACGACGCGGCTGCCTCTGCAGGTCACCACACCACCATCACACCCATGCCTGATGTGGTTGGCCATCCTGATCTTTGTGAAATGTTGCTGGTGCTGCTGCAGTTGGGCAGGGCGGTCTGGCGAGCGGCGGTGGCAGCCCTCGTGATCTTCTGCAGAAGATACGTTCGATGCGCTCGGTGAGGGGCGGAGAGGGCGCCATACGCACTGCTGGCAGGAGTCACATTTGGTGTCTTGGTTGTGGCTTGCAGGTTGTGCCTCAGTTTGTGTCTGACCTTGAGCGGGCAGAGCACATCATAGCCACACTTGCCGACAACGCACAGGTCCACATGCAGACCACACAGCCAGCCGAACAGCGGCACTCACTTGTTACCCACTGTTCTGTCTGTGCCTGCAGGATAGTGCATCGCTGCCTGGCCGTCTGTCGATCGTTTTGGATGCTCTCACCGACGCTCACTCGGCCTTGACCAAGGAGCTGTCAGAGACGTCGACTGACCACAAAACCCACAAGACACCTGTACGATTGGGATCGGCTCACACGCCGATCATTCCCAGTCTGTCTGTGTGTCTGTCTGTCTGTCTATCCATGTCAGCCCAATGTGGCTGACTTTAGGGCGTTCGTGTCTGAGGGGCTGGCTCGTGCCGATGAGGTCGCACAGCACAGCAAGGCGGTACGCACAAACTCACAAACAGGCCGACGCACACGCATGAGGTGGTGGACAAGCGTGACGTCATGTGTTCAGGTGGCTGTCGGTGATGCGAAGCGTGAACAGGTGGACAGTCTGGCTGCTGCTGCTGCTGCTGCTGCGGTTGGAGGTACCCCCCTCCCACACGCACTGATGGGCTGCAGACGCTTGACAATGCGCGTGTGTGGCTGTGTTGTGTGGTGCCTTCAGGTGGGTCGATGGCTGTGTGCGGTGCTGCAGCAGCGACACGAAAGCCGATGAACAAGCCAAAGGTGACACAGAGAAATGACAGCCACCATCACTGCTTTCCTCAGTGTGTATCTGTCTGTGCATGTGTGCATCAGAGATACGGCCGTCCGAGTCTGTGTGGTCTGCCTGAGGACGTCTTCAGCCACATGGGCTCCCTCATGACCACCAAGATGTCAGCTTGTCTGGCCAAGGTCAACAAGGACATCCGCACGATGGCCATCGACGAGACTTCCGGCCTCTTCCGCGAATTCACTGTGACTGAAGACGAGGAGGACAGCTACAGCAAGGTAGAGGACGTGAACAAGGAGATGCAGCACATGGTGAGAGGGAGGGCTGGGGTGGGCACATGTTTGACACACACACACACACACAGATGGTGAGATGCGACCTCGTCTGTGTGTGTGTGTGTGTGCAGGACAAGATGAAGACTGCGTCTGTGTGGGCGTCTGACGTGGAATCGCGTGTCGTGTTGTCGGAGTACCTGGAGTCATGCAGGACGACACTCGAGAGCCTCACGCTGGACGTCCGCGGCTGTGCAAAGGAGGTTGACGCGTCTGACTGCGACGTCGCATTCCTCAAGTTGACTTTTCTCCACCCCCACAACAGTGACACCATCAGACACATCAGGTGTGTATGTCCAAAGGCAAGTGGGGCTGACGGGGGGGCGGCATCCACTGCTGCCTATGATTGACATGTGCTCATGTGTTCATCTGCAGGAGACGTCGGTGGATCTTCCCGGCCCTGACCACACTCCGGGTCGGCCGCATCTACAGCGACGAGGATGCCGCCTCCTTGGTTCGTCTGCTCCACGAATCACCCAAGATCGAGCGTCTGGAGGGCGACCGCATCGGACTCGACTATCGCCAGTGGGCCGACTTCACCGCCGCCCTGGGTCGCTGCCCATACCTCACCACCATCACCGGCCTGGAGATTGACATCCCCAGCCAGTTTGGCCGCCTCAATAGGCTCAAAGACGCCCTCAGAACGCACTGGAGCAGCACACCAGAGAAAAGGGGTACGCAAAGCACGAGCATCCACAGCAGTACTATCTCTAGCACAGCACTCATCTCCTCTGTGTCCCTGCTCACTGCAGGTGTCCGCAAGAAGCTGGAGTTCGTCACTCCGCATCTGTCGATCGGTGTGGACTACCGCCAGCGGAGGATACGCATGGCGGACGTGGAGGCCTTCAGAAAGTGGGCCGTGGACGTCGGCTGTGAGCTCGAGTGGGAGCTGGGCGGATACGGCTGGGTGACCCTCGACTGCAGCAGCGGCGCTGCCACTGTCCTCCCTGCACCAGGCGGCCTCTACGGAGATATCGCCACGCGACTGGCAGCCAATGCGACCATTGTAAGGAGCGCACAGACAAAGCAGGGAGGGAGGGAGTGCATCAGACAGGGCCAAATGTCTGTGTCTGCATTCGCTCAGGTTGTCTTGGATCTGGGCGGCGCCCCGCTCCACGAGTCGTGGCGTCACAAGCTCATCTGCCACAACGCCACGACACTCGAGATCGACATCAAGCGTGGCGCAAGCGCATCAGAGGTGGTCGACAGCATCCCCACATGGCTGAGCGAGAGGAAGGGAGATGGGCAGGGGGCGACCAGCCGATGCTTCCCCGCTGTCGAGCAATTGACGGTGCGGTCTTCTTCGCTGTTCTTGGCTGAGCTGCGTGCCGCCAGCAGCAAGCTGAGGCCGTTTCTGGGCCGGCTGACGACACTCAAGCGTGTCGATCTCGATGGTGTGTCTAGCTTCGCTGCCGCGAGTGAGCCTCTCTCCTATTTCGCTGTGGGGGAGCTAGATGAGGTCGAGTGTTGTGAGCCGATTGGGTGTGTGGTGTGCGAGAGGCCGGCGGATGCTTCTGGCACATTGGGTGACCGGTGCCCTCGCATCCATCGCCTGACCTCTTCACACCTACGCAGCAAGGCAGGCGTGGCAGAGTTCATCAAGCTAGCTTTGGCTGTGCGACCAGTGAGTGTCGAGTTGGTTGCTGTGTTGGATGAGAGTGAGCTGGAGGGAAAGAGGAAGGCCACAAAGCTGGCCGACCTCCGCTCGTTTGCGGATGAGTGCGCCATGCGGGTCACACCACACTACACTGTTGAAAAGAGTGAGTGTGAGCTGGTGGGGTGGAAGAAATATTGCCTTGGGATTAAGCACACATGACGGCCGAGATCAGGGGATGAGGGGCAGCAGGCACACAGCATCTGCAATTTTTATACATGGTCGTCTTGGCGGATGGATGAATGCTCGTCCGTCCGGCTGATGTGCGTGTCTTTCCTAGCTATCTGCAGCCTCACGTATCTATCGTCTGTTTTCTCACGGCCATACCTATGGCGTTACATACCTGCCTCCCCTCTGTCTGCTGCTACCTGCCGCTGCCTTTCCCCTCACCCGACCGACCAGCCACAGAGTCCATCCATACACTCACTGGTGTGTCGGTGGTCGTCGGTCGAGTGAGGGCGGGCAGAAGGCAAGCTTGGACGCGACAACAGCACATGGCATCCATGGATGGATGAAGTGTATGTCCACGAGGCAGGCTGGCTGACTCACTCACTCACTCACTGAGATGTGGGCAGTGAGTGACTGCGGGGGGATGGATGGATGGTTGGACATGGCACTGGATGGATGGACGGTGACTCCATGGCAATGAAAACGCCATCGTATTGGATTCGTTGGCATCGATATATATGAGTCTCTATGTACATACAGTACACAGACACACACACATGGCCATCGAGGCCTCATCGATGGCCCAATGGCACCCAACACAGGCCCCCAGTACACCCGCCTCCAGTTCATACAAGCCTACCGCCTCTACAAGCAGCAGCAGCAGCAGCAGGAGGAGGAGGTGGCGGGCGCAAGAGGCCAGAGGATCACCAACACCAACATCCGCCGCCGCCAGCACATCTACTACCAGGCCTCAGAGATGTGGGCTGAGGGCAAGGACGAGGGCGAGATACGGGGATCACTCATGGCCCAGCTGGGTGGCACGATGGATGTTGACGAGGCACGCACACTCGTCACTCGTCGACAGTGCCATCAAGAACGCCATGAAAGGCGGCCAGTAGCTTGGGAGTAAGGGTGGGAGGGAGGGAGGGCGGGTATGACTATCTTATTATTCATCGATGCATATACATACGTTGGTGGTCTGCTGGCAATGAGTCGCGCACTCACGACAGATGAGTGAGCCACACACAGCCGGCTCATTCATCAGTCGTCTGTGCACCTCTTCTGCTGCCAGTGAGCGGCCATCGAGTGCGGCTGGCTGGGTGTGTATATACAGACAGACAACAAAGGGCGCGTGGCGTGTGGGCAGATTACCTCGCCCTTTTTCTCTCCGAATGGCTGTGTGTATACATACATGTGCAATAGGCGGGCGTCTCTCTACTCGGTTTATGACCTTCCACTCTAAGCTGTCTGTCTGTCTGTCTGTCTGTGCAGGGTAGGGATGGGGGACGGGGGTGTTCATAATGATAGCAGCTTGTATGCGCGAATGAATGCACACACATCGTGTGTGTGAGCTCGAGATGAAGACAGTCAGTCGTCACGACATCCCGTTCGCAAATCAACACACACACAGACAAACTAACTACACTGAATCGGCCTGTGTGGAGCTTGTCGTTGATAATATGAGCTGAGTGGACGCCCGAGAAGGCGATGGCAAGGACGGCGACAAACACTCCCAAAGAAAGCGTCATGGTGGAGTGGAACGCGACGGCGACAAGAAAGCTGTTGGCGCAGAGAGACCAGGTGAGCTTACACAGAAACACAGAGACTCGGGCACACATGCACCAGCCAGCCGATCAGTCAGTCTACAGCTCCAACTCATCGCCGAACACCACCTGTGCGTCGTCCCCCATCACCTGCTCCACCACCCTCACTGTCTCGGGGAATCTCGCCGCACCCTCCTCGCCGCCCACGGGACGCTCCGACGTGTCGATGCGGGCGACGGCTGGCAGCCAAAGAGCTGCACAGACGACCGATGAGTGAGCCTGTGGTGTGTGGCTCACAAACCGGGGGGTCTGTGTGTGCATGCTTCAGCTACTGCTAATGGACGGCGTCAAAACCCACCACCACCAGCCATGCATGCATTTGCGTATCATGCAGTGAGTGGCCACTAACCTCTCTCTCCACTAACCTCTCTCCTCGTTCTCTTAGCGTTAATTTACGAACCTCCCACCGCGTACACTCTTTAGCGTTAGCGCTAAAAGGCTTCAGCGGCGGAGCCGCCCAGATCCAACCACAGATCCATCCGTCCATCCTCCCCCTCCATCCTCCCCTCCCCTCCACTTGCCCCCCATTCTCACTCGCTGCGCCAACAGCTTTCTTGTCGCCGTCGCCTTCCACTCCACCATGACGCTTTCTTTGGGAGTGTTCGTCGCCGTCCTTGCTATCACCTTCTCGGGCGTTCACTCAGCTCCAGCTCAAATTATTGACAAAGACCTCCAAGTCGAGGGGTCCATCCAGGTGAGATCGCTGTGCTGTTCTCGCTCATTCAGCGGCAGTGCGTTTGTTTCCTTGGCCTTACTTACAGTCCTTGAAGGCCGATTCCATCGGCGAATATTGCCATTCGGGGCATTCGATCAAAAGCGGCGACATCTGTGCCAGGGGTGAGTGAGTGGGCCCTGATCCTATCATCAATAGCCATGCTGCGCGGCGGGCGTTGCCGTCGTCTGTTGCTGTCTGCGTCTGTCCACTGAATGTTGTGTGATGTGTGCAGATGACCTGATGGCGGCTGACAATTGTCTCGTAGAAAATGGCCTGTACGCTGGTCATGTTTTTGCGGAAAAAAGGTGCACTTGCGGCGATACCACTCACAGCAGATCCATGGTCGCGGGGACGTACCACATCGAGACGAGCGAATCTGCGGACATGTCAGCGCAGGACGCCGGCCAGCGGTCGGCAGCCATTGAGTTGATCAAGAGGCTGGAGATCAAGAGCGCCGGGCGGGTCTTGGGTCTGTCGGCCGCGGATGTGAAGCAGGTGCTTCGACGGATGTGTGTGTCGTTCAGCACATGTCGATGGAGCTTATGTGCGCGCGACATATGTCTGTGTGTGTCTGTGTGTGTGTGCGAACGGGCAGGTGGCACCCAACATGGTCAGCTCCATCGAGGTCGCTTCAGGGGAGGCAGAGAGCGAGGGCGAGCCGGATGAGCGGCCGGCTGTGGACATGACGCAGCTCCTCTACACGCAGCTCAGCGTGATCCAGGAGCTCATCAAGAAGGTCGAAGCGCTGGAAGAAGCTGCGACGAGGAGCAGGGGACTGAGGGCTCCGTGATTGTGATTGAAGCACAAGTCCTGCAGCTCGTGAGTGAGTGAAGCGGGAGGGGATATCGTGCGATGTGTATTTGTGCTGACAGACTGACCTGTGTGTATGGGAAGGCGACGGGTTTGCATACATTCATACGTTCATAGGGAAGACCCAAGAGGGCGAGGGATAAAGGCCAAGACAGACAGACAGACAGACTGACTGAATGCTGCTTACACCCCCTCCCCACTTTCTATTTGCTGTATTTTTTCACTCCCCCCGCTCGGGCAGGGGACGGACGTCGTCGGCATCCGGTGCATACACACACATACAGTGGGGACCGAGTAAGCAAGAGACTTCTCGGGGGGAACGACGACAGACAGACAGACAGACAGATGCGGAAACAGACAGGGACAGGGGGGTTCTATTCTGTGGACCTGCATGCCATGTGTGCGTGGAGGTGTGTGGGCGGCAACGCATCCATACGCCTCAAGATGCGACTCACCACCTACCTGCACTGTCTTGTTTTTGTTTTGTCGGGGCTTCTGACGGCAGGCAGCTTTTCTTTCTTCTGAGTCGATGGGGGCGTAGTTCGGTTCAGACACTTCCGTGCTGGGTGGGGAGCAATCGAGTGTGTGTGGGGGGGGGGGGGAGACATGCATATTACATGGATCAAGTAAATGACGCGCTTCGATTGTCAATCCAATCCAATCGCCCATTGTCCTGATGCCGCGCGCGACCACATCGATATGGTGACCGATTCGTCAGCATGTGTCTCAGTTTTGTATTTGGCGGCATTCGACGGACACGGCTTGTGGACGCGTCGAGGGCGTACTGACCGACTGACTCACTGTGTCTGAGTATGGCGGTCAATCCATAGAAGACGATATATCACATGGATCAGGAAAAGTCTGTATGCACACAGACACAAAACACATGGACGCGCAACACAACACGCACCATCGATGAACCAATGGCGCCCAGCACGCCCAGCCACCGTCTACCGCTCCACACACTGCCTCCGTCACTCACCGCCAATCCACCCCTCCGTCACTCGATGGCCTCGGTGCGATGGCTGGCGGCATCGTTGGTCGGTGCGGTGTCTCATTCATTCGCCGTCGCTCCCGTGTGAGCTGTCGGACGATCGACGAGTGCTCCGGGTGGTCGGATGGCGGCGGGGCGGCGCTGTGTGTCTGGGCGGCTCCGGCGGCGAACCATGGGTGGGCCAACGCATTGGACGCTGATCGAGGGCATTGCACACACAAACACATAAGCGGCGATCAACAAATGACCTGTGTGGCATTCTCCGGCCCGGCAAGCAGGTGGGTCGACCCTCCCTTAGTGAGTGAAGCAGTCACCCGTATACGCATGTTTATGTATGAGTGAGTGATCGAGGAGTACAGAGCCGCATCAGAGAGGAGCACAGCACACCACCATCGCCCATTCTCATCGTGTCTCGGTTGCTTATCGCGTGTCTCATTCATGTGACAAAGCAATCACCACATAAAGCAATCATTTCTGTCAAGCAATCAGCCCATTGGTGACTGTGATCACTCTGATCACAAGCAAAATGGACCGCATAAGCCAAGCAACTCACAAACAGACTCAAATCAGCCATTCGGGCCGACCACTCATGGCTCGAAATGACCGCAAGACACATGAAAGAGCGGACCGATGAAAGAGTGACTCCATGGAGAAATAGAGGCATTCTGATTGTCAGAAAATGAACCATTCTCGACGGCGATTTGCGACCGAATAGGCGAGTTTGCTTGCCGAGGTTGAGTCACGCTCTCACGCGAGGCAGCAAAGGCCCATTGGTGTCTCATAGGAGGGTCCGCTGAGTCATCTGAGGCATCTGATGACATTCATCCAGCCCACACCGAAGTCCGTTTCATGCTGAGAAAAAGTCCCTTTGCCAAGAAAGCGAATTGCGTGCATGCCAGTGCATGGTGCCACACCGGCAAGCTACTGTACCAGATGGCGTCAACAGATCTCGCTCTTTCATCTCATGACGTGTCCTCATTGCAATCGTAGGTGCTCTCAGCATCTGCGTGTCTCTTATGTTTCTTGTCTGTTAGTTACAAAAAGGACCCAACAACTCCCTCCCTCGCCGTGCATGCAGCCATCCCGTACGTTTTGCATCGTCCCTTCTTCCCTGTAATCGCACCATACGCCTACACGTACACACACATACCAATCACGCCATTGAGTGATGATCGCGAAAAATGCGCGGCAGAAAGACGCTTGAAACCACACACACACACACACACATGCACACGCATCGACACACACACGCTAGACACGTACGTGTGTTGATCTGTCTTGGGTAGGTGGTGTTGGTTTCATCATCCTTTGTCTCTGCGATGCGTCACGTTCAGAGTGTCAAGCCGAGGCGCTCGACATTCTGGCCGTGACAGACCGAAGGGCTAGGAACAATAAGCCACCACAACATGTTTTATGCCCTTTCGCCCTCTACATGTGCCATCGAAAAGTGCGCTCTCTCTCTTTCACCAGCCTCATGACCCTACCCACATGAGCATTATGCACACCCACACCCAGACACGCACGCGGATTCATGGAGCGTGTCCAATCCATCCCGTGGTCAACCGCGTCCGTGCGTGTACTCGACGGGCAAAACTTGACGCATACAGTGACGACACACACACACACACACACAAGGCAAATCACAGACAACAGCAGCACCAGCAACAGCAGCAGGAACAGCATGAGTTCATTCAGCAAAGCACAGAAAAGGGCAGCAGTAAGTGAATGAAACACACAACACGCGATGCGTACACACCGTACACACGAGAGCCGCCACGTTTCCATCGCACCAGAAAAATTGGCAGGAGGGGGGCTGGGCAATGGAGGGGCACTCTCAATGTGCAGCCAATCGTCCACATGCATTCGCACATACACGCACACACACACACACACAGAGAGAGAGACAGACATCTACCGTGCAGCGACCAAGGTGAAAGCAACCAGCAGGTGGACGGCGTCACAGAATGCGTGTGATGGTGAGTGAGAGTCGCATGGACAAGTGGCCTGACATGCAGATGAGTGGAAACAAACAAGGGAAAATGACCATGAAAACGAAACGAAAGAAAAGCACATCGGCAAAACGCCGCATGAGACAGACACCATGTGCACCGCAACCCACATCTAGAGCAGGAAGCCTTCCTTCTCCTCCAGGGCAAGAAACGCCTCACCTGCACCAACCAACCGACGACAACGAACACCAACACAACGAACGCATCGCATCAACATAGCGCACACGCCATTGTTGCTGTGTTTCCTTTCCCATACGTTTCTTGGCGATCTTGGTCTGGCACGCGACGCAGTCGAGATACGAGTCGTGTGGTGGCTCCACCGGGACGCTCACCGCCCTCCCCTCCAGCACCTCAGGGGCGATGGACAGAGGCAGCGGCTCACTCGTGGACGCCAACGCGCTGACGAGGCCGCACCACACGATGCTGCCCCTGTCGCGTCTCTGACGGCCGGTGTCGGCCAGGAGTGACGGCTGGCGGGAGGGGGGGCAGTCGGTGGCAGCTGAGGATGACGAGTGGTCGTGTGTGGAGAGGAGCGAGACCTTCTCGTCCTGCTCGTCGTCGCACTCAGCGTGGTCTGGCACCGTGGTGTGGGAGATGGTGCTGCCAGGAGACACAGATGGATGAACAGGACGTGTTTGGGTGGGCAGGTGTCGCTTTCTCTCTGTTGTGTTTTGTGTGCGCGGCTTACAGTGCCTGTCCGAGTCGGTCCATGGTTGGCTCCACACGCGCCGGGTTCATGATAAACTGACGAACGAACCTGCAGAGCAGCACCACACACACGCACAACCAACCACCCCCACGTGTGTCCATGAGCAAGTGCATCCATCCATCCATGTGTGCTGTTGTGTGTTGGCTCAGCTGACCAGTCGAGTCCCATGGCCTCCGACACAGGATCGAGCGCTTTGAGCCCGGAGAGCCTCAGCCTCGCCGCCCAGCGGCGACACACACCCTTCAGCCTGGCGCTCACACCCAGAGCAATGTCCTCAGTCGTCGCATTCTCTCCCCAACTGCACACACACATACATCCGGAAAGGCGTCAACTGATGAATTCATGCAGACAGTCATTCATGCAGACAGTCACTGGCGCACCCATTGGTGTTGAAGGCCGAGTCGTGGATGGTGACATAGTCGGCCGCCCGGTCGTCCTCCCTGACGTCGACCTCCATCTCGCCATGCCATTGGTCGCTGTCCCACATCTCGTGGAGAGGCTCCAGCTTGGTGAAGCGACGCAGCCGCTCCTTTTGGCAGTCGTCCTGGTCCGCCGGGAGCGTGATGCACCTGTTGCCCTCACCCTCTTTCTCGCGCTCCCACGTGATGGTCAGGTCGCTGGTCGGGCCGGCACACTTGACGTACTTGTACTCCTGCATATTGAATACAGAGAAGATCACATGTTCGTGTGTATCAGCGGGGGGGGGGGGGGGGGGTTTTTTCCCC
>CDMY01000308.1:0-13297 GCA_001179505.1 Vitrella brassicaformis | reverse complement strand
GGGTTCTTTCCCCTCACCACTTTCTCGCCGACGGGGATCTGGAAGCACCCATGATGCATCAACACACACAGAAAGACGGCAGGCACATGGACTCAGTGCTCGTCTGGCCGGCGATTGGCGACTGGTGTTGTCTGACCTCCACTGGTGCTGACACCCACAGGGGGTAGAGGTCGGTGTCGGTCTTGAGGCTCAGCCCGTCCCTGACCTGCCAGTCCCCCAACGCAGGGATGGACCCCACCACCTTGACGCCCTCCTTCCACGTCGACTCGCACACCACCTGCGCACACACAGATGCATCGAGACGTGCCTGTGCCGCCCCAAGATCTTCCCCTCCCAGCCTCTCGTGCTCACCTCAAAGACGACTCTTCTCGTGTGCTGCCCATTGGCAGCTCTGAACCGGGGCGAGCCCACTTCAGATGAGGCGAGCGACGTGGGCGCGTAAGCCGCAGACACGTCTCGGTACACATACGACGATGGATCTCCGTAGCCGTAGCCGTAGGCGTCATTGTGGGACGGAGCCGATGAGAGAGCACTGCCACCGTAAGCTGGCGCCTGCCGTGCGTGGCTGAGGGTGATCGGCGAGGAGGGGGTGGGCGGATCTGGCTGGGTGGTGTCTGTGCCAATAGTGTCTGTGTGTTGGTTGGGAGACGAGGGAGGGACGATGGGAGGCTGGAAGAAGGTCAGGCCCTCAAGGCTGCTCGTCCACATGGCTCCGCGAATTAGGATGCTTAGGGCATTGCGTGAAACCGTCACTCGCCCGACGCGAGCTAAGATTTGCGAAACGATGCATTGCTCCACACAATGGCCACTGCGTGCAATACAGTCACGAGTTATGGCGATGGTGGACAGCAAAGCGGGCTTTGCGTGACTTGCATCACTCCTTGAGGCAACCTTGAGGCCAGCCTTGAGGTGGGCAGCGGACACGAGAGAATGAGAGGCCAGAAATCCCATACTCCCTGTGCCACGTGTGGCGATGCATGTAGAGCGCCGTGCTGATGGCTGCCGGTGCACAAGGCCAGCGGCGGCCTGATGCCACCGGGTACCGTCTGGAGGACGTTGACGTCATGTACGCCCCGGGCACCAGCGAGGCCACGAGAAGGCTGGGCGGCGGCATCATCTGTCGGGCCTTCGCTGACGAGCAGGAAGTGAAACAGCTGATTCAGCACGATGGGGCCGACGCGAAAAGTCTTCCAGGGCTGCGGGCGCGGGGCTGTTCACGTGGGATGGCGTATCGGCTGCTGTCGCTGGCTATCGATGATTTAAGCGGCATCGCCATGACGTCCCGCTGGGCGATTGACAACGAATGGCGTGCTCATCCAATCAGTCTTCCCCAATGGCCGTCCCGCCAGTTGGAAGCGGCCATCATCAACGCCCTGGTCAGCAGATACCAGAGACTCACGACCTTACAGACGCCCATCCAGTGTTGTCTGTGTCTGTGATGTCACAGATCGATGGCGGCGCCGACATCGGCTTGGCGGTCGACGCTGCCTCAAGGCCGATGAGGGTGGCGATCTGTGGAGGCAATGATGAGGCCGTCAGTGTCCTGTTGGCGCGCGGCGCTGCTGTCCGCCAAGAAGTCGACGACTTCGATAGCTTCGTCATGTCGCTGCCCGATGCCATTGCCGCCCGAATTGGCCGTCGGGTGCCCCTCGACTACGAGCGGCGGCTGTTATCGATCTATCGGCGGCTCATCCAGAACGACGCCACACTCGCAACGGAACAAGGAGGTGACGGCCTCGGCTGCAATCTGGTGCACGACGCGGCCTGCCGCGAGATGGGGCAATATTCCCAGGCCTTCGTTGATGCCTACCTGGACCTGCTGGTGGCCAATGGCGCCAGCCTAACCGCACAAGGCCGCCACGGATGGACGCCCCTGCACCTGGCGGCACGGGTCCCCTCTCCCTGCGTTGCCGACTTCCTGTGCCGCCACGCGCCACCAGCGGAGATCAACAAAGGAATGCCGCTTGACCCCAATAAGACGCCGCTCGTCTTCGCCGGCTCAGGGCTCGATTGGGCGGTTCAGGCCTCCCAAGATGACACCATGCCTCAGCTCACCAGGGACACAGCCACCAGCGAGATTCCCCTCTACGAGGCGGTCATCCGCACACTCCTGAGAAGCGGGGCGGACATCGACCGCATGCCCACAGCCACCGACAAGGAGCGTCAATGCCGTCAGCTGGTGCTGCCCCAGTACACAACAGTGCTCAACGAGCTGCCCACTACGACGATTGCAGCGGTGAATGCCGCCATGCGGCCTCAACGTGGCCTCGCGGCGTTCCTCATGAAGTCCCTGCCCGCCCTCCTGCCCCACCTGCTGCAGCCCCCTCACACTGGCACCACTCCTGCCAATCCGCCCGCCGCCCCCCTCCTCCCCGCCCCCCCTGGCTATGGCCCACACGAGGCAGAGGCCATCGGCTGGAAGATCGCCGCCATGTGCTTCGACCAAGACGCTGCCAGTGAGGCCATCAGCGGCAGCATTGGCATCCGCAACAGCACACTCGCCCGTCGCGTAACGGCAGCAGCGGAGCACTTTGTCAAGTCGGCTGTGTTCGAGGCCAGCAGCAACAGGGAGGTGGTGGGCGGCATGGCCAATATGGGCGGCCAGATGGTGCGGGTGCCGCTGCAGTGCTTCGCTGTCAACGGAGGGCATTATGGTGGCCACAGGCGGCTGGGGCTGCGTGAGGTGGTCCACAGGGCCCAGCTGGACGAGGCGGCCCGACACGGCATAGAGGAGGGGGCCATCGACAAGGGCTTCAACACTCATCTGGGCAATGACGACTGTGAGTTTGGTGGGTGGCAGCAGCTGGGCCGCATCGACGAGGGGGGCCAGTGGGTGTCGCTTGGCATTAACTGACTCACTGGATGGGTGGGTGGGCGGAGCAGAGAGAAACGGATGGGTGGGGCGGGTTACTTGTGAGAGTGGGGTCAGTTGTCAGGCTGTCTCTGTGGCTGTCTGTCTGTCTTGCGGGATGATGCTCGAGAGGAGAATCTCTTGGTTGATGGATGCATGGGTGCATGAAGCGATAATGGTGTTGGCTGGCTGGGGGTGGGGTGGGACAGACTCATATCGCATATCGAGAGAATGAACGAAGACGCTTGAAAACGAACACCCCCGACGTTGACAGCTATCGAGACGTCCCGTCCCTGTCTCTCTGCGTGTGATGTCTGTGCTGTCCGCATGGATGGCTGGTTGTGCTGTCGCTCGGAGAAAAGATAACAGCACGCTCCAGCCCACTATTTCAGCAGCCGTTGGAAGCTTCGGTTGCAACCGCCGGAAGAGATCCCACCAGCAAAGTTTGTCAGCTGTCGAGGCAGGCAGGGCGCGGCTGCAAAAGTCAGTCAGCCCGACGACGAGAGCGGCAGCTGGCAACGAGGCAGGTCGAGGCGCAGACAAAGGGAGAAGGACAGGGCATTTTTCGTTTCGGCGGGAGGTGGCAGCGATGAAGACCGTCGCTGTGATCGCACTCCTCGCCCTGGGGGGGCTCGCACAGGCTGCAGACCACCTCAGCAGGTCACCAATCGCACCAGTGGGTCGCGGTGGTTTTGAGCCTCTCTCCGTGTGTGTGTGTGTGTGTTCAGGTCCGCAGCAGGTGGGCGTGAGCGTCAGTTGCGTGCTCCAGTGGCCACGGTGACGAGCAAGAAGGAGCTGTTTGAGGCGCTTCTGAAGAACCCAAAGGCAGAAATCGACTTCAAGCCCTCGGGCGGTGCAGCCAGCAAACAGGAGGCCCATGGGAGTGTGGCTGATGACGAGCAGAAGCAGCAGCAGCAGCAAAAACAAGACAGCACCGAAGTCAACACCGAGCAGATCAACCCTATCCCCGGCGACATTGAAGACATCAATGAGGTCGTCCAGGATGACGATGTTGTACTGGCCAATGAGGCAGAGGCAGAGCAGCCGCCAGCAGCAGCAGAAGAAGAAGAAAAAGAGCCCGCGCAGGACACCCAGGCCGCGAACGGCCCGCCTGCCCCTCCCCCACTGCTGCCGACCTGCCACTGCACATTGCCTGGGGGTGAGGGCACCTGCACTGGCGAGTGCGGAAGGGACTATGCGTCCGGCGAGGTGGCCTCGCACGAGCTCTTCCTTTACGGCCGGTTCGAGACGCGGATGTACCCCAACATCTACCACAACGGCACGCTGGCCACGTTCTTCCTCTACAAGAATGAGAGCGACAAGATCGCTGGCGAGAACTGGGCGGAGATCGACTTCGAGGTCCACGGGGGCGGGGCGCACCCCTTCGCGCCGATCCAGACAAACCTCATCACGGGCACACCTGAGGAGCGCATGCTGGCTGAGGAGTTCTTCCCTGCACCAGAGATCCCCAAGGCCGTGCAGGGCACTTATGTGAGGGGGCGCTTCCACATCTTCACCATCGAGTGGACGCCTGCCTACATTGCCTGGTGAGTGAGTAGATTGATGGATAGATGGACCAATGCACAAGCGGCCTTTTCCTCACCGTCGTGTGTGTGTGTGTGTGGTTTGTTGAGTCAGGTTCATCGACGGCTTCCAGATCCGACGTGAGACGGCGTGTCCTGCCTGGGGGAAGCCGCCCAACTCCAAGTGCAATCCGCAGGTCAACGCCCTCAATGAGCCGATGAACCTGCGGGCGTCCCACTGGCCGCTTGAGCCGCACCCGGCCGTCTCGCCGTGGGCAGAATACTGGGCAGGCATCTTCGACGACACGAGCAAGGCCGCATTGCCAGCGGGGCCTTACTATGACTGGATACGCACCTACACCTACGACAACGAGACGAGTACGCCTTGACGAAGGGAGGAGAGAAACGAGGGACGGACATCTGTGTGTGTGTGGTGGCGTCTGGTGCAGGCTCGTTTGTGTTCCATTGGCAAGAGGACTTTGACGGCCCGGGTGTGAATCGGAAGCGGTGGGAGGTGGCCAAGCACACCTACTCGCTAAACCACGCCCAGTTCAACGCGTCCAATGTGTTCATCACCGAGCCGGGACACCTGGCTCTCGTCCTCTCCGAGCGAGGCGACACACACAAACCCAAGAAGGCTGTCGAGAAGAAACTGCCCGACGAGATCGGTACCTTCGGCAGGGAGGAGGGACAAGACAACGGTGTGTGTCCTCCCTCATCCATCCATGTGTGTGTCTGTGTGTGTGTCTGTGTGTGTGCAGTGGAGATACCCACCGATGAGGACGATAAGACACGTACACAAGCACCCACACACAGCCATGCACCCACCCATTTGCACCATTCTTCTCTCCGTCTCTTTCTGCGCGTGTGTTGTGTGTGCATCAGGTCCGGGCAAGGGCGGCCCATCCAAGAAGAAGAAAGGCCCCAAGAAGACGAAGCTGCCTGGGAAGCCCGGCAAGACCGGCAAGGGCGCATCTGCCGCTGACATTGCCGCCGAAATGGTGGAGGGATATGCGCAGGCGGCGACCAATGGCGAGACCACACGTCAATAGGGGGTGGGGGTGGGGGCATGTGTCGATATGGATGGCGGATGGGGAGGGACACTCTCTTCTCTGTCTCTGTGTGCGTGTTTTGCTTGGATGGTGTATTGATGGATGCTGCTGCTGCTGCTGCTGCTTGTGACTGCTGGCTGCTGCTATGTCTGTCTGATGCTTTATTGCCTCCTGCCGCCTCTCCCCGACATCTGTGGATGCCCGTGTGCTGTGTGCCACTGAGTGATGTGGTCGATCTGCTGAAGTTTAATTTTCTGAATGTGTGAAGAAAGAAGCGGCTGCAATCGCACGAACGCCCCGCCACCAACACCACATTCCACATCACACAGCACACACGCTTATTGGCCGGTCGATTAGCTTGGAAGTGGGTGCGTGAGTGAGATGAGTGTAGTCTGCCTGAGTGTCTGCCTGAGGGCCTGCCTGAAAGGCTGGCTGATGTGTCCATGGACGGATGGATGGATGGATTGATTGCACCCACCCCTCTCGCCGCACCTTTCTGTCCACCCCCCTTGCCCACCCAAGTGTTTGTGTGTCTCTCTCCTGTTGACACACGTGTCTTCTTCTTCCCCTGGATATGTCCACACGAACATCCACAGATGCACATGCACATGGGGGGTGGCTGTCTCGTCTTAATGGGTGCCTGGTAGCTGTTGACACAGTGAATGAGTGAGTGAGTGATTGTGTGTGCGCGTGTGTGTGGCTTGCTTGCATGATGCTCGCTAACGTTCCATTCATTTGTTCGGTCGCGCGCGGGTTCCGGGAGGTTTTGAACAGCAGGGAGAGGGGCCTAGAGGTGGGGTAATGTCGATAGCGTCTCATCGACTGCGTGTAGTGTACAAATGTACTTGTGCGTGCCATATGTTGGTATTTGTAATCTCACTCACTCAGCGGCAATACCAACCTACCGGTGTGCGCGGCGCTGCAGGCAGCACAAACAACACGTCACACACGCATATAGTGGCCAGCCAGCTGGCATGTACAGATCGAAAGGACAGACAGGAAGGGACGGACGGCTGCTGGGGTGGGGTGGGATTGGCTGGAATCGATGACGCCCTGCCTGCTTTTTGAGAATGTTCTCATCCTCTCTCTCTCTCTCTCTGTGCGTGTCGATAGCAATTACACCAGCCCTTTATGTACTGTAAGCTATGTGGTGTTATGCGTAGAATAAACCAGAGACAGACAGACAGGAAGAGCAGAGCACCAAAGCGCGTGTCGTGCATGCCCCTCCCTCCCCCCCTCCCTCTCTCCCAGGGACTCATGGCGGTCTGCCAGCTAGTCTGGATGGATGGGCGTGTGTGTGCATGGAAGAAGGTCTGCACAGCGATGACAGACAGACACTGGTGCTGCCTGCCTGCCTGCCTGCTTGCCTGCATGATTGCACGTGTATGTGTGTGTATGTGAATGCGCGTGTGTGTGCGTGTGTGTATGTGTCTACCGATGCCACAAGCGAAGAGACCGACAGGCGGCCTTCTCATTTTTTGTAAATACATGGAAGGCCTTAAGGTACCTGGACAAACCAACGAGTCAGTCCGACACACATGCTTTACACCCCCACGCACAGTCCCTCCCTCCCCCCCTCACCCACCGCCCGCACCATCCCCCAATCCAATCGTTAACGGTGAATGCGTTGACCGTCAGCTACTTTCTGACGATACCGTCGGTACAAATAAATCGGCTGTACAAATAAAACAAAAATGCATATATATACATCAAGAACACCACCGACTGTATTCTACATCTTCCCTTGCATATCCTACACCTCCCCTCTCCCTCTCTCATTCCTAGCCTTGCGTGTCCCGCTGCGGTAGGAGAGGCCGCTGCAGCTCCGTCTCCGGCTGTCCGTTGACAGCGACGCGCACTGCGGGTGAGCCATCTGACGCCATCCCGGGGGAGACAAGAGAAGACCCAGTATTGTGGGTGCCTGCCGGTGACCCTCAAGCCGATGTCGTGTCGCTTGCTGGACGAGATCTTCACCACGAAAGCTGCAGCCGCTGAGACCTATGGCAATAGGGAATGCGGGCAATAGGGGGCCGCGAGAGATGACATCCTCAGGACAGGCACTTGCCGCTGCTGGACCTGCGCCCCCGCCGCATAGTGGACCCGATAGGAGAGCTGAGATGCGTTCCACTGGGCGAGGGCGACAAACAGGCGCTCACACAGGACGCATAAAACGACGCCCGATCCTCCTCACCACGGGAAGCGGGCAGCGAGCCAACTTGTGTCCCCATCGGCCACAGGTCTCGACAGCGAGAGGGACAAAGACGGAGCCCGGCACCGCTCGCACCGTCAATCCATACAGTCGCGGATCCGCCGGTGGGACGGTAGAGTCGCCAGGCGGAGCGGATGTCCATCCGCTGATTGTTGGGGTCCCCATCAGGAGGCGTCATGCCGAGCTCGCTGGACGAGATCTCCACCACTGCTGCAGCCGCTCCTTCGACCTCATGAAGAATAAAATCGGTGAGGGGCTGGAAGGAAGACACAAACGATTCAAGCAACACACACAGGAGTAAGCCATTGATGCATGGGGTGACAGCCACCGTTGAACGTACTCTGGGTCCACTCCATCATAGGTGACGAAATCCCACTCGTCGAGCTTGATGCCGGCGGCGTCAAACACCGATTTCATGTAGTACTTGCCGGTCCCGGCCGTGATTCTCACTGGGGTGCCCTTGCTGTGGGACAGACAAGGAGAGACAGCATGTGTGTGTCGTTCCCACACTGGCTGGCCCACGGCGTGCACCTGTTCGCCTTCCTGTTCATCCCCTTCCCTCCCGCTCTCCCTTCTGGCGTACCTGTAGTATTGGCGGAAGTAGGTGGTCTCTTTATCTTCGCCAGTCCAGCTAAGCTCCAGAAATGAATCGGGGTCATTCCTGACAGATTCCCTGAATGAGCGAACAGGACACAAACGCCATTGGCTGACCGACGGACATCTGCTCGCCTGCGTGTCTGCCTGCCTGTCTGTCTGTCTGCGTGTCCTCACGTACCAGGTTCTCCCTCTCAAGTCCCTCGCACCGCTGTTGAAGATCTTCTCCAGCTCAGTCTCGCCCTTGCCCTTGCGCTCAATGGTGCACGTGGCCTCGAGCCATTCGGAGTTGATGAAGAGATGCTTGTTGCCAAGCATCACGCGAACGCCCTCGCCCTGAGTGGCCATCTCAGGATGGATCTCGCTTTGCCGCCGTGAGTGGCTCAAGGACCTGACAGACAGACAAGCAGACACCTCAAAATTCCACGTACGCTCCTCACTCACCGGAAATCGATTCTGAAAGCAGAAATCACCACTGTGGCACCTTCTGACCTTCTGGCTGCTCCTGGCTGCCTGTGTGGCCTTCCTGCGGGCCTCTCTGCTGCTGATCTATCCGTTTGGTGCTGTTGGCCTTTCCCCTCCTCACTTCTAAGCTCGCATTTTACCGATCGCCTCCGAAGGCCTTTTCCCATTGCACGGGGGCCGGGCGGCGGCTAACGTGCTGATCTAAACCCTACTTAATGCGTAGCGCTTGCGAATTTGGTGAATGCGGTTGGTGTGCAGCAGTGCGTGGCAGACAGACAGACACTCTCACACCGTGTGCTCGTGTCAACGAACAGGGAGGGCCTGCGTGTGCAGTGTGTGAATGCGTGTGTGTGTGTGTGTCTATCGAGTGGAGGCAACAAAGAAACAAACAGAGAGACCGATCGACCGGCCGGCGGCCTTTTCAGTTTTCGTACTGACATGGAAGGCCTTAAGGCCTTAAGGTACTTAGACGGACAAACCAAAGAGTCCGTCCGACACACATCACATGCTCTACACCCCCACACACAATCCCTCCCCCCCTCACCCACCGCCCACACCATCATCCCCCAGCACACGGAACACCTTGCGCATCCGAAAACTGACAGGCGGACTGACAATGGTCAGCACGCCCCTCCCGGCGTCCCATTCCCACCACCCCCCTAGCTCTTCTGCACTGTGCTGCCTGTCTGTTGTCCGCTCGCCAAGCGCATCAAACCTGCTGTCTTGTCCCATCAGGTGCACACCAGTGACACGAGCTCCGGCGGCCGTGCTGTTGAGGCCCGCAATCACTACCTCAATGTGCATTGGGGTGGTGGTGGCGTCTTGTGCTGCGTGTCGGTCAGCTGTGGCGGGTGTGATGGTGATCTGGCCGACAGTGCCGTCTCCTCCTGTTGGGCCGTCGAAACGCTGCGACACCACTGCACGCAACCTGCAATGCAATGGACACGCGCCACACGCGCCATACACACACACATGAAAGGTCGGTCGTCTGCTCTTTGTGTGTGGCGAACGTGCGATAGACAGGGCGGTTGGTGTCCGTGTCGTAATGGTCCACAGAGCGCCCATCATCCGCCACCACCATCTCGAATTCCGATCCCTCTCGACTGGCGAACACCCTCAGCGACACACTCCCACCCTCACCCACACCTCCCTGCTGTTGGTCCAGCGTCATGGGAAGAATCGCCCCGCTCCTCACGTAGGCAGGGAGGGTGTACACGCCATCTCCAGCACGGAACAGGGAGACGTTTCGCAGCCACTGGCCGCCGGCAAAGGGCGTGTGTGGGTGGTGGTAGCTGTGCCAGTGCGAGTCGGCTTGAGGGAGGTCAGGGAGGTAGACGTCGGTGTGTGTCTGGCCGTGCCGGGCGGCGAAGGCCACCATGATGTCGGGGCCGACCATCTTTTGGCTGCCAGCCATGAGGCGCACCGTCATGTCAGCTGGGAAGTAATACCTGTGCACCAACACACACGCATGGAGGTCATTCAGTCAACCAACGCATCCAGTTACCAGAGTGGCGCGATGACGGGCAGGCCGTGCTGAAAGGCCCGGTGAGCAAGGGCGTAGAAGTACGGTACCAGCTCATACCTCTGGCGGATGTTGAACCTAACCACACACACACACAAATGCACGAACAGACAGACAGACAGACAGACATGTGTCCATCTCATTGTTACCTGTTGCTGTCGATCCATCCAATCTCTGCAGGCGAAATCCGGTACGTGCAGCCCCTTCTGCTGTGGCCACTGGGACACTTGTTCTGCCGTATGTTGCTCGTGTGCACACGCAGGGGGATGTCAAACCACACACTCGCCGCCAGCCACTTGGAAAACATCTCATCCTCAGACGGCCGGGCGTCTTTAACGGTTGCCGTGTCGTTCGGGAGAAACCATCGCTTGAAGCCGCCTGTGTCAGTGCCGTAATAGTCGATACCCACTGTCACCTGCACACACAGAAAATGGCCGAAAAACGGCGGGTGTGTTTGCCATGCGGTCTACCATCCATCCATCCATCCATTCATCCGTACCATGTTTGCTTGTGCCTGCATGTGCATGGCGAGCGCGTCGAGCCTGCTGGCGATGTCGCCGCTCCACATGGCCGCACCGAACCGGTGGATGCCGAGGGTGCCTGCACGGGAGAGCATGAAGGGCCGCTGGACGGTTCTGGTCCTGTTGTCACGGTGGTCGCGCACATAGCCTTCATAGATACTCTGCAGCCATAGGAAGTTGTACCTATGTGATGCACACACACAAAGACAGAGACACAATAGAGAGAGAGAGAGGGATGGATGGTTGTCGGAGTGCTTACAGGTTGTGAACGTCTGCGTGTCGCTTTCCCCCGTGGTAGCAGGCGATTCTGTCGTAGTTGGAGGGCTCGCCGAGGTCCGTCCAGTGGCCAAGAACGCCGTTTCTGATGATGTTGGGGAATCGCCTGTTGTCATGCACCCACCTCGCCGCTTTCTCGTTTGTCCAATCTATCATCGAGCCCTCACCCCACCACCTTACACACACACACACACACACAGAGAGACAGGAACGTCCAAACACTTATGGATTTCCCCCATGCATATCCATGATTGCTCACTCGCTCAGTGAGATCGGCGTGTGTCGGTCGCTGCAGTTGACAGCAAGGTACCCCTGTTCCCTCATCTGCCGGTAGGTGAGGGTGCCCGCAGACACGTAAGACTCCTCAATCGCAATGACACCCAAATCGTCTCGGCGATATGCCTCGATGTGTTCTCGAGGCTCCGGGAATCGCTGTGTGTCCCAGTCGAGTGCGCCGATGGACGATTGGGGGCTCCCCGAGCGGATGCCCCCGAACCAAGAAAGATCTGATTGATACACGTGGACAGACACATATGCGGACGGCCTCGTGTGTGCCGGTCGTGTGGGCTGCCGGCCTACCGAGAACGATGCCGTCGATGGGCATGTGAGCGTCGCGGACGCTCTTGACCACCGCATCGGCCTCTTCCCACGACTCAAATCCATACTCACTCATCCACTGACACACGACACAACACACACACACATGTGCATACTTGAGATCCCTCGTCTATCTCATGTTCACTCACCAGTCCAAATGCCTTCCTGGGCGGGACGGGCGGTGTGCCGACCAGCCGCATGAAGCGCGACCGCACATCCAGGGGTTGCTCAGCCACTATGACGAACAAACGATGCGGCACGTGCACTGGCGTGTTGGGGGTGGCGATTGTCCACCAATCTGGCGATGAGAAATCCCATGATCTGATTGATCAACACACGAGTTGGACCGTGTGCCGGCGCGTTGTGCATGTGCTTACTGTTTGTAAGTGTTGTCGAGTAGAAGGCCGAGGAAAGACTTGTGCCCGGGTTTGGGCAGAGCCAAGAGGAATGGGAATTGCAGCATTCCCCCTTTGCCTACACACCTCAACCACCACACAACATAACACAGCCTCAATGCACCCACAGCACACTCTTCCCTCCCCTCAATCATCCCCTCACTCACCAGTCGTCTCTCGCGTGGTATCTCCGTCTGTGCCAGGGTTGTTCCTCATCTCATTGCCAAACTCATCGGCAGACCCGAATCGGCCCCATTTGACCCAGTCGCCGTCAGCCTTCCCTGCTCGCATAAGCTGCTGCCCCACACCATACGCGTGGCTGAAGGCGCCGGCATCCACCCTGACACCTGTGAGCCCGCCCTTCTCCGTCGCTGCTGCTGCCCAGCCGTCTGCACATAGCTCGGTGACCCTCTTGCCAAATCGATGGACCTCCAGACATCCACCGCTCTCCCGCACTCTGATGCCCCCTCCCTGTATGGACCTGTCCGTGCTGCTGACGGCGCAGTCGTTCTTGTGAATGAGTGAGGCAGTGAAGTTGCGCTCGAATAGCATCGGGCTGGCTTCGATTGGCGCCTCGACCGACGGCCCAGAGCTGCCCTTGCCGAACTCGATGTGCGTCGTGTTGGGATCGATGATGGACACCAGTACATAGCCTTGCACGTGCTGAAATCGGAAGCGAAGCTTGATGCGACAGAGGCCGCCAGCGGCAGCCTCCATTCCTCTGAAGTGAAGGGCATCTTGCGCGAGCAGATCTGCAACACAAGAACACATAAAAGCAGTGGGTACCATGGCGGTGCGTTGTTTGTTTGTCCCTGTTTGTGCGAGTACCTTACCTGGTCTGTCTGGCTCCTTATGATCTCCTGTGTCGATGGGGCGGATGATGTAGCTTCTGAGTCCGCCGTGAGTGGAGATCCACAACAGGAGGATACACGGACAGCTCACCAGCAGCACCGTGCACAGCAAGCGGAGCCGTCGCATACAAGTGCTTTCACTGATCTCTTACAAGCTCGCACTTTTTCCCCGGGAAGCCCCCAAGAGGGGGTAGTGTGCGAAAAAGGCCGGTGAGGACCTTTCCTGCAGTTAGCTGAATAGAGGATCTGCTGGGCGGTAAGTCCCAGAGTAAGAGTGCTTTTACTTTAATAAGACCGATGGACTGGCCAGTCAGTCAAAGTTGTTTCTGTCCATGTATGGCATCATGAAGGGTGGTCAACACAGATCTCACTTCGGTGATGGCTGATAAGATCGTGTCTCCTCAGAATGCTTTCCTTGTCTTTCCTTCTCTTCTCCTCTCT
>CDMY01000307.1:114535-127730 GCA_001179505.1 Vitrella brassicaformis | reverse complement strand
ACGGCACCACCAGCCCCGACACGACGACCACCGTGTGAGCCACACAACGACAGACAGACAGACAGACAGACAGATATGACTGACACAGAGGGAGGAGAGACGTGAGTGACGGATAGAGGGCTGACTTGATGGATGGATGGATGCAGTAACTGCTATAAAACGGACGGACGCCGCACCGTGGCTGTTCCTTCTTCGCTTGCAGGGGTTCGAGCTGGAGGGGGCACTGAAGCTCAAACTTGAAGGGACGGGAGCGGTTTCTCGACGTGTCAGACCCCCAGCACCTTCTCTGAATCAACGGACAGCAGCGAGAAGGGTAGCCCTTGACTGGCCCGTGACAGCCACAGGAGCTTTATGTAAGCGAGAGAAACCAGGAGGGGAGACGGTCAGATATCTGCATATGTGTGAGCAGCTTGACTTGATGGCCACTCCTTCACCGAGACCGAATTGGTTTCAGCGCATCCGTCCGAGAGATCGGTGGCGTGTGTGGCAGAAAACCCGCACGCCCGCCATGCGGCAGCGCATCGGCACTCATCTGCGGATCTTCATGCTCACACCATCCGAGCTGGGCCTCTTGCTGGACAACCTGCACAATGACGATGCATTCGCACGGGCGGCGCGTCGTTGTCGCACTCGGCAGAGGCGGAGACTTCGAGTAAGTGCGTCTTTGTGCAGCCACGCCCACGCAACGACCTGTTTGGTTTCTTGTGTGTGCGTACGTGTCTGTGCGCAGGAATTGCGAGACAAGCTGTGGTCCGAGGCCCCGATACGTTGGCTGCCTGGTGTGGTCGGTGTGAGCATCCTGGCGGCCGTGGCAGTCACGACACACTTCAAGGAGATCCGGCTGCTGGCGATTGTCATGATAGCCTTTGTTCTTGTGGTGGACATTTCGATTGAGACCTGCATGTGGTGGTCAGTGGCCGACTCCGGTGATCATTATGTGGAGGGAGACCAACAAATGCCGCTGGTCAACGGAGGGTCGGCCACCGAATTGACGAAGTACGTCTGTGAGGGCGGGAAGAAAGCGACAGTGTCTTGACCGAATCGGTTCTCCCTCCCTTTTGTCTGCTTGTTTCTGCGTGCAGCCAAGAAGAAGGTGCATGTGAAGCGGTTGTGTAAAAGTCAGTCGTAGTGAGGGGTAGGGGGGGGCCGAGTAGAGTATGTAGAGTAGGAGATAATTGACTGACGTCATCGCTATCCGTAGGGCAGCGTGTAGAACAGACGGACAGACAGACAGACAGACAGACAGACTGGCTGGCAGGCGCATGAGTGCCGTGAGTGACCACAGCAACGAGCAGAGGGCAGAGGGGTCTGATGGCTGCATGGCAATGAATGCATGGACCCATGCTTCTGTCGGCCTGCAATGCCATCGGATGGATGGGATGGAATGGGCGGCTGTGGGTGGATGTAGCTGTCAGTTATGATTGGGAGGGAGCTTGCGTGTGTGGGTGCGTCAAAAGGGATGGAGGCGAGACACGTGCACGGTTCACGAGACTGACATGATTGACGAGTCAACACTTATTGGGGTAGATGGGCAGAGAAGCGGATATGCACACTCTCACTCTCACTCTCACTAGTGCATCCACCCAGCCAGAGATGGATGGACAAAAGAGCCACGGAAATGCGTAGATCTTCGAAGATCTGTCCTCTCCGTTTCCACCATTCAAAGTAACCTCAAGAGGAAGGGTTTTTGCCTCTAAGCTCGTTCGGCCGATCGCTCGCTGGCAAGTTTTTCCCCATTGCAAGTGCCAATGAAGGACGCCACCCTGCTGATCTAAACACTAGCTGTGCGGGGGGCTGCAAATTCGTTGAATGCACTTGCGGTTTCGTTCCTCCTTCACGGCCCCAACTCGAACCTCGTCCCCTGAGGAAAAACACGCTTCCAACCACCAGGGAGCCTCAGGGTTCCCCGACCGGAACAGTTAGGACGCCCTTATGGCATACTCCGGCCAGCCCACTCCCCTTCCCGCACCCGTCGTCACCTATGGGGGACCCGAGGGAAGAACACCCGATCAGCCTGGAGGAGCTCATGCTTACGACCCACGAGACCTTGAATGGCAGGGTGGGTGGACGAGAGGGGGAAGACTCCACTAGGCCTCAACTTTCGCTTGTTTGCGCCGTTGCGTGGTGCAGGTCGTTGGTCTGATGGCGTGTTCAACTGTGGAAGCGACGGCTCTAGCTGTTTTTGGGGCACCGTCGGCCTCATAATCAACCCCATTTTTGCGTACTTCAAGGTGTGCAGACGCAGAAGTGGAACAAAGGCCTCCGATTGCCCCTTTGCTCTTACATGGATGGCTGTAGGCGTGGCCCCTGGACGAGACAAAGATCCTCCATTGGAGCACGGGCAAGAAACACGGCCCTTCCCGTGCTGTCATCACATATGTATGCCGCTCTGTGTGTCGATGCAGGCTTCACATTGTTCTTCACCCTCTGGTCCCTACAATTTGTGATACCGATTGTCCAGCAAGCTCTCTCTTTCATCCCTAACATCAGCCCGATCGCCGGCTGGATGTTCACCGTGTTGTCCGTGGTGTTTGCCATCGCATTGCTGGTCCTCAACCTTCACTACCGGACCAAGCTGCGAGCGTAAGGCCGCTTGACAGTTCCCAGCTGGCAGACACACATTCGTTCACTCCTCCGGGGGTTTGTGTGGATAGCATGGTGTGTCAGGTATTATAAAATCCAGGAGACAGACGGCTTCGGGGTGAGGGCGCAAGATTCATGTCTCTGCACTATTGATCATCGGCCGTCGATTTTTTGCCGCTGCAGGACTGCTGCTGTGTCTTCTGGTGCGGCCCTTGGTGAGGATCGACAGACAGACAGCGGACAAACAGACAGACAGACAGACAGAAAAACAGTAGACAGACAATGGCCAGACATATTCAGCTGGCCCTTTCTGCTGACGTGTATGTTACTGACAGCACCTTCTGTCAGGAATATCGGCACGTGATGCGGTGAGCTCTCATCTATCGACTTATACAGATCGCTTCCTGTCTCCTGTCGGCATGGTTGTGATACACATCAGGGCCCACGGCTTCAAGGACGACATGCCCCCAATCACGCCAGGCGGCCCACTGCAAACACTGCCAGGGGCGGGAATGGTGCTGGTGCCCGGCCAGGTGCAACCAATGGCAGTGCCGCCGGGCACTGTGCTGGGCCAGCCAATCCAGCCTCCAGTTGTGACCCCTGCGGAGCCGGCCGGTCAGCAGACGATTATCATCCAGCCTGAGGCTGAGCAGCAGGGGCCGCCTGGCTACTAATCTGGCGCCCTCCCAGCCCTCAATGTGATGTATGCGTAGGTAATTAGTCAGTGTCTTGTCGTAGCCTCTGTTGTTAGCTTCAATGTAGATTTATGATGAATCATGTCTCAGTGTAGACACACGAACGTCTCACAAGATGAGTCGCACGTAGATCAGAACATAATGTCAGAGAGGCTCAGAGAGCAAACGCTCACTCAGATCAGAGGTCCCTCGGAGGCATGAATTCAGTGGGTCTGCATGGGATCTTTTGTGCGAATCACTACTGAAGGAAAAAGAGGGCTGCAAAGAAATTCTGGTATTGACCGAGGCCCCGACTTGAGGCCCCGAGACTTCACAGACATTTTCCCCTCTTCCCCTTCCTGTTTCCTTCCGTATCATGGTATATTCCGGCCAGCCGACTCCCCTGCCAGCACCCGTCGTTACGTATGGGCCCTCCCGCGGAGGAGGGCAGGCTTTCGACCCACGAGACCACGAATGGCAGGGTGGGCGGGCAAGAGAAGACGCACGAACAAGACTAAGTCTTGATCCGTGCTGCATGCAGGTCGTTGGTCTGATGGCGTGTTCGACTGTGGAAGCGACGGCTCTAGCTGTTTTTGGGGCACCGTCGGCCTCGTAATCAACCCAATTTTTGCCTACTTCAAGATGTGCAGAAGCCCACACGACGACCCTCGATTTGTCCCTCTACCTCACTCGCTCCCACATGGATGGCTGTAGGCGTGGCCCCTGGACGAGACAAAGATTCTCCGATGGAGCACGGGCAAGAAACACGGCCTTTCGCCCTTTGTCACCACGGGTGGTCTCTCTCCTATGTGCTGCCGCAGGCTTCTGGTTGTTCTTCACCCTATGGATGATCTCGTGGGTGATATCGATTGTCCAGCAAGCTCTCTTCTACATCCCTAACATCAGCCCGAATCGGATCGCCGGCTGGATGTTCAGCGTGGTGTCTGTGGTGTTTGCCATCGTATTGCTGGTCCTCAACCTTCACTACCGGACCAAGCTGCGAGCGTAAGGCAGCTGCTCAGCTAAGAGGGACTTCTACTACTCATTTCTGCCGATCGTCTTCTGTGGTGCGTCGACGTCAGGTATTATAAGATCGAGCCGCTGGATTGTGCCCAGGTGAGGACGCATCAGAGTCGTGTCTCTGCACCATTCTCATTGCCCGTTTTCTTGCCGCTTCAGGACTGCTGCTGTGTCTTCTGGTGCGGCCCTTGGTGAGGATCGGCAGACAGACAGCGGACAGACAGACAGACAGAAAAACAGTGGACAGACAATAGCCAGACATATTCAGCTGACCTTCTGTTGGGATGTATATCTCTGACAGCACCTTCTGTCAGGAGTATCGACACGTCATGCGGTCAGCTGAATGCATCCATCTCCCTGCCCTCTCCCGCCATGGTTTTTGACCCCATCAGGGCACACGGCTTCAAGAAGGACATGCCCCCAATCACGCCAACCGCGTTGCCACAGCCTGGAGCGGGGATGATGCTGACGCCGGGTCAAGTGCAGCCAATGGTGCTGATGCCGGGGACTGTCCTCGGCCAGCCAACCCAGCCTTCGCAGCCGTACGTTGCCACCTCTGCTCAGCCGGCCGGGAAGCAAATGGTCCTTATCCAACAGCAGCCGCCTGCCTACTAGACTTCGACTACTCAGTGAGTCAGTTCTGGGCCTCGCTGATATGAGTGAGACAGCGAGTGAGACAGCGAGTGGTCTTGTGGGTCAGAGGACTTTTGGACGGATGCGTATGTACGCTTTGGGCAATGCATAGTAGGGCATTGTGTTTGCAATGAATGCCATGTCACTGAGGGAAAAAGGAAAGTCTCCCGCCCCAGCCAAAGTCCAGTGAGCAAAGCAATGTCAGTCAGATCAGGCAGGGAGGCACGAGAAAATACGAGACACGGACATATAGGCACACACTTTCACCTGCGCACGCTGCCCACGGCACTGGCCGCGCTGCTGCTGTGGCTGCGCCTGTCGTCCTCATTGTTGTACATGTGCTCCTCCTGCTCCTCGTGAATCTCCTCCAGCAGTGTGTGCATGAACCCATACTCCTTCCTGCCCGCATTCTCCACCGCAAACTGCTCGTGGCAGAATGGGCACGTCACCTCGGTCAGCAGCACGTTGTGCACGATGAGGGCGTTCTTGCAGTAAGGACACACGAGCTGGAACACCACCGTGCGCACGCGAGCACGCTGGGTGGGGTGCTGCTCGTTTCCCTGTCCCAGCATTCGCTCGATGATCGATGCCCATCGGGTGGTTCGCTGCGGCGTGAGGGTGGCATCGCCTGCATTGCTGGCTGTGTCGCTCATTGTGGATGCTTGCTGCAGCTGCGCGCAGATGCGGCCTCTATGCTGGGTGAAGCTGGGCACTTGACTCACGATCGACGTGGCCTGGCTCCTGTTGCTCGTGGCGCCGATCGTGACGGACGAGGCAGGCTTGCTGAGCACCACATTGGACCCTTTCTTGCTGAGGGCAGGGCCGGCGACTGCGGCATCACGCGGCGTGAAGGAGGGGAGCGGTGTGAAGGACGGCAGGGGGAGGGACGCATTGACACTCGATTCGAAGGATGTCTGCCCTCTGCCGAACGTGTGCGTCGATCCGGGGCTCATGAAGGGGTCCGTCAGTTGGGTGTGTGGATGAGCGTCAGTAGGGCCGTCAGGGTGGATAATGTCGGCCATGGCGGCGCGGCAGCCGCTGAAGAGCAGCACGCCGCAGCAGCAATCGGGGCTCATGACATCGCCCTTGCGCCACAGCCGATGGACGTCCACCAGTGGGACCCGTTTGAGCTCCAGCAGGATGTGCCG
The DNA here is from genome assembly GCA_001179505.1 of Vitrella brassicaformis. Lineage (NCBI taxonomy): Eukaryota > Vitrellaceae > Vitrella > Vitrella brassicaformis. Next base: position 121,672 of record CDMY01000307.1, on the reverse strand, counting down.
CGAGTAGAAGAAGGCCGCCAGCAGGAGGGCGAGGGCGATTGCCAGGCCGAGGGACCACTCGAGCCGGTACATGTGGGTGACGACCAACACGAAGTTGTATGTGCCGTGAATGAGGATGGGCCAAACCTGGAGAGGGAGACACATTTTCCGCGAGGGTGGCTCCTTCGTCTTGTGTCTCAGCTGACCATGATTCGATAGAATCGCGTCTGAAAGTACTTGCCAAGGAATTTCCGCCTTCCCAGAATCGCGCCAATGATGATGCCTGCACACAAACCATAAACAGGGTTGACCAGCCATCGGTCCTGCCTGGCAATGGGTGTACCGGTCAGTGAGTGTCCTGGGACAGAGATCAGCATCCTCAGCACTCCCGCCACAGAGGCCTCGGGCAGCCCCAGCACACTGCTCTCATTGCTGTCTGAGAAGATGTACAGCCAGTTTTCGACCAGGGCGAAGCCGTTTGCTGGACACAGGCACACGATAGGGAAGAAGACACGAGTAGGTACGCGGTCTTTCCTCCTTTGGTGCTCTACCTGCGGCCAGCGAATATCCAATAAGACTTCGCGGATCAGCTACATGATCTTTCCAAAGCACCCGGCGAGCACAGACGTACTTGAGGCTCTCTTCCATCAAAGCCGCGAGAATGTACGCCTCGACAAGGGCCCACAGGATGAGGGCCGTCTCGTTTCGCTCGTCCATCCATCGCTGCACGTGTGACGCCATCGCCCACTCCACCAGCACGCGCACGCAAACAACTGGGATCATCCAGCCGATGGCCTCGAGAAAGGTGTAGAGCATTTGGGTAAGGAATACGTGACGGCGATAGATGAGAGTGAAGTAGGAGAGGATGAGGATACTGGGGGTGACGGCCAGCAGCATCCTGCCCAAGGTCTCGTCCGTTCCTGCCAGCAGGGCGCTCCCGACCGCCACACCCACATAAACCACACAGAAGACGACGGCCGAGCCGCAGCACGAGGGGGTGAAAAAAGGAAATGCTTCGAGGCCCGCACCAAGGACTGCCGGGTCCTCTCTTATCTGGTCTGTTGTAGCCCCCAGGGCGCGCCGGGCTCCTATATCGATCTCGAGCCCTTCAGTCAGCGACACATCCAGGCCCAAACGAGCGGCAGTGCTGCAACAGAGAAAAATATGGAAGGTGAGAAAAAAGGACCACGTGTCCGTCTTACTCACCGGTTCGGTATGTGTGTGATCGAGGCGGTCCTCATCTTGTCCGACCGACCGGGACTGTGTAGGCGCCCTTGGCAGCCGGACATTCGACGCCTCAATTGCGTCGGGCGCCCTCTCCATCGCATTGCCGAGCATCTGAGCGAGGAACCCAGCCGTGCCCTGCAGCCCTTGGCCCCCAAGAGAATATCTTGTCAGCGAAGCTCGACGGGCCGGTGTTAACTCCTCCTCGACAGGTCCGACATCATCCCTGTCACCCCCTGCAGGCTGTGGCTGTGGGCTTACAGTTCCCGCGGCGTCGAGCTCATCATCGCCATTTTCCTCCCCTTCGGCCCCCTCAGCAATATCAGCAATGTCCCCTTGCGACAGCGAAAGCCCGCCGAGAAGAAAGGGGGCTGCCGCTTCCACGTCGGCCTGGCGGAGACCCTCTTCGTCTCGCGACGTGCGAGAGGTCCTCGACGTCCTGCTCTGTCTGTGTGAGGTTTGAGTGGAGGTTCGGCGGCTGTTTGTTCCTGAGAAGCGCCACCCTGGCGTCCTGAATGACGTAGCATCGTCCGCATGGTCTTCATCGACTGACGCCCGGCCGTAGATTGGGACGAGCGAGGCTGTGAGGCCTCTGACGATTTGAGTCCGAAGGGGGAGATGTCCGCTCAATGACATGTCGATGGCCTCTGAGGCGTCTTTTCCTGAAAGACAGACCACACACTCGTGGTCCCCTTTGGTTGTTCAAAGGCGCCTGGTGCTGACCTGCGAACGTGTTGTCGGTAGATAAGCACCCTTTTCCAGCGCACAGCACACCACAGACAACAAACACGTTTTGTCCAGGAAAATCGACACCGATTCACGACTCACGCCTACCTTCTGTATGCGGCTTTGGCACTTGAGAGCGCAAGACGCGACAAGAGGTTGGGGACCAAGGGAAGATTAATTAGATCACATTTTGGATCGCTCGCGCCTTGCGAGCTTAAAGCTTGAAGTGCCAGAGGGAGATCATCCTGGTTATGAGACGCCGTCGAAGAGCTGCCACGTTCAGCTCCACCGCCCGCTGCATTCTCCTCTTGTTTGGCATCGACCTCAGGCGGATCATGGCCTTCCTGCACCATCCGGCGCACTCGCGGTGGCGGACGGTGGCCACATGCTTCCACAGGAGCCCATTGCTGCCAGCTCGGAGGCGCAGGGAGAGCAGGAGCATGATGAGCACCGTGCCTGCCCGGCCAGAGCTGCTTGTTCCAGCTGCCCCAGCGGCTATGGCTGATGATGCTGAGATGGCTGAGGGGCTGCCTGAGGACGTGTCTGGCGATGATCAGGTGGAGCAGCTTTATGATTTCCTTCGGGAGACCCAACGGCTGCAAGTCATCACCGGGTGAGATTATGGAACACACACACACTCACACACACACACACACACGTGTGTATACCTACGGTGCTGTTGATCTCTCTGTCTGTCTGTCAGGGCTGGGTGTTCGACAGAGAGTGGCATTCCGGACTATCGAGGGCCGACAGGCAGCTACTCGAGAGGCCACAGGCCCATCCAGCATGACGAGTACATATTCAACCCCTGGAGTCGCCAACGCTACTGGGCCCGCTCGATGTTCGGCTACGGGGCTTTTGCCCTGGCCAAGCCCAACGACGCGCACATCGCCTTGGCGCGGCTGGAGGCTGCGGGGGCGGTCGAGGGCATCGTCACACAGAATGTCGACAGGCTGCACCAAAAAGTGGGAATCCCTACACTCGAGACACTCGTGGATCCATGCTCATGAGGCACCTGTTTTGTGTGTGTGTGTGTGTGTGACGTGGTATAGGCTGGCTCGAGGAATGTGCTTGACCTGCATGGGCGGAGCGACAGGGTGGTGTGCATGAATTGTGGTCACCAGCTGTCACGCAAGGCCTTCCAGACGCAATTGCTCCTGCTCAACGAGCGCTGGATCGGGAGGTAGCCGCACACACACGGACGAACGAACGGCCCCGGACCCCTCATCTGACTCGTGTTGGTCAACTGGGTTTGGCGCAGGCATGGTCTCGGCGAAGAACTGCAGAATTTGGACGCCCATCGGCTGCGGGCGGATGGGGACGCTAATCTGGACGACATTGTCGACTACGGCTCCTTCACCGTGCCAACGTGCCAGCGGTGCAGTTCTAAGACACAGGAAGGACACCCATCCCATGTGTGTGTATACGAGTGCATCCCTCCCCTGTGTGGGTCCCTGTGTGTGTGGGGGGGTCCCTGGGCGCGGCGCGTCGCAGGTGTGGGGGGATGCTCAAACCAGCTGTGATCTTTTTCGGCGATGTGGTGTCGCCGGCAATCAAACGACAGGTACGGTGCGGATGCACGCCTACAACATAATAAGAGATATTCACGCGGACTAGTGTGTGCGTCCGTCTCTGTGTATGTGCAGGTGAACAAGCAGGTAGAGAATGCCGAGGGCCTCCTGGTTGTGGGATCGTCACTCGAAGTCTTCTCAGGTACCCACAGACACACACATACACACACCACACCCACGTGCAGTGCACGCCTCCACTCGTCACTTGGCTGCCCTGCCTGTCTGTATGTGTGTGTGCGTGACAGCCTACAGGCTGGTGAAGCTGGCGCTGGACCGTGAGGTGCCCGTGGCCATCGTCAACAAGGGCGTGACGCGGCTCGAGAGGGAGGGGCTGGGCGACATGGTGCTCAAACTGGACGCGAGGGCAGGGCACATTCTCAAAGGGCTGGAGAGGAGGGCGCTGCAGAGAGGCGGCGAGAGGAAGTTGCTGAGTGGCTAGTGTAGTGATCGATCATCGGCGAGGGAGAGAGTATTTGTTCGTCGTTTTGTGGGTGGGCCGGGTCTGCGTTATGTAGTAGGGTGTGGTGTTTTCGGCGAGCGGACAGCTGTTTGCACCTGTTAATAGCAAGCGGCGGCGAATTAGTGACTGCGTGAGTGAGTGAGATGCAGTCTTGGCGCTGCTCGGCAATCGGGTCACCGTTCTCTTGCATGTGTTTGACAGCAGACAGGGAGCCGGTCACCTGATGGGGTCAGAGCGGCGAGAAGGCATCACATCAGCCACACACCAAACACCGACAGACAGCAAGTGTCCTCGTCCGTGTGGTGTGTGCGTCACAATGTGGCAGACAGGCTGGGCGGGGGAGTGGGTGATGGCAGACAACGAATGAGAACACTCTCACTCACATATTTCGGCACATTACATTGTGGTGTGTCATTCGGCCGAACAATTGGCCTTACCACGATGATGGACTCAACAAGCCAGCACAAGCCCATGACATCTATTGGGCGAGGGAGAGTATGTGTGGGTGGGTCTGCGTTTGTTATGTAGTAGGGTGTGGTGTCTCGGCGACCATACAGGCAGCTGGGTGGAGGGAGAAGGGAGAACACGGTGTGTGTCCTGCAGGCATCTGTGAATAGCAAGCAGCGGCGAATTAGTGATTGTGTGAGTGAGTGGGTGAGTGAGTCAGGGAGTGAGTGAGTGGGTGGGTGGATGTCTGATGCACTCACTCTTGGCGCTTTGCTGCAGTCGCGTCACCAATTCCCTGTCTGTTGCGACAGAGCAGACAAGGAACCAGTCACGTGATGAGGGCAGAGCGACGAGAAGGCATCACATCAGCCACACACCAACACAGACAGACAGCAAGTGTGCTCGTCCATGTGGTGTGTGCGTCACAATGTGGCAGACAGGCAGCTAGGCTGGGCGGGGGAGTGGGTGATGGCAGACACTGAAGAGCACATAGTGATGTGTCAATCGGCCGAACAATTGGCCTTATCAGTACACCGGCGTCTGTCACCCACCCCACCAGTCGGCGCAAAGACAGGCAACGCGGAACATACAGCGGGTCAATCGGCTCGCTCACCAAGTCAAGCATCATGGGTGCGTCATATTTCCAGCCACCCACCACACACAGTGTCGGACAAAGTTACACATATCACATCAGCTCGTGCTCAACACAGTGCAGACGTGTGTGTGTGTGTGTGCGGCCTGCCTGCCTTCGCCCACGACTGTTCCTCAGCAAAGACAGGCGGCAGGCTTCACTGCCTCATTCGCTCGAGCTGGATGCTTTGCCGCTCTCACCTTTGCCGTACAGGCCAGCGTTGTCGAGCACAAAGGACTCGCCCTTCCAGTCGATCAGCGGCGACCACCCGAGCTTCCGCAGCGCCCCCATCCCCAGCACGTTGGCCTCGACGAAGTGGCCGTGCGAGCGCCAGACGTGGAAGGCAATGTTTTCTATCCGCACCGCCATGAATGCGTCTGAGCCGCACTTGACACCGCCCTTGAGGGCATTCATGGTCTTCTCGCTGAGGTACGATCCCCACACCCCTGCACACACAGACAGACAGACAGACAGACACACAGACCAACGCACACAGACACGCACACACCCTGATACCTGTGTTGACGACGAACACGACATTCAGAGGTGTGGCCGTCTTGCTGTCGTAACGGCGGTCGTGACAGTCGTGACGGCACACCAGCGACACCACAAGGCGCTCGTCACACAGTTCACCCCTCGGCGGGTAGTAGGGCTGCTTCTCTGAGTCCGCCGGGGAGAGATGGTCGACGTCCAGGAGGGATCTGGCTATGCCCTGCAGCTTGGCCTCCGTCACGTCGTAGAGCCATAAGTCCACCTCCTCCACATTAGGCCCTCCGACGTCCCACACCATCGAAACAACACGCGGAAACACAAGTCGTCCTGCCCGAGACCGCGAGCAGACACAATGCTGCGGCTTTGGTTGTTGTGTTCTGGCTACTCCTGGCTGAGTGTGTGGCCTTCTTGTGAGCCTCTCTCCTGCTCTCTCTCCTCCCTCTTTCAATCTAAGCTCGCATTCATTGCCGATCGCTGCCGGGAGGCTTTTTCCCATTGCAGGGGGGCGGGGCGGTGGCTGAGGTGCTCAGCTGAACCCTAATTATGAGTAGGGTTTGCGAATCTCATGAATGCGGTTGGTGTGCAGCAGTGCGCACCTGATTGGGCCAGAGCGACGGGAGGCATCACGAAGTGTCCTCGTCTGTCTGTGCGATCAGGTGGGTGGAACACATTCTCACGGGAAACAGACTCCTTCTCATTCAAAACAGACTCGAGAATGGCCAGGAAGTGAATGAATGAGTGAATGAATGGGTCAACGAATGATTGAATGAGTCAATGTATGTGTTCGTTTTCAACGCATAGCAGCACAAAGAGCGAAAATGAGCCAGCAACTGATTCACCACTTGCAGCCCATCCATCCATTCAATCACCCAGCCACCCACCCATCGATATCTCTCACTCACTCACTCACTCACACAGAACAAGCAACAAGCAATGGTGTGTCGGGGTAGGTGTGTCTCACCACAGTATACATGAAGGTCGGGGTGGGGGCCTACGTACTACAGTGGGCCTCGGATAAATGGGACACGGTCCAGGGTGTCCCATATAACGAGTTTCCCATATATCCGAGGTCCCATTTATGCGAGGCAATTCACACGCCTTCTGCTTGTCCGTCTGAGTCACCAGTGCATCGCAGCAGGCCACCTGACTCGCCTGGCGTCAAGCTTGGCCCGGAAAAAGAAAAAAAAGCAACCCGGCCGGCGGCGTGGATGAGGAGAGCGAGCAGAGCAAGTGCTTGAGCGTTGCTTGGGCGAGACAGACAAGCAGGAGTGATTCACTGGAGAATGAATGATGGAATGCGACGAGCAATCGACAGATTGAGTGATGGAATGTCCAAAAACACACATGGATCATGCAGAGACAGTCACTCACCACATCACACCTCTCACCTGCTTACCACTATCCTCCTCTGCCATAGCCTGCATAGCCTGCCTCGCTCCCCCTCACTCACGAATGATAAATGATTCACTCATTCTCCTCAAAATCACTCAAATCACTCAATGAATGATTCGCCGTCGAAAGCTTGAAGGTGGAACAACGTGGAGAAGAAGCTCATGGCTGAGCAGAGGGGAAACAGACGGTGCGATGATAATGTCTACGGTTCTCGA
>CDMY01000307.1:101071-111187 GCA_001179505.1 Vitrella brassicaformis | reverse complement strand
CACCACAGTATACATGAAGGTCGGGGTGGGGGCCTACGTACTACAGTGGGCCTCGGATAAATGGGACACGGTCCAGGGTGTCCCATATAACGAGTTTCCCATATATCCGAGGTCCCATTTATGCGAGGCAATTCACACGCCTTCTGCTTGTCCGTCTGAGTCACCAGTGCATCGCAGCAGGCCACCTGACTCGCCTGGCGTCAAGCTTGGCCCGGAAAAAGAAAAAAAAGCAACCCGGCCGGCGGCGTGGATGAGGAGAGCGAGCAGAGCAAGTGCTTGAGCGTTGCTTGGGCGAGACAGACAAGCAGGAGTGATTCACTGGAGAATGAATGATGGAATGCGACGAGCAATCGACAGATTGAGTGATGGAATGTCCAAAAACACACATGGATCATGCAGAGACAGTCACTCACCACATCACACCTCTCACCTGCTTACCACTATCCTCCTCTGCCATAGCCTGCATAGCCTGCCTCGCTCCCCCTCACTCACGAATGATAAATGATTCACTCATTCTCCTCAAAATCACTCAAATCACTCAATGAATGATTCGCCGTCGAAAGCTTGAAGGTGGAACAACGTGGAGAAGAAGCTCATGGCTGAGCAGAGGGGAAACAGACGGTGCGATGATAATGTCTACGGTTCTCGAGAGAGGCGGAGAAGCTCTCGAGACTCTGAGTAGCCCTCCTCACTCCGCTGGTGAGGAGGGCCGCAGGCGGCCTCCTTCTCGTCTGACGATGGTTTTTGTCTCGCTGTTTCACTGCAAATGCTACTGTAAGCTCAAAGGCAAGCCGTTCATGCCGCTCCGCAGCTTGTTTGCTTCGCTGCTTCTCTTGTGCTTGCTTGGCCTCACTTCAGCGGCCCCGATCTCGGCTGTTTGTGGTTGTTTGACGGTGAAATTTGATTCACAGTAATCAGTGAGGCACGCTGGACCACATACAGGTCATTGCGACGGCTCACAATGAATGAATGTCACGGGCTTGAAAAATGCACAAAATGTACATTGGTTAAATGGGATTTAATTTTCCCATATAACGATTTTCCCATATAAGCAGGGTCCCATTTATCCGAGGCCCACTGTATAGTCAGACCCCATACATGTACATTTTCGTGATGCATGTCATCTGTTCATTCATTCGTCCTGTCGGAGCTCATGCATCGCATTCATTGTCAATGATTCATGGAGAGGCTGTGGCAAGGCTCCTGAGAGTAGCATCAGTGCCGGCTGCACGCATGTGTTGCTTGGTTGTCTGTGGCGGTCGGGCGGTTGATTGGTCAGAGAGCCACATTGCAGTGACTTCAATTCATTGACTTCCTGGCCATTCTCGAGTCTGTTTTGAATGAGAAGGAGTCTGTTTCCCGTGAGAACGTGTTGTGGATGATGGCATTACACAGAAGTCACTCACTGTCACCGAAGCCCATGCTCTTTCGACGCAAGCTAGCTAGCTACGGACGTGTCTGTCTCTACTGACGTGGTGATATCACTGACTATGTCAGGTAGAGCGACGGGATGGACACCGGCGGTCTGCACAGGAAGCTCTCGGCCTGCTCGAGCTTCTCTGCCAAGGCAGTGTCGCCCAGCAGCCTCTCCGCCGCAGCCTTCATCTTCTTACACAACTCGTTCAGACGCAGAATCGCACGCACGATGGAACCCTCCTGCACACAGTCATCAAGGGCCTGTGTGTGGTGTGTGGTGGAGTGCACATGCACCTGGACAGTGGTGCAGGTCATGATTTCGGCGAATGTCTTGCCGACAGCCCACTCGTAGACCACCTGTGTGAGGCCGAAGTTGACCGTCACGGGATCCTCCATCTGCACACGGCACTCCTTCTGCGCGGCGTCTACCGTGCGATGCCAATCCGCCACAGCCTGGTGGAGGCCACAGAGCAAGGAAGGGACGGATGATGGGCAAAGGGTCAGACGTGTGTGTGTATGTGTCTGTGTGTGTGTTGCGCTGTCCGCCGACTTGCTTCGCGTGGCGCATGTTGTCCGTGGGGTCCTCTGGCTCGTCCTCGCACTTCTCCATAAAGATGAAGCTGACACACAGACACACAGACAGACAGAGAGATGGGCGAAGACGCGATATGCCATGTTAGTGGTGGTACGGTGGGTACCTGGAGAGGATGGAGACGACCTCTGCCGGCTCTAGGTTGGTTGCGATGCCGCTCATTATCACCTCTACCAATGTCAGCTGCCATTCAAAACACACACACACACACACGCAGACGCACACACCCAGAGACAGACAGGAGATCTCACGAAGGGCTGGATGGCCGGATGCCCCCGTGCTGTGCTGCCAGACCCACCCACCTCGTCTGAAGTCACTACCTCACACGCAAAGCGGCCCTGAATACAGCAAGGAGACAGACAGACAGGCAGACACTCAGCGGCATGGCATCTGTGCGTGGTGTGATGTGGCCACTCTCGAGTCGAGCACACACACAGATACCTTGAGTGTGAGTGTTTGGTCCTCTTCGATGTAGCCCAGTTTCCGCAGCACCGCCATCTTGGACTGCAGCAGCGGCAGCAGATACAACGACTCGTCGTTGACTGCAGACACCCACATGAGAGAGAGAAACCATGTCACCTCACCGCCACACAACACACACGTGCTGCCGGCTTCAGCCTGTCTGTCTGTCTGTCTGTCTGGTTGACTTACGGGAGAAGGAGTACTCCTCGATGTCCCTGACGACCTGAGTGAGAGTGATTGGACCGATACAGAGGACGGCAGCCATGCATCGCAACCGCATCGCTTCACCCCACCCCCCCGGCGCCCCACCCACCTGATCCCTTCTGCTGGCTTGCTGGAAGTGGGGCTCCTTCAGCTTGCAGCGGTGGCACTTGTTGGCCGCAAGCGCCCTCGACAGATCCCTGTATGAGCCACACAGGTCGTCAAGCCAAGCAGCACCAACGAACGCGTCTTAATTATGTGCTGACTGACCGTTGCTTAAGGATGTTCTCGTAGAATTCGTTCTCGATCTCCTTGAACTGCTTGGAGATCTGGAGGGCCGGCAGGCCGTCACGGGCGGGCGAGTCGTGGTCGGTGCAGGTGCGGGCCACCTCCTAAAAGGACGATGGACGATGCAACGGAACCGAAGGCCCACTCACGTCGGTCGGTGCTGAGTGTGTCTTGTCTTCCCGTTGTGTTGTTCTTCACCTTTTTCCGCTCTTACCTGTCCGAGCCTCGCCATGCTGACGTCGGCGTCTTCGTCGTCACTGGTCACGGCGGCTGATACCACCAGCTCCTGACAAGTAGACGCGGCACACATCACATGGCCGGCTGCTCCTGTGTGCGGTGGGAATCGTCTTACCGTAACCTTGGACACCTTCCGCAGTGGAATGTACCTGAGCACGTGGCAGGGACACAGACACAGAGGCACAGAGACACAGACAGAGAGAGGTGCAGCCAGCAACACATGCACCTCCCTCCCTCCCTCCCTTCGCTCGCTCACTTGCAGTGAACCCATCTGGAGAACTGCTCATGCTCGTCATTCCCCACCTCCACCACCCCGACAGACACCAGCCTCCCCTCACCCACCACCTTCACACGCTCCCCGTCCTCACCACCACCCTTGCCCTTCGCTGCGTCACCACCACCACCAGCAGGTGGCGGCCATTCCGGCCCTTCGGGCAGCAGCACAATCGCCTCGAATTCGGGATCATGCTTCTGCGAGAGGGGCTTGAAGTCCAGCGAGAGGAGGGCGCCGTAGCAGGGTGACGAGACGCCGAGGTAGGCCGAGAGGGAGGAGAACATGCAGATGCGGCCGGGGCAGAAGACGTCCGTGGAGGCTTTGGACGTGAAGAGCTTGCTGCAGAGAGAGAAGGGGGAGAGGGAGGGAGGGTGATTGGTTACGTGTCCGTCGCTGCGTGTGGTTGGTGGGCTGCTGGCTGACCGGTGGAGGTTTCTGGTGACACCCTCGAACTGGGAGCTGGCCTTGACGTACTCGTCGATGCTTCATCGACCGACACACACGACACACAGCATTACCCACACGAGGCCATTGCTGGGCTGTGCTGAGTCGGGGAGTGGAGTGTTGTGTGCCGTGCCGTGTGTGTCTACGTCGGCTCTCCGAGAAGGCACTGTATCGGCTGCATGCTCTCCAGCTCCTGCTGACGCCGCTTGATGTCACGCCGATAAATCGGCAGCTTCTACACGCACACACACGCACACACACACACACGGTGTGAGGTCATCCATCCCTCGTATGTGTGTGTGCTGGCACAGGCACCCCACCCTTGATCTGTCGCTCTCGGAGTAGCTCTGTGAAATCATGTCCTGCACACTGAGCAGGGGCGACTTGGCGAGCTGCAGCAGCATGGAGTAGGAGACCTTGAACTTGCTGCGGAGAGGGGTCGCCTGTGCCATCATCATGGTCGTCACCTCCTGATGAAACCCCAGACAGACACACATGGAAGTCCACTGTGTGTGTGTCAGTGTGTGTGTGTGTAGGTGGCTTCCGCACCTTCTGGTCGGGCATCTCCTGTGGGTCGCAGAAGATGAAGACGCTGCCGTACTCGTCCAAGCCCCGCCTTCCAGCACGGCCCTGACCGAGACAGACCACACACAAAATGTCCTCCCTCCCTCCCTCCGTCCCTCCCTCCCTCTGTGTGTGCAGTGCACCCTGACCGCCATCTGTGTGTATTCGCTGGACTTTAGGATCCTCAGTCTGCTGCCGTCGTGCTTCTTGAGCGACGCGAACACCACCGACCTCGCCGGCATGTTGACCCCCATGGCGAAGGTCTCCGTGGCGAACAACACGCGCACCAGCCCACGGGCGAAGAGGATCTCCACCATCTCCTTGACGATCGGCAGCAGCCCGCCGTGGTGCACACCCAGGCCACGGCCGAGCAGCTCGACTGACAGACACACACACAGAGAGAGAGAGGGGGGGAGAGAGAAGGCATGACAGAGGGGGGGGAGGGTCTACCGGTGGCTTGGATCTGCTTGAGGCCGCGGTCGGCATCGGAGAGGTTCTTGAGCGACTCCTGCACGAAGACGTGAATCTCGCTTTTCCTCTGCACACACACACACATTAATTGGCGTCCACACAGACAGACGTACGCCTTTCTTTCAAGCCTTCCTTGCCCGTCTGTCACTCACCGTCGAGTCTAACAGGTCGAGGTTGGGCATCCCACAGGCATACGACTCACACTTGCGACGGCTGCACACCACACACACACACACACACACAGGTGTGTCAGCGTGTGTGTGTTCGTTGTGATTGGTTTCACCTGAAGGCGAAGACGACCACAGGGAGCTTCTGCTCCTTCTCGAGCTCCTTGAGCAGCGCCTGCAGCCGGTGCGTGTCGGTCTTGACGCCCGCCACGTAGTTGGACGCCCTGACCACCTTGGGCTTCGCCTTAGCCTTGCCCTTGGCGCTTGCCTTGCCTACACACACACACACACACACACAGAGAGAGAGAGAGAGAGACGGAGAGGTCTGTCGTCTCTCTCCCTGTCTCTCTTATTATTTACTTGCGGCGGTGTCCTTTTCCTTGAGGCTTCTCATGTGCTGATGCGCCTGCAGGAAGGCCTGATTGACGGACGGCCAACAGGAAGAAGGAAGACAAGGCATACAAACAAACAAACAGTGTGCCATGCCGGGGTGCGGCGCTTTGCCTTTCCGTCGCCCACGTCTTGTCACGTACGTCCGATCTGAATTTGTTGTCCATGAGGAGGAAGGGTTTGCCCTGGACGTAGAGGTAGTGGCGCAGCGGCGTGGGCCGCATCTTGGTGTACACCGCATACACCGTCCGCTTCTTGGTGCGACCGATCCTAAGGCACACAGACGACCGACAGGCACCCAGTAGTGAGTGACCAACTCGTTCTTGGCTGTCGCTCGTTTCTGTCCAGCACACCCACCAGTCGCCGAAGTCCAGGAAGTTGGGGCACTGACAAAGACAACACAAGCAAGCAGGAGAATGACAACCAGTTGCCGTGTCTCTGTGTGAGTGTACCGTGGCTGAGAGGAACAGCAAGTTGATCTGAGAATCAGCTCACACACAGAGAATCGGATTCTTGCGTTGCCTCTCAGTTGGTGGGGTGGGAAGGGTGGCTGCGTACGCACGTGTGAGGGGAGCAGAATGATGACCTCCTCCCACACGACGCCACGCTCGGCGTCAGACACATAGTGGGCCTGAGGGAGGGGCAAAACGAGACGAGCCAGATGTGATGTGGCGGCACCTTCTAATGCTTGTTGGTGTTGGTGCGCCATCCTCCCCAGGCACTGCTCCGTACCTCATCGAACACCACCACGCTCAGGTCCTGGATGGTGTCATCGCCCCTGATGGATGGATAAATGGATGGATAAGACCACACGGAAACATGGCTTGGGGCAGCTGGCTCCCCTGCCTAGCTACCTGTAGAGCATGGTCCTGAGGATCTCGGTGGTCATGATCAGACACGATGCCTCCTGGTTGATGCTGACGGGCGGACCATTGACACACACAGACACAAGCGTTCAGGTGTGTATGAGTATGAGTGCACCTGACCTGACGTCGCCAGTAATGATGCCCACAGACGGGAACTTGGCGTTGAAGTCACGGTACTTCTGCACCCACATACAGCGCACAGAGAGAGTGACAGTCAACAAAGTGCCTCCCTCCCTCCCTCCCTCCGTCCGTCCGTCCGTCCGTGCCAAGCCAGTTGACCTGGTTGCTGAGCGCCTTGATGGGTGAGGTGTATATGGCCCGCCTTCCCGCGTTGTGGGCCATCGAGATGGCGTACTCGGCCACGGCCGTCTCTGATCCATCCATCAGTGACACGCACACACTTCTTTCTATTAACAGCACTCACTCCACTGCACTGCACACAATCTATAGATGTGCAGACTGCTCACTTCCAGCTGATGTGTGCGCGGCGACCTGCAGACACACAGACAAGGCAAGCAGTTCTTCGGTCGATGAGTCTGGTGTCTGCATCTGTGTCCATCTGTGTCAGGTTGGTTTAGCTTACGAAGACGGGCTGCGACTGGTGGATCCTCAGGATGGCCCTCTTTTGGAAGGTGTCCAGCTCAAAGGGGTAGTCCAGCGCCCGCTCAGACGGCGGCAGCAGCGCGTCGAAGTCACTCACGTCGGTGCTCTCCTCCACCACCCACCTGTGTGGCCACACACACACACACAGGAACTCTCACGAATGCAGTCGCTGCTGCTGTGATCTCACTTCTTCCGTATTCTTTTGGGCTTTGGCACGGCTGCGGCAGCGGCAGCAGCGGCAGCAGGCCCATCTAGTGGGCCTGGTGGCGGAGCAGCGGCTGCTGCTGCTGCTTCTTGAGGGTCACTGTCCTCCTGATGCGACGGCTGATCTCTCTGGTCGACTGGCTGCTCTCCATCGCCGCCATCTTGATTCTCGTCCTCTTTGTCTTCTTCGTCTTCGTCGTCGTCCGTCCTGCACCAGACAGACAGACAGGCAGACAGACAGGAGTTGTCGTGACGCCATGAGTGATTTCGCTTGTTTGGCAGATCGCAGCTCACCAGAACTGGTCGTCATCCTCGTACAACGCCGCCATTCGGCTGCTTCCCTTCCTTCACGAATGCCCGGGATCTGCGAGCTCACACCAATTTGCGAGCTTGGCGTTTCTGAGAGAAGCAAAATCCGGCGAAGAGAGGCTGAACATTTGAGGAGAGTGGCACACAAGCCAAGCCAGCACCTGCTGCAATTTTCCAGATTGCGCGAGGCGGTGTGGTTGTGAGGCGGACCAGACGGTGACCGGCTGATCTGCCGGCAGCAGCGAGCCCTCTTCTGTGACGGCAGCTGTCCCTTCCTCCCAGGCACGTGGTCTCTCATCTGCGGCTCCGCTGAGCCCCGGCCTGCCTGCCGGCCCTTTGGTTGGCTCCCCGCCCTCCCACGGCATCGTGGAGGTCGCGGGGCGGGGCGTGTGTGTGTACTTATATATCATGTGGACGTGGTTCAAGATCAACTGGTCGCTGCTGGTCCTGGTCTTCCTGGGCGAATGCTTGTTGCTGCTCGTCCTCATGGCCGTCATAAGGCTCCTGCTGTCGCTCTGGCGGCTGCCTAGAAAGGACCTCAGAGATAAGGCCATTCTCATCACAGGTGAGGCGAGCGGACAGGCGACACAGACAGGCACACCACAGAAGCCAGCACACAGCTTGTGTGTGGTGTGTGCCCTTGCTGCAGGGTGTGACACTGGTTTCGGTAAGCTGCTGGCTCTGCGGCTTGAGAAGGTGGGATGGGGGAGGGTTTTCGCTGCCTGCCTCACCAAAACAGGTCGGTCGCTGAAAGGGGGTGCACTGATGCTTCCTTCGACGGCACGGCCCACCTCACTCACCTGTGTGTGCGTGTGAGCTGAGCAGGTGTGGAGAACCTGTCGGCCATGAAGATGACCGAGCGGCTGATCCCTTTGATCATCGACGTGAGGGAGCGGTCGGCCATCCTCAATGCCCTCACTTATGTGTACTCTCTCTGCCCCCAGGGGCTCTTCGCACTCGTCAACAACGCCGGTAGGACAGACAGACACACAGACAGACGGACAGACAGAGATCAGCTGCTCATTGTGTGAGTGATACTCCGACGCATGTTTTGTGTGGTCACTCACCACGTGCCACACACAGGTGTGTTGCGCAACGGCTATTTCGAGATGGTGCCATTTGAGGAGTGGCAGCTGCACTTCGACGTCAACGTCCTCGGCAACGTCCGGATCACCAAAGTCAGCGAGAGTCAGAGAGAGAGAGAGGGGAGGCTCCCCCCCCAACCACACGATGGGCATCTTCCCTCACTCATGCCCCTGTGCGACTCTTCAGGCGTTCCTGCCGCTGCTGCGAAAGGCGCACGGCCGCGTGGTGACGGTGTCGTCGATATGTGGCCGCGTGGGCATGCCCGCCCTGTCGGCCTACAGCGCCTCCAAGTATGCCACAGAGGGCTTCGCCGAGTGCCTGAGGCGAGAGCTGAAGCCCTGGGGCGTCCAGGTGGTGCTCGTCGAGCCAGGTGGGTGTCCTCGACACACAAGACACACACACCGACGCACACAGATGCACTGTCTGCTTGTGGGGGTGTGTGTGTGTGTGTGTGTAGGTTTGATGAAGACCCCTCTCTACACGGGCTGCAGCCCGCAGCGGGCCGAGGCCCTCTGGGAGGAGAGCGAGGCCGAAGTCAAGTCTTCACACGGCAAAGAATTCGTCCAAGTGAGAAATTGACATTCAGTCAGCGGACTTCACACGCACACGACGGCATTGTGTGCCTCTCTGTGTGTCTGTGTGTGTGTGTGTGTGTGTGTCTGTGTGTCTGTGTGTGTGTGTGTGTGTGCCTCAAGTCGAGCACGATGCAGCTCAAGTCTTACGTGGACCAGGCGGGAGCCGACCCTGCCCTCGCCGTACGAGCGCTGGAGGCAGCCCTCACCTCCAGATACCCCAGACACAGGCAGGCCCCCACACCCACAATACACCGACCACATCTGACCTGACGTCGTGTGTGTGGATGTCGATCGAGTCGACCAGGTATCCCGTTGGGTGGGACGCCTGGGTGCTGACGTGGGTATCCAACATGCCCACCTTCCTGCAAGACCTCTTCTTCGAGGCCACCATGCCCCCGCCCATCCCTGCCGCGCTCTCCCCCGTCTCGAACCTCGCCACACCATCACCACGTCAGCCACTCGCACTCGCCAAGCCACACACCAACCAAGAATGGCTGGCTCCATGCTTGTGTGTCGTTCCGTCGTTCGTTTGTCTCTCTCAGGTCCGTTCTTCCGTCTGCTGACGCCGCGGTTCTCACTGCGGACGGCGACCCGGTCCCCCACCCCCCCTCCGCCCTCCCAGGCGCCTCCATCCTTCATGGCTCTCATCCCCTCAATGGACTCGCCCGACGACACACACACGAGCAGCAGAGGCAGAGACAGAGACAGAGACGGCAGCACGCACACGCACCGGCATGACAAGGAGAGGGGAGAGAGGGAGAGGGAGAGGGATGAGAGGAAGCAGCCGCAGTCGCAGTCGCAGTCACAGGTGAACTACTGGGGTGACCGTTCCACACAGGCGGACAGCCTGGCGTCGATAGACAAGAAGTGGGAGTGACTGAGGGGAGTGCCGGTGCCGGTGCGGGTGCTGGGGGGCGGGGCGGGGCGGGGTGTAACTTGTTTCCATCATGTCCAGTGTGTGTACTTG
>CDMY01000307.1:54246-100771 GCA_001179505.1 Vitrella brassicaformis | reverse complement strand
GGGTGGCTGTGCAGACGGTGGAAGTTTTTTGCGCTAGCAAGCTGTTGCTCTCTTCTCTCCCTCTCTCCCTCTCTCTGAGTGAGGTGGGTGGGGGTGGGGGGATGGGTGGCTGTGAATACCTTTCTTCCTTCTCTCCGTCTATCTGCTGGTCTGTCTGCTGCTGGGTATGCTGTCGATGATTCGATCGAGGGCTTGTGGCTGTGCATACTCTGATCAATTTGCGTCCAGGAAGAAAGAAAGCTGTCAGTGAGTGAGGTACGGTAGGTAAAGAGAGGAATTCGCTGTGGCTTGCTTCTCTAGTTTTTGCCGCGTCGCGTTCATCCTTCCACTCTCTCATCCGCTCTGCTGTTGCTGTGTGTGTCTGCTGAGATGGTTCGCCCCAAGTTTGGCCTGGCTGCTGTCGTGTGCTCCGCTGCTCAGACAGACAGGTGTCATGTCTGTGTGTGTGTGTGTGTGTGTGTGTGGCCGTGGTGTCCGATGACTCAAGGAATGGTACATTAACATTTAGTCACGTCAGCAGCAGCAGCTGGGCAGAGGCAGGCCGGCTGTCTAATGCACAATCCACAGAGACACACACACACACACAGAGAGAGAGGGAGAGAGAGAAGAGAGACGCAGCACCACACAACAAGCGGTGCAGACCATCATCAAGGAACAAGCAAGCAACGACTAGCCAGTGACCCCACCCACCCTTTATTAATTGCTCTCCATCGACCACCAGTGCGTGTGTGCGTGTGTGTGTGCCATCGTGACGCCCTCCCCTTGCTAATTGGCGCCATCGAACGCACTCTAGGATCACTATCGCTCAGCCACACTCATAAAGAGAGAGAGGGAGGGAGAGAGACGGGCACTCGGTGACTCAAATTGAAACTGCACGGACCGGCATCCATCAGCTCGCAAGAAAGAGGGTCAGGTGGAGGTCTATCTACTTGCCTCTGACCTGCCTGCCTCCCTGCCTGTCTCCGTCAACACACACATGCCATTCAAAGCACTCATGGATCCATCCTTGTCTGTCTGTCTGTCTGTCTGGCTGTTTCGCTGTACAGGCACCCTGTATTAAGACTACGCACCATGTCTGTCGCTCCTCTCATCGCTTGTCTGTCTGCGCCGCGCCCTGTGGCCTTTTCTCCTCGGTCATGCCACGGCGCACCTTCCCCCATGCGTCGGTCGCGTCGGGAGGAAGATGCACCATGACACTTCTCAAGGTCAAAAGGGCACAGGGGCGCAGGCAGTCGGCCTTTTGTCTGCACTTTTGGCATTCTCTACGCACTAGGCCACACACCCTCCCCCTCTCCCTCTCCCTCTCCCCCTCTCCCTCTCTCCCTCCCGCCGTCGCAACAAGACGTCAAGACACCGCACGCCACGCCACCAGACGCAGGCAAATTCACAGACATACTAGAGAAAGATGGAGAGAAGAAAAAGATGACGGGGGCACAGCACAGCCGCTGGTCGGTCGCTGCGTGTGTGTGTGTGTGTGTGCGATCGGCAACAGTCAAATCACGTCGTCACATGACGGCGTCGTGGTGTGTGTGTGCAGGCGGGAGTGGGAGTGGGTGTGGGTGTTGGAATGCCGGCTGCGACGCGGCCGCCATGCCGCCGCCCCCCATGACGCCTGGGGCGGGGACCACCGAATAGCCCTGAACACCGCACGAGACAACCACACCGAGGCGTGCTCATGTGTGTGTGTGTGTGTCTGTCTGTCTGTCCGTGTGTGTGTCACGATACCTTATCCTGGCTGGGCTCCATCCCCATCCCCTCTGCGCCGCCCTCGGCCTCCCCATGAGCACCCACACCCTCCTGGGACCACCCAGCCACAGCGGCATAGCCCCCGACGCCCCCAGCAGCCGCAGCCGCAGCCACCATGGCCATGGCCGCCTCATGCTCCTGCTGGTGCTGGGAGATGCCGAGGCCCATGTCGCCTGTGCCGTTGGGCACGTCCGCTGCTGCTGCTGATCCATATGGCTGCTGCTGCCGCTGGGGGTACTCGTGGTGGTCGGGGTGGTGTGGGGGAGCGGGGGTGCGTGGTGAGTGGTGGTATGATGGTGGGGGCGGGGGTGCGCCAGCGTCCTCGTTGGGGTGGTAGAGGTCGTCGTCCTCATCCCTTTTCTTGGAGGACTTGCTGCGCTTGGAGCTGCCCGACGTCGCAGCCGCCTTCATGGCCTCAGCGGCGATCTGCGCGTTGACCGTCTCGTCGGGCTGGATCCATCACATGACGCCACCACACATCACACATCACACATCACACACATATAAGGGAGGGAGCGGGGGGCATGAAACCTTGTTTGTGTTGTCACTGACTGACCAGTCCGCGCCTCCTGGCGCTTCGCTTGCGCATCCAGCACTTGTTGCAGACGAGGTAGTTGTCCCAGAAGCGCCACTGAGCACTGGCAGTTTGCTGAATGAATCACACCACACACCGGCACACGCACACCAAGACGTAGTCAGTCACCCGTTCGTTCGATTCTGAGTCCCACCCATGCTTTGCTACGCTCATCGCTGGCTCAGCTCACCCCGCAGGCAGTGCAGATGCGGTGTCTGATTGCGTTTGGGTTTTGCCGCAGTTTGGGGTTGCTGAGAGGGATGAAGGCCTCGGGGTACATCTGCTGCGCCGTGTTGATGTCCATCGGCGGCCCGTCGTAGCCCTCGGCGGACGCCGCGCGCTTCTTTTTCTTCTTGTGCTTGGGCGGCTTCCGCTCTCTCTCCCTGGCCTCCTCGAGCATCAAGACGTCCTCGTCCATGAAGGCGTCTTCGTCGCCCTCGTCACGCTCACGCCGGCTGCCGCCCTTGCGGCTGCCCGCTCCTCCTCCTCCTCCGGGGTCGCTCTCGGGCGCGTCGCAGCTGGCCTTCTCGGGGTCCCACCTGTTCATGGCGCACTCCCAGTGGTGCATCATCTGCAGGTCCGCAAACTCGCGGGACTCGATGCCCGGCAGCCGCCGCCACTTGCCGCAGGAGTCGCAGTGTGCCCAGGGGTGGTCCTTCCTGCCGCCACGCGCATTCTTGGTGCGGGCACCAAGAATGCGGGCCCGTGGCTCCGCGTCCTCGTCGCTGCCCAGGTCGTCTCGGCTGCGCTGCCGCCGTCTCTTGGGGGCCTCGTGGTGCATGGCCTCGGACCAGTCCTCGTCGTCGCTGGATGTGCGAATGCGGGGGCGGGAGCCGCGGCGGGCGCCGGCCTCGTGACGCTCCTGAGAGATAAAGCGGGCATGGAAACGCTGTGTGTGCATGGAATCCACCACACAGAGGGGATGACATATGGATGGATGGATGGATGTGTGTGTGTGTGTGTGGTGTGGGCGGGGGGGTTGGGGGGGCGTGGTGAGAGTGCGTCAAGGCTCACCTGAATCATGTTCTCGTTTTCCTCCTCGTTGAGCGACTCACGGAACTGACGCTGCTGCTCGGTGTCCCTGAACCAACCAGGGGAAGAACACACACACACACACACAGAGACACTCTCAACGGGTCGTTCGCGCATTCCCCCGCCGCCCTGGCCACTGACCTCGGGGGTCCCCCGGCTGGCTGTGGAGTGTGTCTGTTGCAGAAGTACTCAATCTTGAGCTGCGGGAAGCACTTGTCGGCCTTGCCCTCCCAATAGAGGTACTGGTTGGACTCGAACGCTCGCACGAACAGCCCCTCGCGCCATGCGCACATAGGGTGCACCATCGTCAGGCAGCCCACATAGGCGCACTTGACCACAAACCCGCCGCGATTGCGGCAGTGGGAGCACATCTGACGAAAGGGGAGAGGAGAGAGATGGGCCGTTGTGGGCTGGGCTTGGTCGTGTTAGTTTGCGAACCGACCTCTTTGTGCCTCCATTCTGCCAGGTGCTCGAAGGACCAGCCCTCCATCTTTTCGAGGTTCTGGCAGACGGCCTCGGGCATCAGCCAGAGGGCACAGGTCACGTGCACCCACTCGTGGTTGCTCGCCTTGCGCAGCGCGCCGCCCTTCCGCCGACACGCCAGGCACGTCAGCGGCCCGTCCGGCACCGGCAGCCCCTGCGACTTCTGCTTCTGCTTCCACAGGCAGGGCTGGCACAGCCACTGGCCCCCCGCTTGCTGGCTCTTGAGGCACTCCCGGTCGCTGATGCCGTAGCAGTGCTTGTGCACGGAAACCCCGCAGGCCGAACAGGTGAGCAGGGGGTTGGTGCGGTCCCACTGGTAGCCCGGCCCGAAGCAGACGCTGCACCGGCCCTCGCCGGGGGTGTCGACGCCCACGGGGCGGGTGACGTCGCTGTGCCCGGTGATGAAGCCCCGCCTGACGGCCGACCAGTGGACCATGGCCTTGAACCGGCGGCTGTAGTCCTCCCAGCGGGCGTGCAGCATCTTCTTGGCTCGGGCGATGGACGGATCGTCAGTCGGTTCCCTGCACCAAGGTAGGAGCGACACAGAGCAGAGGGAGGCGTGTGTTTGGGTCTGTGTGTGGTGGTGGTGGTGGGTCTTTACGTTGGGTCAGGCAGCGACTGCAGGCGGACGCGCTCCTGCAGGATCTGGTTGTAGACATTCTGAACACCAGACACAAGAACCGAGGAGAGACTCGTGCAGGCTGACGGTTGATGTGGTGTGTGTGTCTGTGTGTGTGTGTGGTCGTGTGTGCGCACCATAATGCCGTATTTGAGTTCCCACGCCTCAGGGATGTCATTGTCTGCCATCCGCGACACACACCAGAGAGGGGAAAATCCGTGTCAAGTGTCTGTGTTGTGTTGTGGCTATACCGTCGAACTCGAGATCTGCGAGGACCACCTCGGCATCGCCCGCAGTCTTCTGACGCAACTCATGCCTACCAGCAGAGACCACACACACACACACACACACAGGGAGGCAGGCAGGCAGGTACACAAATGCAGCAACGGACGGCTTGTTCGTTCGTGTCTTGCACACCTGAACTGAGGGATGTTGATCTTCTTGGTGCTCTTGTGGTCGTGGATGCCGTCATCGGCCTCTTGCTGCAGACACAGACGAGACGCACCAAAGAGACAGACACACACAAACACACACACAGAGTGTAAGCGCCATGTGACTCCACCCGTTCATGTGTGTGTGTGTGTGTGTGTTTGGCTACCTGCTCGGCCTGCAGAAGCTGCTCGATGTAGTCGATCTCGTGGCTGATGGGGCAGTCCATCAACGTCGCTGCTCAGGGGAGAAAGAGCCAAACCAATCAGGCAGGTGAGCGCCCCCATGTGGTGTGGTATGGTATCATGTGGTGTGGTGTATCCCATGGTCACCGCCCCACCTCCTTCATAGTGCGTGATCAGCCCACTGTAGTTCTCCACCGGCCATCGCAGGTGGGAAGAAAAACCCTGACAGCCACACACACACAAACAAAGTGTCCGCACTCCCTTGCACTGCGTGAGGTGGGGTGAGGTGAGGTCGGCTGACCTGTCTCTCATAGAAGGAGAGTGCGCCGTTGTCGGCGAACGTGACGAGGCACTCCAGCCGCTGGTCATCGGCCATCTGGAGGCTCTTGAGGTTCTCCTTGAGATGCGCCAGCAACACGCTCCCGCAGTCCTGGTACTGCGCCTGCGCCTCAGGGCCGATGGCCAGCAGTGCCAGCTCAACAAACCCCTGCGCCCATACACACACACAGACACACACAAAGCCACGTCGACATCTCGTTTGCCTTTGCCGTGTGGGCGTGTGGGTGGGTGGGTGGGTGGGTCGGGGGATGGGGCGTGGGTGGTTTACGCGTTCGAGGAACGTCCTGTATGTGATGCCGCCCATGATCTGTCCGCCCTTGATGAGACAGAAGGAGTTGTAGGACCGATCCATGATTATCTTGAACACAAACGCCGCGTCAAGCTCCGGCATCCGAGAGCAATACAGCGTCTGCACCATCCTCACACACACACACACACACAGAGAGAGAGAGAGAGAGACAGTGGGTCAGTGTCGTTGGGGGCATAGCTGCTGGCTGCTTGGCCGGCAGGCAGGCAGAGTGTCTGACCTTGAGGGCCACCAGTTTCCGGTAGCTCTCATCCGTGGCATCGTTCTGGATAGTCGTAAACGCTATGTCAACTACACCACACACACACATACACCCACACACACAACACAACAGGACGGATAAGACGCCCTCCCTCCCTTTCACTGGTACGCACCCCCTTCTCCTTATCGACTTACGCTGCGGCCCCTCCTCTGGCTCTGGCTCCCCCCCGGGGACGACGTCGACCTGCGACACCGACCGATGGGGAGTCTCGTTGCCGCCGATGTCCGACTGCACCGGGCCGATGCCCGTGAAGCCGTTGAACTGATCTATGGACTCGTCATGCTGCTGCTCTTGCTGCTGTCCGGCGCCGCTGCCGTTGGCCGCGGTGGGGTGGGTGGGGGCGGCGACTGGAGGCTGGGAGTAGGGTTCGGCCGCAAGTTGCTCGGCCATCATCCTATCCTGTGGGGGCTGGGGAAGGGACGAAAATGACAGATCACCAATCAACAAGGCTACCTGAAGCACAGACACACCCACTGCGGCCTTCTCGTGGGCAATTTCGGCCTCTCCCACCTCCGCTCTCGGCAGAAGGCGTCGTGCGTTTCCGTCAACAGATATCGCTGCTTGCAGGCCTGACAATGACGACACAAAGACAAAAGAGCACTCAGGTCGGCCTCTCCGTCATGTTGCCAGCTATCTGGCGAGCCAGCTGTGTCCCCACCCAACCTGGTCACACGTTAGCGAAGCTACACAGATTCGTCGGCGACGCCAAGGGGCCAGATTAGGATGGTTGACGCACAGACAGTGGCCACATCTGCTCACACATGACAAATCTCCCTCCCTTCGCTTTCGCTCTGTTGCGAGCTACAGCTTGCAGCGAGCTTTCTGAAGCCATCACTCTGGGAACAAGGAAACGCAGAAGTGATGATGGATACCTGCAGTGCAGCACCATTGTGCAGAGGAATGGTCAAGATCTCCGTCTTTCGACGCACCCTCCCCCTCCCTCACTTCATCCTGCCTCTCCTGGCCCTCATTTCTCTCGCCCTCGGCCGCCGCCTTGACTCCCACTCGTCAGCTTTCGCCCCCCTTCCCTCTGCGCTTGCCCCGCCCCGCCCGTCATCCCGCCCGTCGCTCACTGAACGGCCTGCAGTGCTGGTGCGGGGGAATGAGAAGCTCAGCAAGAGGTGGCGAGACGTGTCCGACGATCTGCCGGACAAGGAGGAGGAGCATTCTGTGGCGGAGGGGATTGAGCTCGCCAAGAAGTTCGCCAAAGCCAAGTTCACCGAGACAGTGGAGATCCACCTCAACCTTGGCATCGACCCCAAACGGTGAGGAGAAGACAGGCTCGCGAGGCTCACAACGATACGCATCACATGGCCTGTGGTTGTGTGTGTCAGGTCCGACCAGACCGTCCGGGCTCAGGTGACCTTCCCGCACTCCCTGGGCAAGACGCGTCGCATCGCCATCATCACGTCGCCTGGCAAGGAGGAGCTCGCCACCGCCACTGGCGCCGACGAGGTCGGCGGTGAGGAAATGATCGCTTCCATCCAGGAGGGGCAGATCAACTTCGACATCCTCATCTGCTCGCCCGACGTGATGGCCAAGGTGGGGCGGATCGGCAAGATCCTCGGGCCGAAGGGCCTCATGCCCACCGCCAAGATGGGCACCGTCACTGATGACTTCGACGAAGCCGTCCAGCGATTCAGGTGTGCTGTGTGGCGGGGGGAGGGAGGACGGGAGGGAGAGGGGCAGGCAGCCACACACACCGTGTGTGTCGTGTCCTTCCTGTGGGTGGCAGGCGTGAGACGTATCAGTACCGTGCCGACAAGACGGGCGTGCTGCACATGGGCATCGGGAAGGTGACGTCCGGCGCCAAGGAGCTGAGGGAGAACCTCGCTGCCCTCCTCGTGTCCGTCAAGAACAACAGGCCTGCCTCCGCATCAGGTGGGGTAGGTGGGTGGGTGGGTGGGCAGACAGAAGGAAGGGAGAGGGCAATCAATCACACCAACCACAACCGACCGACCTGGCTGTTCCTGACTTGCTGTGTTGTGTGCAGGGAAGCTGTTCAGGAAGGCCACTTTGAGCACCACGATGGGCCCTGCCATCAGGCTGGACCCCAATGAGATCAGCGCGATTGCAGGATGATGAATGACGACAGACGCGCGCAATATATGTGGCTGACCGGTCTGTGAGAGTGGCCTGCGAATGAAGCGACGGAGGGAGAGGGCTGTAGACAAGCTGATGTGTTGCCTCAAAGAGGGAGGAAAGGACTGTGTGCGCCGCGTCTGGTGCATGAGACGCGATTAGCGCCCATCGTAATCCTAGCATTTCAGCGGCCCCGACGGCGAATCTACCACACACTGTACAACTTCGGAGCAAAAAAACGACATCTCTCTCTCTCTCTCGTACTTTTCCCTTCCGCACACGAGAGGCCCATGGAGCGTCTGTGCGTCGCCGTTCTCATCGCCCTCTCATCAGCATGTGTGGCGACGGCAGGAGAGAAGCCAGACCTGCCCTTCCCCCTCCAGTGGCTGGCCCCGGAGAAAGACGTCAAGGATCAGCTGGCGGCGAAGTCCGGCGTCCAGGAGCAGGACCCTCCAAGCAAGATCAATGTTCCCTTCGAGTTTGAATGCCTTCCGGAGTTCGAGCAGCCCATCCCGAGCGAGACCAATGCCACGGGCCTCTTCCGCTTCGTCTTCACGGGCAAGGAGCTTATACTCGACCTGGTGCGTACGTGCCGACGATGCACTGAGACGCGCCTGACCGGCCTCTCCTTGTGTTGCTTGCAGATTCTCAATGACATCGTGGATGTGATTGGCGTTCACTTCCACCTTTGCACTGAGGGCGAACTCACCGGCACACCCACAGCGGCCGGCGCCGATGACAGCAGTGCTCCGTGCACCGGCGACGTTGTGGGCTTCATCCTGCCTCTGAACTTCCGCAACTTCGATGGTGCCCTGTCGGATGTCGGCCTCACCGGAGTTCCCAACTCGGGCAATGCGCCACTGAAGCCCGGAGAGCCGGTTATCCTGAATGGCGTGGTCGTGAGAGGTACGTGTGAGCGTGTGTGCGCGTGTGGGCGCGCGATGGACGGACGGGTGCATTTGCTTTGCCGGCAGATGGAATATTCGACGGCGATGACCTCGTCAATGCTCTCGAGGGAGAGGAGCTGTCGGCTTTGATTGCGGCAATCGCGGCCGAGCAGGTATATGTCAACATTCACACCCTCGAGAACATGCCAGGAGAGATCAGATGCAACCTCGGTAAGCAGTGGGAACCACACAGTGGGGGAGGGAGGGGTATCTAGAAGGGGGAGGCCATGTGCATGTGTGTATGTCTGTTGTGGCTTGCAGTGGAGCCAGACAGTGGTTGGATTCAAGTTGAGTAGTTGACCAAGTCTTCTTCAAGTTAGTCAAGACGAGCATCTTCTACCCCCTTGTGGCTCTAGAATTTGTCTGTGCATACACTCACATCTGTGCGTGTGCGTGTGCGTGCGCGTGCGCGTATCCACAAGCTAGGGGGTTTTGCTGTACTTTTGTGATATAGGTGAGGATGCGATGCGGTGTGGTGGTTGCGTGTCGTGTCCGTGTGCTGCAAAGGAGGCACGCGGGGAGGGACGCCTACCGTCCACGGCTGATGAATATCGCAATCCCATTAGGGTAGTAGGCATAATTTGGTTATTATCTGAGTGTGCTCTTTTGCTTCTAGTGCTGTCTGTCTGTCTGTCTGTCTGTAAGTTCTCGGCTCTCACTCTTCACTCTCTCTATCCTCTCTGTCACGCCACGCTCCTCCGCATAGTTTTCCCGACATTCTATCCTCTCCTCTACACACATACATACACACACACCTGTCGCAGCTCTGTCGCGGCAACTGAGCTGCCCATTCTATTCTGATTGTTCTGATTGTGTGAGATGCTGAATGCCATATGGCCTGATTAGTGTGGTGTGGCGAGTGGGGCTCCTCGTGGGAGCATGAATGCTGGTTCTTCCTCGAGAGGGGGAGGGAGGGAGGGAGGGAGGGAGGGGAGAGACACTCAACGAGAGAGACTGTGAGCGAGGGGGCGAGTGGGTGAGCAAGCGACTTACGGACTGAATGTTGTGTCAGCGCAGCGAGACGTAAGAAATGTGTGCACATGGATTCAATCTATCACACGCACGGGAAAGCCGTGGCTCGTCCACACCTGCATAAGGTCCATCCGCGACACAAACATCACATCAATGCAAACACACCCCCCACAAGAAAGATATAATAAAATGTAGGCAGCGGTGTTGCTGTAAAACGAAATTTCAGTCTACACAACAAGAGCACGCATCTGTGGATGTCTGTGTGTCTGTCTGTCTGTCTGTCTGTGCGTGTGTCTGTCAGAGTCGCGGGGCATCAAGGGCTGCTGTGGACAACAGACACACACACACACACATGGGTGCAGCTGTGGGCGTCATGGATGTGTGTTCCCTTGTGTCGCATTCATTGGCCCTGGCCGTGTCGGTACTTATGTGTGTACGTGTGTGAGATGGATAGACCGATGTTTGTGTACTTAAGAGGCGCTGCCTATAAATTCGACGTCTGGCAATATGTCAACAGAGATGAGATTGGTGTGTGTGTGTGTTGGGCGTCGGTGACCATGTGTCTGTGGGGGAGACAGTGAGGATCCCCATTGCATCCCGTTGCTAAGAAAGTCCGTCCACTCCGTCCCATGCACCCCACCCCGCCACGAACAAAGCTGTCAGTCAGTCTCTCGACTACACACACACACCTGCCTGCCTGCCTGCCTGTCGGCCTCCCATCTGCTGCCGTGGCCAGCCAGACAGACAGACACACAGACAGGCAGACTCTCTGTACACGCGAGAGTTGAGAGATTAGTTAGTGTTTGTCTACAGCTACGTCCAGCTGATTGCCGAACGCCACCACGGCATCGTCCCCCATCAGCTGCCGCGCCACCCTCACTGTCTGGGGGAATGTGGCGGCTCCCTCCTTGCCATCCACCGGTCGCTCCGTCGTGTAGAGGAAGGCGTGGGCAAAGGTGGGGTTGCTGCGGATGTAGATGGTTGCCTCGAATAATGTGTGGTGGGGCTGGTCGCCGTGCAGCACTATCACTCGGTAGAAGCGTTCTAGTTCTGTGCCAAGCCCCAAGTGGCTGGTGCCGATGGTGTGGCACTTCCATACTGGAGGCTGCTGAGTGGCGAGCGATGTCTGAAGGGAAAGGGAGATATGACAATGAGTAGTGAGTGGGACAGCTGGTGAGGCAATTGTGTGTGTGTGTGTGTGTGTTTGACTGACGAGTCGCTCGTAGCTTGGGGCATCTTCATCCTGCAACACCAACTGGTCCGCGACCACCGACCCTCCCCAGCACATCCTGATCAGACACATCATGGCAGAGTGGTGCAGCCAATGTGTTTATGTGTATCATTTTGCTCATCTTTCTCACTCAAGCAACACAGCGTCGCGAACTGAAGCATACTCACAGACTGCAAACAGACACACACCCATCACTCATAGCTCTCTCCCTTCCTCCCTCCCGCCCTCACTTCCAATCTGACACACGGGGTTGGCCGAGTCGTATCCATCGCGGTAGGGATGGTCGGCCGGCAGCGTATCTGGCGTGTGGATGGTCAGCCCCTCCCCACCCAGCCGCTCCTCGCCATTGACGCGCCGCAGCGTCACACCGACGTAATGGCCGATGAGAGAGAGCTGCCGCAGCGCCTCACACCGCCCGTCGAACACCGCCCGGCTGCCCACCCCGTACACATCAGCACTGTCCAGCTCTATCGGCAACCGCCCCCCTCCCCGCCCCTGGTGCTTGGCCACTCTGATGATGGGCACCGTTGCCGCCCACTCGCCGCTCTGCTGGATGATGTGCAGGAGCCGCTGCAGCTGACCGACAGACGGCAGGTCATAGCTGATGATGTCCTTGAGGCCCTTGCCGGTCAGCTGTGTGTCGATCAGCGATCTGAGGAGGTCCGCAGAGACCCGCTCTCCGCCAAGGCGGCATGTGGTGCGGACGCGGGCCAGGCTGATGGCCAGGTCGCCGCCGAGGAGGGGGAAGAGGACGCCCTTCTCGACCTCCTGGGGCAGCTTAAACAGACGAGGCTGATGGCCGGACAGAACAACAAGGCAACCAACGGAGAGGAGGGAGGCGGTGTGGGCTGCTTGATTCAATCGTGTGTCTGTGGCTGCCTGAATACCGTGCCGCTGTCAGTATCCTCATCTACAAGCTGCTCCACAGGTACCGTCTTGACGAACCTGAAGCCCTTATGCACCTGCACACACATCACATCAGACACAACACAGACAGGATCATTAAGCAGTGGAGGTGGAGGCAGCTCTGCCTACTGAGTGAAGTACCTGTTGGCCGTGCGGCGACGCCTTGGCCTGGTGCGGCACCACCACAGTGAACTCCTCTGTCCCCTCTACCTCCCTCATGGACACCCTCGTGGCCCCGTTGGTCTCCTCAGTGCGATAGACGTCGGCCGTCACCCACTCCTGCGTGCCCTTCTCCCGCTTGGCCGTCACCATCCACACACGCGTGCCGTTCTTGTAGCGCTCGTGGGACGACGGCAGCATCTGATGAATGGATGGATGGAACCGACAAACCAATCAACCAAATGAGAGAGTGAATGGAGTACCTGTGGCTGCGGGAGGTCGGCGGCAGCGGATGAAGATGCCGCTGCAGCCATGGCGCCGCGCTGGCCAAACACGCCTGCAAACAAGAGTGCAGAGGCACAGTGCGTCCGATCCCTCCAGCTGGCCATTCCTCTCATCTCAATGCTCACCGACTCAGATGTCAGTACGGCCGGTCAGTGGAGGCCGCCTCCTCTGGCACCCACAGCATCCGGAAAGGTGCCAAGAATGCTCATCCATCATTCTCTGAGCTCACAACAGCTCTCTCTCTCAACCGCCGCTGCCGTTATCAGAAGCTTTCGCGACTCATTTCGTGAAACCGCTCTCTCCCTCAGAGAGGACATGGCTTTGTGGCTGTTCAAGCACGTGTTGGGATCTGAATCAGAGGAAGAAGGTGCAAAAGATCCATCGCGACGGGTGCCCGCATTCAGCGTGTGTGGATGGTGAATGCGTGTGTTGGTTTGGCAGATGCGTGTGTCGAGGAGGAGTCTTACGAGTCCGTCGAGCAGCGCCGCACACAGACAGACCAGGTGCGTGACGCATGTGGGAAGAGATCGGACCTTGACTCATGCTTCTCGTTGTTTATCTCTGTGTGTGTGGTGGGCAGGTGTATGGTTTCTTTCACTCTGACGACTGGGAGGCACATGTGCCCTACATGACCGACCAGGAGAGGCAGCAGCTCGACCACATGGGGTGGGTGGGCATGATAGTACGACCAACACGCACATTGATTCACTGTCTTTCTGTGTGTGTGTATGGGTGCGGTGCATTGCGTGTCAGCGTGAGCTACACCAACTGCGTCAATGCCGTCGACTTCCAGAACGAGCAGCTCGGCTACCTTCTCAAGCAACTACAAGTACGCACCAATCATTTCGCGGCTGCCGTGATACACGGCTCTGTCTGTCTGTCTGTCTTTGTGTCCATCTGCGGTGTGTCAGGGGTTGCGTGTGGGTGGGCGGGCCAAGAGGGTGGAGATCGAGCACATCAAACTGGACATCGGCGACAGAAAAAACAAACGGCAAGCAGACATGCACTGACAGACAGGCATTCGTCCTGATGACAGTCAGCAGCTGCCGCGTACTAAGGTACGGTACTTACGAGCCTGATTGTTGTGTGGTGTCAGCTATCACAAGGAGAAGGAGCGCCAGGGCCTCCTGCCCCAGCTCGCCACCACGATCGCACAGGTCAAAATGCGGCGCCTGGAGCAACGAGCCATCGAAAGTAGGACACACAGACACATCGCCAGAAAGAGCCACATCCGTGCCTTCCATTCACCTTCACGTGTGTGCATTCTTTGATGGCTGCAGGTGCGCAGCAGCCTGCGTGTGAGCGGATGAGTGGCCAGGTGCGGTCGCCAGCAGAGGTGCATGTGTCATCCGCCACACGGAGGAAGGGCTCGGCCAAAGTTCCGCCACAACGGTATGTACATTCTCACCATCTCTTCTGACACCTGTCTGCAGCGTCTGGTGCATGCGGTGTGTGTGTGCCCAGGTGGATAACGGACGAGGAAATATCGGCAGAGCTCAGGAAGGCCTCTGAGCACCTCGACTGATTGATGGCCAACCCACCCCATGCTAAATGATGTACAGACCGAGATGTGAATGCTTTTTTTGGCCGGTGTGTTAGGAGCTGGAGCCTATCGATGGAACAGCACGTGTGTGCGCGGTGTGGTGTGCGCATTTGGTGGTTCACGTGACGTTCATTACGGCCGCATATTGGTTGGATGCGAGCCGTCAGTAGGAGGGCATCATTCACGTATGCGTGTGTGTGATCCCCGGTTCCTGCATCAGCGAGAGCGTCTGCTCATTGCCAAGAACATCCCAGACTCGAAACCCAGCTCGAGTTCGAGTCTTGGGATGTTCTTGACCAAAAGCAGACGCTCTCGCTGATGTTCTTGAGCATGCGCAGACGTATGTACATACAACCAAGCATAGCATATCGAGGAGCGAAGGAGAGTCACTGTGGTCTGCGACCGATGAAAGCACACCTGCTACAGCTACATAGCTAGGGCATACACGAGAAAGGTAAGGTCACTCCTATCTATCCACAACAGCGGGGGACCCTCGAGCACGCTCACGCCGACAGAGCCGCCTCATTTCTTCGCTTTAGCCGGCGCTGCAGGTGACAGAGTGCTCCGCCCGCCATCCACACCAATCACCTGATCCATCCATCCATCCATCCATCCATCCATCCACACACACATCGCCCGTAAGTATTCTAGCACATAATGCAACGCTGTTCATCTGTGTCGTTGACCTGTCCGGTGATCCAGCCGCTGTCCTCGTTGGTAAGCAGGAAGGCGGCCAGTGACGCGATGTCGTCAGGCTCGCCGATCCTGCCCAGCGGGTGTATGGCGGCGATGGCGTTGGCCATCGCCTCACTCTTGGTCATGCTCGCTGATAGGGACGACCTGCACACACACCAGGGAGAAGCGTCCAGGCAACGCGTATACACCCACTGTGTATGTGTAACCGTGTGAGTGAGGGTGCGATGCAGTTGACGCGCACGTCTGGCGCCAGGTCCACCGCCAGGCTGCGAGTAGCCGACTCCACAGCACCTGCAGGTGTCAACCGATGAGCACATTCCTGTGCCATGTGCCATATGTGTGTGTCCGTGTACCCTTGGCGGCGGCGATGATGGTGTGGTTGGGAAGCCCCACGTGACACGCAACGGTGGAGAACAGCACAATCGACCCACCGCTATCCTTCAGGCTGCACACATACAGGACACATCTCGATGGACACATGGGAGTGTCTTGGTTCGCGTTGCTCTGTCGTCTCACGTGGGTGCGCATGTGGTGGCGGCTTCGATGGCACATGCGGCGTTGAGTTCGAAGGTCTGCATGAGATCCTTGCGCGTCACCGACTTGTAGGGCTTCAGGACTATCGAACCTGCACACAGACAGACTCAGACAGATGGATAGACGAGTGTTGTATGAGAGCCGGCTACCGACCAACGGCATAGGCGAGTCCCTGGATGGCGCCTGCCTGGTCATTCGCCTCCTCATACGCCCTCTTGATGTCACCTTCCTGCATCCACGCGCACACAACACAGGGAAGACAGCATACAGAAAGACAGCTCCGTGCCCGCTCTCTGCCATGTTTGTTCCTCACCTTGGTGACGTCGCACACCGTATACGTCGTGTTTGGGAGCTCTGAGGCCAACTGCTTGAGGTGATCTTCGCTCCTGGACGCCAGATGCACCGGGACGCCCCTGGCGCTCATCCGCATGGCCAACGCACGCCCAATGCCGCGGCAACCGAAGATCAGACACGACATCGTCGCAGTGCCGAATGGAGAGAGGGAGTCGGGCGACCAACTCAGCGCTGGCGGATCGTCGAGATTTCGCGATGGGAAACCTGGCCAAGGCCTGAGGGATTATGATACCTCCCTCGAACTCAGATAGCCGGTCTGAGCCGTAAGGCGTGTCCTTCACCGCACTGACCCTGCTCAAACG
Source organism: Vitrella brassicaformis (assembly GCA_001179505.1). Classification (NCBI taxonomy): domain Eukaryota; family Vitrellaceae; genus Vitrella; species Vitrella brassicaformis. The sequence goes on along the minus strand of CDMY01000307.1, from coordinate 84,784 downwards.
CAAGGCCTCCTCAGATTGATGGATCGCGCGCATGCGCGAGCTAAAGAAAGATGGAGCGCTGAGAGTGAGGCTGTTGAGGAAACGATATGTCGGCCCGCATGGATAACCTCGGCTATAGCCTGATTGGTTTCTCAACAGGTTATGAGCCCACTGACCTCGGTTCGAACCCCGGTTGACACCCTTAAGGGGTCAAACCGGGCGGAGAACAATCCTGCTGAGCGCTGCGGAGGGGTCGCGAGTTGGATTCCTGGAGGCAACACTGGGAACCTTGAAAAGGCAGAGGCGGAAAGGGGGGCACCCTAGCTCTGCGGTCCGAAGGGGGGTGTTGAGGAAATGATGTGTCGGCCCGCAGATGGATAACCTTGGCTATAGCCTGATTGGTTTCTCAACAGAGGCCAGCTGGTGAGCATTCGAACGAGAGCCAGCGAATCCCATAGAGCGTCTGCATGCTTCTCTTCGGGCGCCTGAGTGACGATGGGCCAGGCAGCGCCGTCAGCAGCGTCATCGGCTGCTGCCCCTTTGCCTCAGCCACAGGTACACGTGTGTGCACAGCACATAGCGATGCAGTGAATCACTCTGTCTCTTTCGCTCCGTTATTCGCTTGCAGGAGGACCAGCGCGTTCGCCTGTTTGATCTGCCTCCAGAGGTGGACAACGAGATCTTCCCCTTCCTCGGCGCAGATCTGTCCATCGGCCTCGCCCGCCTCCGCCGCACGTGCAAACACGGCAGACAGCATGTGGACGCGGACCTCCTCAAATCCCAAATCGACACGCAGCTCACCGGCAAGGGCCTCAAGGACGTCATCAGCTATGACCTGCCATCCCTCGATCTGCTGCAGCGGCTCCTGTACATCATCGACAAAAGCGGCGACTGGGCGGCGACGGTGCGCATCATCAGGGTGGCTGTGCATCAGGGGCGGGGAGGCGGGCAGTTGCCGATAGAGCTGACCAGTGCTGATGTGGAGGGGGTGGGCAGCCGGGCGGTGGTCAACGGGCGGTGTGAGGCGCTGCGGCAGCTCTCACTCATCCAGCGCCATCTCAACATGGAGCTCGAGCGCCTCGACGGCGAGGAGCGGCTGGATGTGCATCGGCTGACCATCCACACCCTGCAGACGCTGCCGGCCAACCACCCCTTCCGCGAGAGATACGACCCAGCCAACCCCGTCTGTGTGTGTGTGAGTATTATGGTGAGGGGGGCGGGAGGGGAGAGCTATGGGCAATGGGCAACGGACCCCGTGTGTGCGATTGACGGTGAGGGCGGCAGGGTCATCGGATTGTGTGTGTGTGTGTGTGTGTTTGGTGTATTGCTGTTTGCAGAGTATGAGTATGCTTCAGTTCGCGACGCTGTGTTGTATCGGTGAGAGAGATGAGCAGAGTGACACACACAAACACACCGCCACATTGGCTGCACCGCTCTGCCATGATGTGTCTGATCAGGATGCAGCATAGAGGGTCTGAGGTCGCGTACCAGGGTGTCCACCGGCGCAACGATGCCCCACGCCACAACCAGCTGGTCAGCCACACACAAAGCACCTCACCAGCTGTCCCACTGACTCATTGTCATATGTCCCTTTTCGCTTCAGCGGGATCTCGCCAGTCAGCCGCCGCCCATATGGGACTGCCGCACTATCAGCACCATCCACCGGGCAGCACTAGAAGACTTCTACCGCGTGATAGTGCTGCACGGCGACCAGCCAGGCCACCAATTTGAGGCCCACATCAGCATCACCAGCTACAGCACCTTTGCCGCCGTCCACCTCTACACGACGGAGCGTCCGGTGATGGGGGTCGGAGCCGCCAGGTTCCCCCAGACAGTGACGGTGGTGCGGGAGGTGATGAGAGCCGCCGACCCCGTGATGGTGTTCGGCAACCAGCTAGACGTAGCCCTGCCCCCAGCTGCTGGTGGTGCTGGTGGTGGTCAGGGTGGCGGGCAGACCGCAGGCAAGCACAATCTGGGGCGGCACACGCATGAGCTATGAACGGGTCAGTGTGTGTGGTTGTCTGTAGGTCCTGCTGCTGCTGCCGCCGCCTCATCGTCTGCCGCTGCAGGTGCGGCGGTGGGTTACACTTCGCAACACAATGGTACACACCAACACGCCACACAAGGGCACTAGAACAGTCCTGTCTCTCCTCGTCCACCACTGCAGGCGGCGATTTGATGGACATAGACAGCGGGGACGGCCCGGCTGCCCCTGCAGGTCACCACACACATGCGACTAATGGACAGCTTTCATCTGTCATGCCTTGTGTGTCCTGATTGTGTGGTGCAGATGGGCAGGGTGGCGGCGGCGGCTCTTCTAGTGACCTTCTGCAGAAGATACGTTCGATGCGTTCGGTAAGGGGAGAGAAGAGGGGTCTACAGATGACATGCAGCAAGGAGCGACATTCGCTGTGTTGGTATGGCTTGCAGCTCGTGCCTCAGCTAGCGTCGGACCTGGAGCGGGCAGACAACATCATAGCCACACATACCGACAATACAGAGGTGCGCACAGAACACTAGACACACAGGCGAGCAGCGGCACTCACTTTTCTCTCTGTGTCCTGCAGGATGGTGCCTTGCTGGCCGGCAGCCTGTCGTCCATTCTGGACACCCTCACCGACGCTCAATCGGCCCTCAGCAAGGAGCTGGCAGAGATCGCCGGCCACACCACACAGGTAACGCAGCAATGTCATATCAACGACACACAGAGGCCATGTTATGTGTTCAGGTGTCTGCTGGTGTGCCCGCTGCGGCTGTGGGCGTGTCGTCATCGCGTGAATCCCCTGCTGCAGCCGCTGGTGGTGCTGGTATCAGTCGTGGCGAGAAGCGCAAGGCGGCCGCATCATCGGCATCAAGTGGCGACGATGGAGAGGCGGAGAGGCCGCACAAGCGGGCAAAGGGGGACGGCGGCGGCAGCAGCACAATTGCTGAGGACGAGTGAGGGTGCATGTCAGCCCGGCCACAGCAGTGCAGACGGGAACCTGCAGACGCACGGACAGAGAGCTATGCTGTGCGCTTTCAACTTTTTGTGTGTTGATGTTGGAGCACATGACCCACTGACTGATTTCTCATGCCCCAGGACGGCTGGCTGCTGCAGACGGCTTCATTTATTTCTCGTGTCTGTATGATGGTCTGTCTGTCCGTCTGGCCATCCCAGCAGATGGCAACCAGCCATTTTGAGAGACTGATGGACTGACGTACGTGTGTGTGTGTGTGTGTGTTGACGTATCCATGCTGCCTTTCCCAAACCAAAGGCGTGATACGATAGTCTATACCTTTTACGCCAATCATTGTACGCATGGATGCACTGACAGCCAAGCCGGGAGATGTCACTAATTGTAACAATGAGTCCGTCAAGCGTCCATTGCACCGGATATATATGTACACACACGTGACCTGACTGGGTCAGGTCAGGTCGATACGCTCACGTGTCAGTCTTCCTCTGCTCTGCGGCCTGCATTTGCCACGCCTGCTGCATCTCCTGATACGCCTGCATGCCACCCATCCATCCATCCATCCACAATGTTCGCTCTTTCCCTCCCTCCCTCCCTCGTTATCCTTCTCACTGACCGCGTGTCTGCCAGTGTAGTAGCCTGCGTAGTACCATGACGACAGCAGCCCCTCCATCCCGCTCACACCTACACACACACTCATAGGCAGAGAGCACCATGGCAGCCGTATGCGATGTGTCACATGTGCGTCGAAAGAGAGAGCACTCACCGACGTCCAGCACCACAGATGCCGACGAACCCACACCACCACCACCACCAGCGGCGGCAGCAGCAGCGGCGTGGCCGCCCTCTTGCTGCTCGTCTGATTGGTGCCCCTCCTCTGCTTGCCGCACGACGGCCCTCACCTGAGCCAAAAGGGAAGGGTTCTCGCGCAGCAAAGCCGGCGATAGCACCAAGGGGGGCGCGAGCAACGAGGATTGCTGGTAGGGCTGATGTGACGCTAGCTCGGGTGCCTGCTGCTGCTGCTGCTCTTGACTCGGTGGGGCGGCGGTGGCAGTTGTGTGTTGGTTCTCCCGCCGTGACTGGTCTGTGGCCATCTGCTGGCTCAGTGCCGGGGCGTACATGTGCATCGCTTCCAGGGGGCCGGGGGGAGGGCCGGACGACACACTGATCCTTGCAGCCAATGAGGGACACAGCAAATCAACCGACCGACACACAAATGACTAATACGTTGTTGTGTTGATGTGCGGTGTGTGTGGGGGGCACCTCTCTCTCTGTCTGCCGTCGGCATCTGTGGTGGCTGCAGTTGGTTTCTTCCTCTTGGACTTGGGCAGGTTCTTCAGATCCCTCAGAGGCCGCGACGTCGGATACACCTACATCCATCCATCCATCCACTCATTGATGTGGGTCTGTGCGAGCATGACTGAGTGGGTGAGCCTCTTTCCTTTCTCTCTGTGTACCCAGTAGGCATCGGTGAGAGTCTTCATTGCCTGCGTGAGGGGATCTTCCGCATCATCAACGGCTGCCAACGAGTCGGACGCAGTCGATGCAGTCGGGCCATTCTGGCCCTCCTCATGACTCATTCTGCATCCAAAGCGAAGCAGCACACACACACACACACGCAGAATGAATGATCTCTCGCCGCAATGCCTCGTAAGCTTACTTCGCAATGGACAATCGACGACGGCAAGCAGCACCAAGATCTTGCAGTGTGGCCTACACACACAGGCACCTCCTCACTCGACCACCTCCCCGATTCGCCTCCTTTTTCTCTCCCTTTTGCGAGCTCAGGCGTCTGCGAGCTTAGCCGGCAAGGGAAGATCAAACGAGCTAGGGCCATTTCGCAGAGCGAGAGCAGGTCAGATGAGCAGGCGGCGACAAGCGCGAAAAGGCATCGATTGACAATCCTCTGTATTCTGTCGCTGTTGTTGCTGTCCGCAGAGCAGCCGTGATTGCCGACCGCGGGTGCCATTCAGGCCATGGAGGCCCTGTTGATCATTCCCGTGTCCTTGCTCCCCTGCGTGCTCGCCTTCACCAGCACCACAACCACCACCACCGACAGCACCAACAAACCCACCTTCTTTCGCACATTGCCGCTGCGAAGCAGCTGGCATCCACACAGCAGGATCAGACACACACGAACCAGGTACACTACACCCACACAGACAAGCCGATATGCACCACTGAGGTGAAGGCGCATGTTGTGCGTGTGTGTGTGTGTTGGGATTGCAGGCGAGCAGCATCGGTCAAGAGAGCCGCGGCCGAGCAGCGGGGGTCACGTGGACGTGAGGTGTCTTCTTCTTCTTCATTTTATTGGCCCGACTGGACGGTGCCGTCCTACTTGGTGTATGAGAGCGACGACCAGCTGAGCGCCCTCGTGAGGGACACTTACGCACGGGCGCTGAGGGATCCTGACACCATGGAGCGGCCATCATGGTATACACAAGGCACCGAAGCCCACATATTCGTTCATGACACGCTTACTTGTCATTTGTGTGATGGTCTGCTGTGTCTGCAGGTGGCCGGATGTGTTGCCCTTCCCCGGCGATGATGATGGTGTGTGTGCACCTGACTGATGAATGTGCTGCCTGCCTGCCCATCCACTGATTGATGTGATGTCTGCACGTGTTTGCGGTTGGCTGGCTGGTCTGTGTGCAGACGATGGGTGGTTCATCCCCGTCCCCTGGCCGCAGGTAAGGACTGACTGCCCACATACCCACAAAGACCCCTTTGGACACAGCAAGCAGTGTGGTATTCAACACGCGTGTGTGTGTGTGTGTGTGTGTGTGTGGTTTGTCACAGAATCCCCAGCCCGTGCCGATCCCCATCCCCATCCCACAACGGCCTAACGATGATCCATGGGGTCAGCACACAAACAGCGCCACACACACACACACACACACAGAGAAGCGTGGATGCATCTGTTGTGTGTATGCTGTGCGTGTCCCCAGGGGATCCATATGGGACGCCGCCATGGCGACAACAGAAGCAGCAGAAATACGACCTAGACGGTAAGCTAAGCTAAGCAGCCTACGCACCCAGGCATGAAATGCGCCACATACATACATGTGACACAGATACACACACATACTCATCCGCATGTGTTGGATGCCTGTTGCAGACGACCCATCAGCAGTAGACAAGTTGTTGGTGGAAGCCGCTAACAACCACAAGAAGGTCTCAGCCGTCATACCGAGCGACCCACCAGGACCACTCAGGCCGCCATTCGCCGAGCCCACCACACGCGCACAGACACAAACAGCCGAGCAGCAGCAGACCAACACCAAGGGGCACAAGGACAGGAGACCGGAGGAACGCCCCAAGGGTAGTGCGAAGGCTGGCGGCAGTGTGCAGCAGAGGTCGCCTCGGTACTTTTCGACGCGGCCATGGGAGGAGTTCCCACCTTTGTTTGACCTGCACATGGGTACGCATAATGTCCAAACACCTACGCTCTGGTTTGTGTGGTTGTGTCCTGTCCTACCTACCCCACCCCATGCCATGTGTGTGGTCCATCTGTTGTGCAGGTGTGCAGAAGCTGCCCCGGGCGTACGTAGAGCCGGCTAGTGATAGCGGTAGCAGCAGCAGCGGAGAGAGCGGAGGGCGTGTAGCGCAGCCAGAGCAGCAGAAACAGCAGCAGCAGCAACGAAGATCCGAGTGAAAGAGACAGAGAGAGAGAGAGGGACGAGTTTGGAATATGTATGGCTAGATGAGTCAGTGGATAGCAGAGGCCTGGCCTGTGTGGTGGGTGAGAGGTGCTTGCTGTGTCTGTTGGTGGGTGAATGGGTATGGGAGGGAGGCGGGTCTCTCTTTCTCTGCTGTGCTGCTGTGGTGTATCATTGATGGCTTGACTAATGGGCTGACTGACGGGGGTGTACAGTCGAAAGGCAGAGAGAGAGAGAGGCAGAGAGAGTAAAACGGGGGATCTGATCCCAGCCAGAGGGAGATCAAGCAAGGGAGAGGGAGGGGGGAGTGGTTAGCCTGCCTAACTGCTGCTGCTGCAGACATACACACAATGAATGCACTCAGCAATGTGGTGCAGTGCAAGGAAGGCATGCCGTCGGTGGGTGGACGGGTCGATGCTTGTGTGTGCTGCTGACTCACAAGCAGTCCCATGCTTCACGTGTCCCCTTTCGTCACTCTTTGTGGCCCGAACCCTCAACCCTTCAAAAACCCTAGATCACAGTCAGTTGTACGTCGGCTCGCCTCCCATCTCCTCCCTTCCCTCACGTGGTTCTTTCACTCATCGGCGTCGTCGCCGTGTCGTTCTGGGTGGACGCAATTGGTGAGGAGATCTGCGCCTCGATGAATGACATCTCATGCCAGATGTCGTGTTGTGCGCTTTCTCTGCATTCAGAGGTCAGAGCTATGGCATCTGCGCTTTCCCTTCTCCTGACTGCGTGCCTTGCCCTCGCTCATACGGTGGCTGGCGTGCGCCAATCGGCTCGTCTCACGTTTCAGATTGCCCTGGCGGCTCGCCAGGAACGCCCGACTCATCGCCACGTGCAGAGGGCGACTGCCCTTCACGCAGAGGAGCCAGAGGGAGAGGTACGTAAGTGACCGACACAGCTGGGCATGATGAGTGTATTTCTGTGCATTCGTCTTGTCTGTCTGTCTGACTTGCAGGCCTTCGCCGAAGCCATACCGCCGGTTTTCAGGGTCGGACTCGAACTTGAACCATACTGGGAGTCAGTGGATCCCATCAACCTCGAGGCAGCACCAATCACGCTGCCACTCACGGAGGAGCAGAAGTTGTTGGTCCGCAAGGCCTATGTTGACATCGCCAAGATCATTATGGACAGGCATAATAACTTGAACAGGAAGACGGGGAAGTACTTCAACGTTCTGCTGCGTGGCTCACCGGGCGTCGGCTTGTCTTGGTTTCTTCTCTTTTTCTTGGCCGTGCTGAAAGGCGAGATGCACCGAGGCAAGAACTTCAAGATCTGGTTCGTGGACAACTCCAAGAGGTCAGTGAGCACAGATTTGCTGGCGGCCAGACGTGATGTGACCTGCCCGCTCCTTCTGGTTTTCATTCAGGACATCGAATGTCGACCAGAACGTGTATGAGCTGTCGAAGGACGGCTTTGCCATCGTTCTCGACCCGCTAAAGACGCTGCGCCAGTTACAAAAGACGCAGCCGCTGGACTCATTACGGCGCGACTGGCTACTGATCGACGGTTAGCTCGGGGCGGGAGGGAACGGGGCTGCACGCCTGCCTGTATGAGAGTGACACACTCTCTCTCTCTTTGTGTGTTTTTGTTGTGTGTGTGTGTGTGGTGCAGGCTTCGAAGGTGGCCTGTTTGGTGCGTGGCCGGGCAGCGCCTTGCTGGCTGCATCGGCGCGCCATGATAATTACAACGATTTCAAGAAAGAGCTCACACTCAATCTGCTCATGCCCACCTGGACTGAGGAGGAGGTTTCTGAGGCCCTTGAGGGCACCGAGTGGCTCGACCAGATGGATAACAAGCGCCGCTATGCGGGTGGTATCATTCACGATTACCTGCGGCCTCTGTCTTCGCTCAAGAAGGATGTGAAACTCGCCGTTGCCTTTATGAAGTATGAAGACGCCCGACGATGGAGGGGAGAAGCCCCAAGGGGTGCCGTAGCTGACAAGTTCCCTGAGACCGTTCTCATGTCGCTCGATCCCGGTACCCACGGCCCCTACACCTTTGGGAACGTCGTCTGGCGCTCGTCTTATATCCTCGGCGAGTTCATCCGGAAGCTGACCAAGCAGGAGCTGAAAGATGAGCTCGACATCATCATGGACCCCAGAAAGATCGTCGGCAAAGAAAAACTGTTTGAGGGCCTCGTCCATGAGTTTCTGGCAAGGACCAGGCGCCCGATAACTCTGGAGCCCCTCAGCCATCATGTTTCACGTATGGACAGGAGCTCTCGAGCGTCAAGGATGCAGACGCCGCAGGACAAGCTGAGGGGTGTGATCCGGGTATCACTGGACAGCACCCAGCAGGACAGTGAGCCTCGTCTGTTTTCTCGCAACAGAGACCAGAAGAGGCCCTATGCCAACGTGCACGAGCCTGGCTTCTGGGTGCCTGTGTCCAAGAAGTGGACGACCATCGACTCGCTGTACATCGACAGCGCTGAGGACGTTATCTACCTCTTCAAAGTGACCGCCGACAGCGACTACTCAGCCAGTGGATTCGACCAAACGTTGATCGACAACTTGAGGACAAGCCCAGCGATCGGGGATGGCAGGAAGACCTGGCGCATCGTCTGGGCCATCCCGCAAGGCGGCTTGATCAAGCCGCAATGGCCCAAGGACCCGACCACACGCGAGGACATCAAGGCCCGGCTGCTGTTCCAGGAATACGTCTTTGAGCTTCCTGCTGGGCGAGCGGTGGAGGACATCACCGATGATCCGGTAAGTAAGGGCAATGAGGCAGTGATGTGGATGTGAGGGCAAGGCGGAGGAAACGATGGTTGCTTCGTGTCATGTAGACCCCTGCCCCCCGTCGTCGTCCAAAGGGTTTGTTTCTCCGCTCGCTTCAAGAGTTCTTCACCCGCTTGAAGGGGAATCGATTCTCTGTCTGAGCTCTCTTGAGACCGATGTGGACAGTGGGCATTATTGAACGAGGGTTCTGTATATAGTCGAAAAGCAGAGAGGCAGAGGGGGAGAGGGACGAGGGGAGTGGTCAGCGTGGCTAACTGAGATGATGAGTAGGCAGAAGGAAAGACAAACAAGGAGAAGTGCTGGACGCATGGGCGAGGGCATTTTTGTCGTTTTGTTCATGCGGGCATACACAGGTGGTCTGTACACAAAATAGAGGAGAGGAGAGGAGAGAAGATGGGAAGAAGAGAGACGAAGAGGCCACATCATGGCCACATGATGTGAAAGGCGTTTCGAACAACAGCTGTGTAGATGGATGAACGCCAAGACAGCTTCATGACGTGATGTCTCTGTCCGTCCCGAGCAGTCCAAATGGCCCACCCAATACAGCCCTATGTAGCATGACGTTGTATCGACATGTAATGAAAAACAGCAACAACGACCTACTTTCCGGATGCCACATACCACACACACCACGCACCACTAGGCAAGCTAATCATCACTTACACGTGGACAGCCACACGCATAGCCACACGCACGCACATGCGTTGGCGCGAAGGAAGCGTCTCCATCTACTGGCCGGTTGCCGTCATCGCATCGGCTTGTCGTATCTCTCCCAGCGCCCCCCAGAACTCCCCAGCAGCATCCTTCAACCCTGCACACACATAAGGGGACACTGATTGAGGAATGGATGGATGGATGGATGGATGGACGCGCGCACGAGAATGCTGAATTACCGGGCGAGGCCTTGATCTGAGCGCCGTCCCGAGGCAGCAGCTGGTCGAAGGCAAAAGGACCCACACCACGCAGACCTGGAGACACACACACACACGCCATTGAAATGGATTTTTGAGATGGATTTGGCCATGTGTATGTGCACCCCCACTTAAGTACGTACCCATATCCTTGGCCATTCTGACTTTTGCCCTGATGCTGCGGGGGCTGTCGAACCACGCCTGTGCACGAGAATGAACGGATGGATGGATGGATGGATGGAGGAAGTGTGGGTGTAAATGAGACACACGTGTGTGTGTGTGCGTACCTGCCGCACGGGTATGTGTTGGGGTTGGATGGTGGCACTGCACGAAGAAGGTGTTAACGACCTGACAAATGAACACATAGATGCAGCCATGGCAGCCGTGTGTGTGTGCACCTCTGTATACCGTCTAAACATCATCTTGTTCTCCCCTTGCTGCTGCAGCTTGGTGTCTGTCAGGCTGCATCCACACACACACACACACACACAGTCGGATGTGGGTGGGGCCGTGTGTCTGTGTTGTGCGTGTACCTGTAGAAGTTGAACCAGGGTGACTGGGTGGCTTCGTCCCAATGCACACCAGAGACACACACGCCCGCCAGCTCGCCACTGTAGACACGATACATGTCACGGAACGGCCTGCATACACACATCCAAACACAGAGAGAGACGGAGACAGAGAGGTGTGTACTCGATATGCATCCGTGTGTGTGCGTGTGTACCATTGTGATCCCGCAGCGTCGGAGCATGCCACTGATCTGAATGGATCCTCCTCTATCGCACAGATGGGCGTGTCGCCTATCGTCGTGTTGAAGCACCTGTGAGTGACAGTGACACACACATATGTCACGTGTAGATGGGCGCTTGCAGTCAGGTCAGCCACATGTGCACATGCACCCACCCGTAGACATAGCCGTAGAAGGGCACGCCCAGCACCAGAGAGGAAGGCGGGATCGACAGACGCCTGGGCGGGCGGATGTATGTGTGTTGATGCCCACGCATACACACACACGACATCCGTCATTCTGTGAGGGAGTGTGGATGGGTGCGCACTTACATGTAGGCATTGAGGCCGTATCTCGCCGCCTCAATGGGGCTGTTCGGCTGCGCAATGCACCGAGAAAGAATCTGCACACACACACACACAAACATTGACGTAAACACACACACAGATTTAAACATACACACACGAATCCATGTGACACGCAGAGCTAGAAACGTGTACCTGGCTCTGTATGTCATATGCCATGACATAGAGAAAGTCGGCAGCATCAGCCAGAGCCCGCCAGTCATAGGACCGCTGGTCGATGTCATACGGCGACCACGGCACACACACCGACACCTGCACACATACGCCAAACACACACCACACAGACATTTCCATGGCATAGCCATTTTCACACACAAGGCCTGTCTGCCTGCCTGCCTGCCTGCTTGTCTACCTGTGAGCCGGGCCGCTCTTTCGCAAGCGCCTCCTTGGTCCGTTTCACCAGCTACACACACAACACACGATGTCCATGGATCCGTCCACACCCGTGCAGCACATACCTCTGCGTATTTCATCTGTGTGTGGGTGTCGGTGGGGTCCATCGGCGCCTCGTAGTCGAACGTCACGCCGTCAAAGTGAATCGACGACAGACGAGCAACGGTCGACCTACACACACACACACACACACACTCTTTTCCGTGCACCGTTTGTATGTGTGTGTGCATTCGTGTAAGCGTACCGAACCCACTCGACCATGGCTGCCTCAGAGCCGTTCAGGAAGGCCTTCTCCGGCCGATTCGCCGCTGATATCAACCGCACACTGGATGGACAAACAAACAGAAGCACATGCACGTGTGATCCCACCCACCCCTCGATGTGCACCATCTCTGTGGCTGTACTTGTGCTTGTGTGCGTGGCACAGCAGCTCAGTGTCCGACTCGTTCGCCCAGGCAATGCTGATGGATGATGCAAACGAGCACATCGCATACACAGCACACATTCGGGTGTGTATCTTTCAGACGTCGTGACGACGTCCCAGTCGTATTGGCGCCACGAGGCCGAGCCGAAGCCAAACACCTCTTTGGACGGCACTCGCTGCACGGGCTCGCACAGACGGCTGAAATGTGGTGGACAACACACAAACAGAAGGGAGATCTGCCATGCATCTGCAGATGAATGCGTGCCATGATGAATGCGTCGACTTCGGGTTCTTGCACCTGTCTTTGCACGGACATGGCGCGCCACCGAAGGCCTTCTCGCACCACAACGCACACAACAGGACCACCAGGACGCCTGAAGGGCTCATTTTGGCATCTCAGGGAAATCGCTCGCGAGCTCGCACACGAAACGAGGAGAAGAATCATTTGCGCATTGGACCAACACACAACTGTACAACACCTTCACGTATCCATCCCATGAATGCATCCATCCACACACTCATCAGTCAACGCCTGCAGTCAGCCCCTCCCCTGTCCCTCCCCTGTCCCTTCCCCTCGTGCGTGTCCGTGCGGGTCAGTAAGTCGGCTACTGTGGGCTACTCGTCCTCTATCGTTGTGCTGCCACCCCCATCCCTCTCTACACGCTGCCGCTCGCTGCCGATGATGCGGCCGCAGCAGGACCTGCAGGCAGCCACACATCCGTCCACACTGACCCATTCATAGCTCGTCCGTGTGCCGCCCCTCCTTGTGCTTGCCTGCGGTCTGCCCGCCACCCTCACCCTCACCACCGCCATCAGCTGGGGGGAGGGCTACAGCTAGCTGGTCGCCAAACGCCGCCTGTTCGTCATCGGCTTCCATCAGCTGCCGCACCACCGTCACTGTCTCGGGGAATGCCGCCGCACCCTCCTTGCCATCCACCGGTCCCTCCGTCGTGTGCAGGTAGGCGCGGGCAAAGTCGGAGTAGCTGCGGATGTAGATGTGGGCTGCGAAGGTCTGGCCGGGCTGGTCGCCGTGCAGCACTATCACGCGGCTGAAGATTCCGTCTCCCGCCCAGTGGCTGGTGCTTGTGGTGCGGCAGTTCCAGACGGGCGGCTGCTGAGTGGCGAGATCCCGCTGAAGCGAAAAGGGACGTATGACAATGAGGGAGTGGGGCAGCTGGTGAGGCAATCGTGGGTCTGTGTGTGTGTGTGTGTGTGTGTGACTGACGAGTCGCTCGTAGCGTGTGGCATCGTTGTGCCGGGTGGCCCCCTGGTCCGCGACTCGCGACCCTCCATAACGCTTCCTGGTCAGACACACACATCATGGCAGAGCGGTGCAGCCAATGTGTTAATGTGTTCGTGTGGGTCATTCTGCCCATGTTTCTCACTTGTTCAACGCAGCGTCGCGAACTGAAGCACACACACAGCCTGCAAACAGACATACACAGACACACGCAGCCAACTAATCCATTGCCCGCAGTCCTCCCTTCTCGCCCTCACCTAGATACTCACACACGGGGTTGGCCGAGTCGTATGCATTGCGATAGGGGCTGTTGGCCGGCAGCGAGTGAAGTGGGCGGATGGTCAGTGGACGCCCACCCAGCTGCTCCTCGCCGTTGCTGCGGCGCTCGAGCGTCATGTTGATGTGACGCTTGATGAGTGAGAGCTGGCGCAGCGCCTCACACCGCCCGTCGAACACCGCCCGGCCGCCCACCCCCAACACATCAGCACTGGTCAGCTCTATCGGCAACTTCCCACCACTCCGCCGCTGATGCTTCGCCACCCTGATGATGCGCACCGTCGCCGCCCACTCGCCGCTGTTGTCGATGATGTACAGGAACCGCTGCAGATGACCGACGGACGAGAGGTCGTAGCTGATGATGTCCTGGAGGCCCTTGCCGGTGAGCTGTGCATCGATCAGCGATCTGAGGAGGTCCGCAGAGACCCGCTCTCGGCCAAGGCGGCATGTGGTGCGGATGCGGGCCAGGCTGATGGCAAGGTCGCCGCCGAGGAGGGGCCAAAGGACGCCCTTCTCGACCTCCTGGGGCAGCTCAAACAGGCGAGGCTGATGGCCGGACAGAACAACAAGGCAACCAACGGAGAGGAGGGAGGCAGTGTGGGCTGCTTGCTTCATTCATGTGTCTGTGGCTGCTCGAGTACCGTGCCGTTGTCAGTATCCTCATCTACAGGTCGCTGCACAGGTACCGTCTTGACGAACCTGAAGCCCTTGTGGACCTGCACACACATCACATCAGACAGAACACACACAGGATCATTCAAGCAGTGGAGGTGGAGGCAGCTCTGCCTACTGACGTAAGTACCTGTCGGCCGTGCGGCGATGCCTTGGGCTGGTGCGGCACCTTCACAGTGAACTCCTCTGTTCCCTCTACCTCCCTCATGGACACTCTCGTCGCCCCGCTGGTCTCCTCAGTGCGATAGACGTCGGCCTTCACCCACTCCTGCCTGCCCTTCTTGGTCGTCACCATCCACACACGCGTGCCGGTCGTGTAGCGCTCGTGGGATGACGGCAGCATCTGATGGATGGATGGACGGAACCAGCAAACCAATCAACCAAATGAATGAGGAACACGTACCTGTGCCAGGGGGTACAGGCGAAGATGCTGGTTGCTCGAGCCGCCAGCGTTGGAGGCGCCTGACGTGGCCGACGCCGCCGGGCCACTCCGAGGCTCCTCCATGGCCCTGTGTTGCGCTAGTAGTTGGTGCGCGTCATCACTGCGAGCTCAGGTTCTTCTGTTTGACTTCCTGAGAAGGCAAAAACAAATCGCGTCGGCCTCTTGGGCATTCTGCACGGCAAACCGACGCAGATCTGGCCAATCGATGGATAAGTGTCAGCGGTGAGTGTTCCCGAGGCCATGCAGACGGCGAGCGGGGCGACGGGAGAGGCGCAGGCGCCAAGCACCACGACCAGCAAGGTAAGCAGACCAGCAACAGAACCGAGAATGATTGCTTGCTTGTCGCATTCGTGTGTGCTTCTTTGTTTGTTGCAGGGCAGCGGTCGCTACTCCTTGTTGGACGCCAACATCGGCGCCGGGACGTATGGGACGGTCGCAAAGGCGCTGGACAAGGCGACAAACAAGTGAGTGTTGCCGCACACAGAAACACTCATCCATCTCTCTCTCTCTCTCTCTCTGTGTGTGTGTGTGTGTGTGTTTAGGATAGTGGCCGTCAAGCGGGTCAAGCTGGACCGCAAGTGTGTCGACGAGGAGCAGCACAGCGGCCGGCTGCCGGTGGGCGAGGCCGGCATCCACTTCACCGTTCTCAGGGAAATCAAAATCATGAAGGAAATCCGACACAAAAACGTCATGGGGGTGAGAACGAACACACAGACACACAGACAGGCACTCTCTCTCACGTCTGTGTGTGTGTGTGTGTGTGCAGTTGATCGATGTGTATGCCGAGGGCGACTTCGTCAACTTGGTGATGGATTTCATGCACACCGATCTCAAGAAGGCAAGCAACAACCGGCTAGTTCATTCACTCATTGACTGACTCACTCACGGGTGTGTCTTCAGTTTTTGGGTTCCCATCCGCAGCTGACTGAGGCGCACATCAAGGGCATGATGCAGCAAATACTGCAAGGTGAGACAGACAGACAGACAGACAGACGGCAGCACACAAACACACAGACACACACATAGCTGGATGGTTCTGCGCTCGTGCGTGTCTTGTCAGGTTTGGAGGTCATGCACTCGTGGTATTTCATTCACAGGGTGAGAGAGGGGCAAGAAATCACTTCACATACATCTTTGTGCACTCATCGTTCTCAAGGATTTGGCGCCTGCAAACGTCTTCATCAACGCAGAAGGTGAGCGACCAACACAGAATGACCACCACTGTCCAGTGCACACACCACACCTGTGTGGTGCGATGGTTGTCAGGTGAGATCAAGCTGGGTGATTTCGGTCTGGCTCGCAGCCACGGCTCGCCCGACCGGGCCATGACGCCTCAAGTCGTCACCATGTAAGGAAGAAAAGACATACAGGGAGGATCATGCCGGCGTGGGCACACGACTGATTCATATGCACGTGCCTGCCTGGTGCGTGTGCGCAGCTGGTATCGGCCGCCTGAGCTGCTCTACTTCGCCAGGCTGTACAGTAAGCACAGGAGAGAGAGAGGAGGACACACGTGGAGTGGACCACCTGGTCTGCCTGTGTGTGTCAGGTGACAAGGTCGACATCTGGAGCGTCGGCTGCATCTTTGCTGAAATGCTGCTGGGGTGGGCAAGCAAGCCGGCCGGCAGGAAGGATCGAGATGCGTGTGTGTATGTCTGTCGTGTGCGCAGTCGTCCGCTGTTCAACGGTCAGGGAGAGGTGGATCAGCTGGCCAAGATATTCGACGTCATGGGGACACCCACCGAAACAAACTGGCCGGTGCCCATCCATCCATCCATCCATCCATGTCTGTGTTGGTGCCCATTACAGCTGTCTGTTTGTGTTGTGTGTAGGGCGCCAAGCATCTGCCCCGATACTGTGAGTTCACTTACGCCCCACCCCAGGACTTCAGGCAGGTCTTCGGGCCTGGCGTGTCGGAGCTCTCATTGGCCCTCCTCAGACAGCTGCTCGTCCTCAATCCAAACCAGCGCATCTCCGCCAAAGAGGTAGGTGCACACAACACTGCCGGGCAAACAGCGACTAATGCTGTATTGTGAGTTGGTTGTGTGTGTCAGGCGCTTGCCCACGAGTACTTCAAGACGCCTCCCTACCCATGCGCACCTTCGCAGCTGCCGCTGGGATTCCTCAGAAAGTGATGCCTGTGTTGGCTACCTGGGTGCATGGGAAATGGTGCTATTGTGCTGACGGGTGTGAGATACCTGTGATGGATGTGCAGACTCATTCATTTAGTTGGTCGTTCTAGAACGGCAGAAAATCTACAGACGCCTCCGACACAGACATGTGAGTGTCCACTCACTATTGTACATATGCACATTCGGTCGTCGCCGACACATGCACACAACCAACTCGCACACACGCCAGCAGCCGTCAGAAGAACTCATGACAAAACAGGCGATGGGCCTCACACACGGACGTCCAACCCACGTACGGTCGTCAGTCAGTATGCGCATGTATGTATGGCTCAGTCACGCCCCACCTTATCCATCGCCTTTTCCCTCCCCTCCGCCAACCCATTCACCCGCCCTCCCTCGGCCTCTCGGCCGTCACTCCCACTACTCCCTTCTGCTCCCTTTGCACTTGTGTCTTCACCATCACGGTTACTCAACTGCGGCCGTCCGTCGGGCAGCAGGTTGATAAACAGCAAAGGGAAGAGGCTGCTGACGTTGCAGAGGGTCACCAACGCGCCCAGGTTGGTGAAGTCCGAGTCGGTCACGCCAAAGGCCGATGTCAGCACGGCGCCCAGCTCGGTGCCCACACCGGCAGCCGCGTTGAAGATGCTCATCAGAGTGGCAAACAAGGTGCCTTCAACACCAGGAGGGCAGAGCTGCGCTGCGAGCACAAGGGTGGGTAGGAATGCCAGCTGCCCCAGCACTGTGGCCGCCACATCGTCGCCGAAGCACAGCCAGGTGTCGGGAATGCCCAGGTCTCGGTTGACGTGTGTGATGAGCAGCAGCTGACTCAGGCCGATGGGCAGGGAGGCCAGCGTGGTCCCCACGAGCAGCTTCTTGATGGGCACCTCCTTCAGAAAAGTGTTGTACAGCCACACGCCGACCAGGCTGCCGGCACTGGTTCCGAGCCGCACTCGACCGAGGAACTCGGGGCTCAGTTTGATGTCATTCGTGAGGAAGAAGAAAAAGGCGCTGTCGCTGCTCGGTGTGGCGCGAAAGAGAAAGAGGAAGAGGGTGGGCAGCAGGATCTCTTTCCGCTTGACGGCCGACCACAGCCGCTTGGCCTGCTCCGCCAGCTCCTCAGTCACAGTCAGCTCTCTGCCCTGCCCTTTGCCCTGCTCGTACACGGCCACGTTCCTCACCTGTGGGGATGCCCCGCCTTTGCTGCTATCGCCGTTGTTGGTGACGAAGTGGACGGGCTTCTCGTTGATGAGGAAGGCCATCAAGAGCACCAGCAGCGGGAATACCGCCGTCAGACCGAACACCTGCCGCGAGGTGAGTGACGACAGCAGAGAGCCGGACGAGTAGGCCGTCAACAGACCACCGATCGCAGAGCTGAGCGGAAGGAGGCAGCCAAAGAAATCAGATGGAGTCGTTTTGGGTGTCATCCCTTGTGTGTCCTCACCTGCCCCAGCAGAGTGACTGCAGCGATCCGGCAGTGGCCTCCGGCGGGCCGTCACGCGTCCTCTCCACCACCAGGCTGTCGGCCACCACGTCAGCCACAGCCACACTCAAGTTCGTCAATATGCACGCCGCCAGCGCCTGCACACATCCATCCATCCATCATTCAAAACAAAGACCAGAGTCTCGTGCGCTCACTGACCGTGGCGGGTGTGTTGACAAGGTCTGGGTTGGCCAGTGCGAGCCACGCAGCGGCGCCAAGCACACCCGACAAGGCGAGGTAGCTCCGCCGCCTGTATCCGGCGATCGGCACAGCGTCCGACAGAAAGCCATAGACAGGTTTGATGAACCAGGGCAGGTAGATCAGCCCCGTAAGGGCAGCCACCTCAGCCGGCGACACCTGCAGGTCGTCTTTGAAGAAGAACGAGGTCGCCAGGCGGGCGAGGCCGGACGCACCTTGGACGAAATAGACGATAAGGATGGCGGCCAGCTCGGGTGACGGCTCCACACCCAGCAAAGCGCGGCGCTTGAACCAGCGGACGAAAGGACCGGTGAAAGATGAATCAGCAGCCGCTTTACCCAACAACGATGCGGGCTCCTTCTTCTCTCCTCCACTCGTAAGGAGTGACGCTGACCGCTCGTCTGAGCTCTTCATCCAGAGAGAGAGGGGTCCCCTTCTCGCAGACACCATAGCACGCGGCCGCCTTGCTGACGGCCGCCGCACGAGCGAAGGAGGATGGTGGAAGGCATGATTGGACGGCTGGAAAGCAGATGCGACGGCAGCAGTGAGGCACAGCCGAAAGACGAGATGAAGTCGCCTCTTCGAGGGTCGTCCTCTCCCGCTTTGCGGGCGGCTGCTGGAACAGCAAGAGCTGCTATCGCTGCGATGAGCAACAGGGCCTCTTGATGGCTCCATGGCTCAGAACAAGACAATCTTCACTCTGCGCTGGCAAGGTGAGGGTAGATCTGCATTCAGCCCTGAATCATCGGCGCAGAAGCTCGTGGCGCTTTCCACTAAGGGTCGGCGGGGAACGCCCTCAAGGAAGCTCGCGATCGCAAGAAGTCGCTGAAAAGAAGAAAGAACGGCAAAGGATGCATAACGGCACGTGTGAGCCGACGTGAGTGCGTTGTGAGACTGCCCGTCGGACAGACAGCCACGTCGACAAACAGACAGCCACGTCGACAGACAGACAGACAGACAGAGAGGGCAGACAGACGAGAGGCCAGACAGCTGCAGACGTCAATGGCGGCGATGCGGCAGCAGCTGCTGGCACAGATTCAGGCCTATCAGACCAATCAGGCCAGGGTACGTAATCGGCACACGCACTCGTACAGTCCATCCCCCGCTCATCGGTTGCCTGCTTGTGTTGTTTGTGTGTGCTGTGGTGTGCAGGTCAACAATGGCATTGGCCGACTCACTCAGATGGACACCGCTGCGATCACACCACTGGTAAGAACAGACTGCTGCACACAGCACAAAGGCCTTTGAGTGGCATGATGCTCTCGTGTGATTCATCAGGTGGTGGCCAAGGTCAGTCGTCAACTCGCCAACGAATCGGCCCGTCTGGCCCAGCTGGCGGACAGCATCGACTCGACCATCGCACTCACAACACACACCCGCACTCAGGTGGTGAAAGGGAGACCACACACACACACACACACACACACAGCTCCATGATGTGTGTCTTTCTGTGTGTCGTCAGGCTCGGCGGTTGCAGGTGTCTGACATTCCCGCCAGGCCGATGAGCATCGTCCTGGAACTGTCTGACCTCACCGCCGTCGCCCGACTCAAGGCGACAGCCCGCCACTTCAGAGATGCCGTGCGGCCCATCGTCCGCAATATTCGGCTGCGGCAGGCCATCGAGTGTGCGGGGGTGAGCGGCGTGGTGCAGTTCGACGATCAGCTGAGTCACGGCGATGTGATGAAGGCCATGTGGGTGATGGAGGAGGGGGGCGAGGGCGGCTGGGGGGAGGTGGCGGACACACTGAGATTCTCAGAGCATTTTGGCTATTGTCAGCTGCCGGTCACAGTGGGCGCCGGAGATGTGCAGACACACCCCACCAAGGCGGTAAGCACGACACACACCAGAAGAGGCAATGGGGCAATAAGTGAATGGCTCTCTGTCTCTGTGTCTGTTGGGTGCAAGACTACTCGTCACTGCCCCGTGTGTTTGCGCAGTGGATGATCGTCGGCCGCCATGTGGCCCTCCGTCGCCCCAACGGCCAGCAGGACGGCACACTCGAGCTCTTCCGCTATAACCATGAGATTCGCGCCATCCGCAACGAGCCCAACTTCGCCATCACCCTCAACCCGCCCCTCCCCCTCCCCCTCCCCAACCGCCCCGTGCATCCCTTCTCGCAGCACCCCTTCCAGCAGCACGCCAAGCCACACGACCCGCCCGCCCGGTGCCGCATTGGGTGGCAGGATGTTGTGGGCTGGGCGGCTGTCGCCGCCAACGAGGGGGCGTCAATCCGTCGGCGAGTTGCCTGCTGAAGGGCCTGATGGTGCTTCATCGAAGGATGGCTGTGGGCGGCACCTCTGAGTCGCCGATGGTGGCGGTAGACCGGTAAGTGGATGAAGAGAGCAGGTCGCTCGTAGTCTGTTTCAAACATGGATGTGTGTGTCAGGAGTGAGCGTGGCGGCCATCTGGATCGTATGCTGACCCGACCGCCACACACGCCATTCGACGACTGCTCACACGTGATGGACTACGAGGCGGTCGATGGGCTGTGTGTGCGGCTGCATGTTTTGACATCGTCGGATGACCCCTTCATCGCATACATTGCCTTGGGCACCCCTCCAGGCGACAACCAGGACGGTACTCATTGCTGTCATGTTGTCTGATCATCCGCTATCGTTTGCGTGCAGTGAGCGTCACCGTCTATACCACCGAGGCGTCAGCAGCAGGTGTGGCCCATGACGCGCCCTTCGCCCAGCGATTCCCCCTGACGGCCGGCAAGGCCCGCCGCGTCCTCGGCCCCATCGCCCCCATCGTCCTCGACGGCCAGGCACCGTAGACCATGAAGGTGAGGGCCACACACATGATGCAGAGGACCTGATCTGTGTGTGCATTGTGTGTGTCTGTGTGTGTTGGTGTGTGTTCTGCAGGGCGGCTGGATGGCGTCAAGGAAGACACACAAGTAGCTGACTGTTTAGTGGACTGGGTGTGTGGTGGTGTGTGCATTGGCTGCATGTGGGCATGACAATGACAATGGATCCATCCGTGGACACATTTGTGTGTGTACAGAGACAGATGGCATGGGACATCCCGTAATGCCCGTCGTCATTGCCAGACTGTGTGAAGGGATCGTCGTCAAAGCCAATGCGGACAACCGAAGCATTCGAATGATTTGTGTCCCAGGCGTCTCTGTCACACTGCACTCGCGCCACTCACACAGAAACATACAGAGAACGGCAAGACACATACATGTACTGGTGGTGGGTGCGCCTTTAGCTAGACACCAACACACACACACACACACACACAGAGATGGATGGGTGTGTGTGTGTGTGTTCAGATCGGTTCGACGGCATGGGTGACGTCCTGCCGCTGATCGACTGCTTCCTCCCCAACGAGACCGAGGCCACGCGCATCGCGAGTACGCCAGTCAGTCAACACACAACAACATCCCATCCACCACTCAGCCACACCATGAGTGCGTGCAGATGTGTCTGACCGCATGGCCGCCCTCGATTGGCTCGTGCGCCGCGTCCCCCTGGTGGTCATGAAGCAGGGCGACCGCGGCGCTATCGCAGCACAGCGAAAGACACACCCAGACACACAGGACAGGTAAGATGATGCACACACATCCACACACACCCATCCCGCCCCGCCACTCTCTGTCTGCCCTCTCATGCTGCCTGTCTGTCTGTGCAGTTCTTTGCCATATCGTGTGTATCGGTGCCCGGCTGTGTCCTTACCGAGTGAGGCCATTGTGGACGCCACCGGTGCGGGCGATGCCTTCGATGCGGGCTTTCTGTTCGGCTGGGTGTGGGGCCGCTCTGTGGAGCTCGGTCTGAAGCTCGGCTGCGCTGCGGGAGCCATGACAGTCAAGATGGTACGCAGACGCAGAGAGAGGCCTGACATGGGTCATGTGTGTGTGCAGGTTGGTGCGTGTGCGGAGCCGGTGCGTCTGGGTGATGTGCTGCAGGTGGTCGAGCAGAGCCGAATGGACGTCACACACTCGTGAAGAGCTTAGTGGGGCGGTGCCGGGGTGGTTTTGTTCAATGTGTCAATCTATCGATGACTGCAGTGAGGACACTGGCAATGTCGCTGTCGCTTGTAAGATGCAGTGCTGCACTTGCAGAATGGTGGATGGTGGCTGACAATGCGTGTTCGGTGTTGGTGAATGAATCTGTGTGTGGTGAGAAAAAGGATTCCCACGTACTGCATCCTCCCATTGAAAAAATCCGTCAGACACCCACACACAGGCAGGAAGGCAGTCTGTCAATCCATTCAAATAAGTACCCCTCCCCACCCCATGCAGGCAGCCACACCACACATAATGCATCCGTCAACTTGTCTGTCAGTCAGTCTCTCGAACACACACCTGCCTGTCTGCCTGCCGCCTGTTGGCGTGGCCAACAGGCCGACAAGAAGGCTGTCTGTACACTCGAGAGTTGAAAGATCAACAGATTAGTCTACGGCTACGGCTAGCTGATTGCCAAACGCCCCCTGTGCGTCGGCCCCCATGACCTCCCGCACCACCCTCACAGTCTGTGGGAATCTGGCGGCTCCCATCCTGCCCGCCACCGGACGCTCCGTCGTGTAGAGTCTGGCGTGGGAAAAGGTGGAGCCGCCGAAGATGTAGAGGTGAGCCTCGAATGTGTGCTGGGGCTGGTCGCCGTGCAGCACTATCACGCGCGCGCGGTCTCCTGCCGCATAGTGGTTGGTGCTGATGGTGCCGCACTTCCAGACGGGAGGCTGCTGATGGGCGAGCTCCCGCTGAAGCGAAAAGGATAAGACAATGAGCTAATGGGGCAGCTGGTGAGGCAATCGTGGGTGTCTGTATGCGGCTGACCAGTCGGTTGTGGCGTGGGGCATCTAGGTGCTGGTAGACATACTGGTCCGCGACCTCCGACCCCCTATAACGCATCCTGACCAGACACATCATGGCAGAGCGACGCAGCCAATGTGCTAATGTGTTTATGTGTATCATTCTGCTCATATTTCTCACTCATACAACACAGCGTCGCGAATTGAAGCAAACGCAAAGCCTGCAAAGACACATACACACACGCAAGCAAATGGTCCATTGCCCATAGCTCTCCCTCCCTCCCTCCCTCCCTCCCTCCCTCACCGTCAAACTCACACACGGGGTTTGCCGGGTCATATCTATCGCGGAAGGGGTGGTCGGCCGGCAGCGTGTGCAGTGTGTGGATGGTCAGCAGACGCCCATTCAGCCGCTCCTCGCCCTTGTTGTCGCGCTGCAGCGCCACACCGAGGTGGCGGCCGATGAGGGACAGCTGGCGCAGCGCCTCACACCGCCCGTCGACTACCGCCCGGCTGCCCACACCCTCCACATCAGCACTGGTCAGCTCTATCGGCAACCGCCCCATCAGCCCCCGATGCTTCGCCATCCTGACGATGGCCTCCCACCCCGCCCAGTCGCCGCTCTTCTCGATGACATACTGCCACATACACAGACATGACAACAGACACACAGTATGTGATAGATGGAGTGCGTCCATGTACCAGCAGCCGCAGGAGGAAGTCCATCGGCCGCAGCTGGTCCCTCCGCGCCCTCCACGGCACCCGATAGCTGACGACATTCTGGATGCCCTTGGCGACCATCAGGCGGTCGATTTGCGATTTGATGTAGTCCTCCGACACACGGCGGCTGCCGAGGGGGCATGTGTGCCGAAAGAGAGCCAGGCCGTCAGCGCCACAGAGAGGGAAAAACAGCTGTTCGACGTCCTGGGGCAGGCGGAACAAACGGGGCGGCTGGTTGGCCGAATCAGCAGCGCTGGAGGCGGCTGCTGAGGCCGCCACCGGGCCCTTCTGCCGCTTCCTATCGCATTCCCTCACTGCTTCTTCCGTTTACGCTGCGAGCTCAAGAACAAGAGGAGGAACCCCGGGGGGAATTATGGGCGATGTTTTGATCACAGTCACATCTGAGCGGCGCTGACTACCAGTCAGACAGGCAAGCCAACAGAAAGGCTGAGGAAGGCAGACACCCTCAGGCAGTCAGGCAGCCAGCAGGGCAGACGAGATGCAGAGAAACAAACGAAGAGAACGACGTTTGGAAGCGATTGTGTTTGTGTTGGTGTGTTTGTAGGTAATGGTACTGTGAGGTTCGGGAAGCCGACTGAGAGGCGCTCACACTCAGTGCAGATGGCTGACAGCGAAATGATGAACATAGACAGAGATGACGCCCCGGCCGCCTCTGCAGGTCACACACGCCACCACACGCTTCATCTTTATGTGATGTGGCTGGCTGGCGTGGTGGTTGTGTGCTGCAGGCGGACCGAGTGGCGATGATAGCGGCGGCAGCTCTTCTCGTGATCTTCTGCAACAGATACACTCGGTCCTTAAGGGAGGGAGAAGGCCGCTCACATGACACACAGCAAGAGTCATCTCGCTGTACAGGTCGCCTCTCAGATTGCCTCTGATGCAGCTGAGCGGGCAGACCACATCACAGCCACACACACCGACAGCACCACACAGGTCTGTCCGCAGAAGACACCACACAGCCGAGCTGCAAGACTCACTTGTCAACCATCTTCCTGTCTGTTGCCTGCAGGATGGTGCATCGCTGTCGGCCATCCCGGGCAATCCCGCCGCCGTCCGCTCGGCCTCTGCCAAAGAGTTGACACAGATCACGACTGACTACGACACTCTCGTAAGGACGGCATGACCTCTCACGATCAGGTAGGTACGGCCATCCCTATGCGTGTTGCCATTTGTGTGTGTGTCTGTGGTCAGACACTGCGGGCGCCTCGTTACGAGGTCGGCACTCGTGTGTCGGTGGCGGCCGAGCAGCAGACGGGGGAGTCTGTGTGGGTGACGGCCGTCGTGTACGACACCCAGGAGACCAATGGCGGCACTGTGGTGTTCATGCGGGAGGTGGAGGGGAGGGAGGAGGAGCTCAAGCCGGTCACGGTGCCGCACCGGACCAAGCCACCACCCCAGTACAACCAAGACCTGGTAACCATCTACAGGACAGTCACACGTGCGTTGACCTCTAGTGCAGATCTCTCTCTCTCTCTCTGTGTGTGTGTGTGTGTGTGTGTGTCCACGTCAGCGAATGGGCGGTAAGACGTTCCGGTGGGGCAAGAAGAGTGACCAGCGCGAGGGCGGTGCAGTGGTTGGGACCACCACCAAACCACAGAAATCCGCAGCGGTAAGGACAGACAAACCTACAGCGCACACCGGTGGACCAGCTCGGCTCATGGCGATGGCATCCGTGCTGCTTCTTTGAGCTGTGTTCATCCAGGTGTCTGCTTGTGATGAGGGCGAGAGCAAGCGTAGACGTGTAGCTCTTGAATCGGCTGCTGCCGCTGCTGGAGGTACACCAACCCCACTCCCCACCCGATGATGGATCGGATCTTCTGCACCGCACCGCGCCGGCATGACTGCTCTATGCCTTGGTTGTTGACTTGTGTTGTGTTGTGTGTGTGGTACCTTCAGGTGGGTCGGTGGATGTGTGTGGTCCTGCAGAGGGGACATCAAGGCCGATGAACACGCCCAAGGTGACTGGCACAGAGAAGTGGCAGCCACCGTGACAGCCTTTACCAGTGTGCTGTGCACCTGTGTATGTGTGTGTGTATGTCAGAAGCCATACGGCCGTCCGAGTCTGTCTGGACTGCCCGAGGAAGTCTTCAGCCCCCTGGGCTCCTTCCTGAGCACCATCGACAACATCCGCCTCTCGCGCGTCAACAGAGTGACTCACGAGAAGGCCACCGACAAGACGTTTGGCGTGTTCCGCAACTTCACCATGACGCGTGGCGAGGAGCGCATCTACGACAAGATCAAGACGCTACAGCACTTGAAGCACATGGTGAGAGGGCTGGGTGGGTCATGACAGAAGCGACACACACATGGTGCGATGCGACCTGTTGGTGTGTGTGCGTACAGGGCAAGATCCAGACGGCCTTTGTCGACGCCCGAGTGGTCCCGCCTGTGGCGTCGAAGCTGTTGGAGGCCAACAAGGACTCACTCAAGAAGATCACCCTGAACGTCGAGAGCTGGTCACGGACGCCGGATGCCGGGCCCATCGTGTTCTCATCATTGACCGACTTGGACGTCCGTGGCCTTGCAGGTCTTGACTACCTCAGGTACGTTCGTCAGGGGAGTCAGCGTTGGCGCGCCAACCGCACAGCCATTGATCTCTTGCTTCGACGTGTGTGTGTCTGCAGGAGGCGTCGATGGATCTTCCCGGCCCTCACAACACTGCGAGTCGGCACCCTCCACACCGATCATACGCCCCACCTCGTGCGCCTCCTCGAGACATCCCCCATGATAAGGCGCCTGGAGGCCGACAGCATCACATTCGACAACGACGACGACCAGTGGGCCGGCTTCATCCCCGCCCTCGCCGGCTGCCCCCACCTCACCACCCTCACCGGCCTGCAGATCAAGATGGACCAGTTCGGCCGCATCAATCAGCTCAAGGACACCCTCAGCAAACACTGCAACACACAAGAGCCGAAATGTGCGCTCAACAAGAAGTGCATCGGGGCACAAGGGTGGCTTATCCTGGCTTGTCCCCTCCTATGTTTCATGCAGGTGCGCCGAAGAGGCTGGGATTCGTGGTGGTTGATGCTGAGATCGGTGTGGACTACGGACTCCGGGTGGCCGACATGGAGGGCATCAGCGAGTGGGTGGCGGATGGCCACTGCCAGCTCGATTGGCTGCCAGAGTCGGGTCCCATGACCATCGACTGCAGCACGACGGCTGCCACTGCCCCTCCGGCGCCCGACGGCCTCTACGAAGAGATCGCCACGCGGCTGGCGGCCAATGCGACACATGTCAGGAATGTGGCAGACAAGGGAGGGAGACCATCTGACAGGACCACAAGTGCGTTTCTGCTGTGTGCAGCTGAGGTTGAAGCTCGGTGGCACTCCGCTGCACGAGTCGTGGCGCCAGAAGCTCATCTTCACCAAGGCCAAGAAGCTCGAGATCAAGTTCACGACAAAGCAGGGCGTGAGTGCATCGGGAGCGGTGGAAGACAGCATCCCCGAGTGGCTGGCCGAGAGGCAGGGAGACGGAGAGGGAAGGCGGTCGACCAGCCGATGCTTCCCTGCTGTCAAGGAGTTGCTGGTGTTCTCTTTCTCGCTGTCCCTGGCTGACGTGCGCGCCGCCAGTAGCAAACTGAGGCCGCTTGTGGGCGGACTGGGGACACTCAAGGGTGTCCGGCTCTATGGCGTGTCTAGCTTCGCTGCCGCCTGTGAGTTTCTGTCCTACTTGTCCGTAGGTCAGCTAGATGAGGTCAGGATCAGTGAGTCGGGCTGGCGTGTGGTGTGCGAGTGGCCGGCGGACGCCCCTGCCTCATGGGGCGACCGCCGCCCTTCCATCGATCGCCTGACCTCTTCATCCCTATGCAGCAAGGCCGGCGTGAGAGAGTTCATCAAGCTAGCTTTGGCTCTGCGGCCAGTGAGTGTCGAGTTGGAGGCACGGCTGGAGGAGAGTGGGCTGGAGGGAGACAGCGAGGCCGATAAGCTGGCCGACCTCCGCTCGTTTGCGGATGAGTGCGCCAGGCAGACCGCACCGCACTACACCGTCAAGAAGAGTGAGTGTGAGTGTGGTTGGTATGGGTTCATATTCACACTCAAATTGATGTTCAAGTGAATTTGCAGTGAGGGAGGGACGATAGACCGCGTGTGTGTGCCTCTGCCTATCGACACTCTGCCGACTGTGACGTAGCTATGACTGTCCATGCGGCGTTGCATCGGTCGCTCTTGCCTCCTGTCTCTCTCTCTCTCTCTCTGTTGCCCTTCAGCCATCGAGCCGCCACAGCCCAGCAGCAGTGAGTGCAGACTGACATGGACATGGATGGATGGATGGACGAAGTGCGCGTTGGCCTGTCTGCCTCGCACGTACGGGTGCATTTTCATGTCAAAAATGGCCAATCTCACAAGTCACACGGCAAATCGCATTGCACAAACCGACGCTATAACGTCTCAATGCAACTGTTTCACCCGTGCGCTTCTCCAGTCGCAATTCGAAGCATCTCTTGCTGATACTTGACCACCTGCCAATCACAACACACACACACACAGCCTACAACACACACCAAAGATGTGCGGCACAAATGAGCGGTGCCGACCTGTTCGACGATGGACAAATGCGGCGGATGTCCCTTGTGCAGTGCAGGCGGCACCGAGTCTTCCCAGTGGCTGATAGACAAGAGGCGGGTGCAGGAGTGAGCCACTGTCACACGCAAGTAGGCTACCTCAGTTCCGTCTCCAGCAAGAGTGTCCGGAGCTGCAAATGTCTCGACTCGACCTCCTTGACACACACATCCTACTCAGCCGAAACCGCTGCCAACCTGCATTCACACACACACGAACACGCACACACATCATGCCGCATCGTGCACATGTGTGTTTCGTTTCCTCTGTGTCTCTTGAATGCCTTCTGTGGGTGTGTTCCTTCTGAATGGCCGTCAGGCCTCGCTGAGTGAGCCGTCCCTACAGACAGACACACACACGGACAAACCGTCTGTCTGTCTCTGGCGTCCTTGTGTGTCTCACGAGGAGGGCACTCTTGTCCATCAGCAGCCGCAGCAGCGACAGCCCCTGCCGCTCGTCCAGGAAACTCTCAATGTGGGCCAGGCAGTCCTTCTCGTCGTGTCGCTTATCAGACAGGACACTCCTGCCAACAGACCAGACACAAAGAAGTCTGATCAAGGTGTGTGTGTTCGTGTCTCACTCACCTCAGCCGATTGTTCTCGGCCCTCAGCTCGGCGTTTGCCGTCCTGAGCTTGACGATGCGCGCGGCGGTGGACGTCGGCACCTGGCTGTCTCTCCCCTCTGGCTGCCCAACAGCCGCTGTCGTCTGCTCTCCCTGGTCATCGTCCCAGGACCACTCGATGTCATCCTTGACGCGGGAGTTCTCCTCCTCCACTTGGCTGATGACATGCCTCAGCCGCCGGTTGTCCTCCTCTAGCGCAGCGATGCGCGTGTCGTACCTCTGCACCGTTGCCAGCCGCTGCTCGTCGGCCCGCATTAGATCTGTGAGCCTCTCCTTCATCGCCCCGTATTCCCTTCGCAGTCTCTCAATGTGGGCCGTCTTCTCATTCAGCAGCTCTTGCATCGCCGCCTGGCAGGACGCCGCCTCTGTGTTGCGCTTGCCCAGGCTCCTCTGCAGGCCGGCCACCTCCCGCTCCAGCCGAGTGACGTCCCAGCAGGCGGCATCAGCCCGTCTGCCGCCATCCACCAGGCGAAGCGGCGGCTTGCGGCCGATGGCGACAACAGACGACTGCGCGTGGCTCAGCGTCACGCGAGAGAAGGGGTCGTTGATCAGCCGCAGCCAGTTGTCTCTCTCGGCAGATGAGCGGGCCAGAAACAGATACCCAGATGAGCCACGAGGAGAGTCCTCCTTGACGAGAGACACATAGAAGGGGAAGAAGGGTCCTGACACGGAGGCAACGAAGCGGCTGGTCCATTGGGGGTTGGTTTGCAGAGCGATCTGGTGGTCTGAGTCCTCGAATTCAGGCCCCAATTCAGCGAGGTCAGCGTGGCAGCCATCGAGAAGGATGGCGGTCTCCACACTGCTGACAGACAGACAGACAGACAGACAGACAGACCAGCACGGACAAGCGACAATTCTCGACTCCTCATTGCAAAGATGAAGAGATCAGTGGTCTGCCCACCTGTCGATTTGCTGGTGCTGTTGCTGCTGCTGATTGTCAGTAGGGAAGACAGGAGATGCGTGTGGCGACGGCTCGTCGGCATAGAGGAGCAAGAAGGAGGAACGAATGGATGCCTTGAAGGCTCCCCAGCTCCCGCCGTCCTGGGTCGGGGAAAGCAACAAGAACAGCCGGCCATCGTACAAGATCTTCGCTGCCGTGTGGTCCAGCAACTCCACGACTCTACATGCAACGGGCAAAGGGCAAAGATGGGTGCACAGTTTTCGCTCGGCGTGGCCGTTTCTCACTGATTGGCTGCTGCAAGAGGCAGAGGGGGAGGACGAAGCTCTGCCGAATCGAGGAAAACCATCTTGGTGAGACGGGGGGGGG
>CDMY01000307.1:28698-53946 GCA_001179505.1 Vitrella brassicaformis | reverse complement strand
GCTGCGAGCTCAAGAATCTGCAAAGGTCCGCTTTTGTGGATGCTTTCATCTCACCATGCGTGGCATCCGTTCATGACGATGGCCCGTCCGCCGCCGCGCCGTTTCTCTCATCCATACCGCCCGCCGCACCAGTGGCAGCAGCAGCAGCAGTGGTCACTCATGGCCACGGCGAGCAGCTCACGCGCCGAGAGCCTCTCGTCCTTGCGATACTACCGCTACGTCAGAGATGACAGCCCGGATGACCCCTCACTCTACGGCGAGATCAGCCAGAGCGGCGAGGCCAGCAGCGATGCGGTGCTCGGCTCTGTAGTGTTGTCGTTTGATATCGACGGGACGCTGGCGAAGATCGAGAGGCGACTGGCACTCAGACCGGGCAGAAGGGGCAGCGATGGATTGGTACGTCTGGACAGACAGGACAGAAGGAAACACGGGACGTCCTGTGGCGTTTCGTACATGCGTACGCGTTTGTGTGTGTGTGCCTGTGTGTGTGGTCAATCAGGTCCATCGCAGCCAGGCGGATTGGGATGTGATACTGAGTGGCGACAACTACCACCTCGATGAGGTCAGTCAGTCAGTGACTCACTCATGGGCACACGAGAGAGACTCTCCAGTCGCATCACACGCATGCCTGCCTCGTGTGCTGTCATCTGTCGCTCTGGTGCTGCGTCATCGACACGGCAGCCGATTCCTGAAGCCCATGGTACGAACAGCCCGGCCAATGATCGATCCACCCATGGCTGAGTCCGCTGCTGTGCTCTCTCTTGTTCGTTCAGCTTTCCTGCAGCAGCTCGTCCAGCGTTTGACCAGGCACCACCCAGCTAGTCCCTCCCCACCGCCCGAGGATGACCCTCCCTCTTTGCCCATCACCATTGTCTATCTCTCGGGCCGTCGGACAGGCACAGAGGTGCAGACCTCACAGTGGCTGGCGGCCCATAGCTTCCCTCACGGCGTCATATTCCACCGCCCCAAGGGCTTTAAGGCGGGCCGCTTCAAGGAGCGTGTGTTGAGGGGTCTGCACCAGCCGCCGATGAGGCACGTCATGGCCCATGTGGGCGACCGGCCGCTGGAGGATGCTCTGGCCGCCGTCAAGACAGGCAGGCAGACACACACACACACAGACAGCGGCATGTGGTGTGTGGGCGGCTTTGTGTTGCGTGTGTGTGCAGGTGTGCGGCCCGTCTTGGTCGCCCCAAACGAGTGGACGGGCCGTGCCCACAATTCGGCGTCCCAGGAGTGCAATCGGCCGGCTGCCAGCGGATGGGTGGCGAGGTCGACGCTCGAGGGCGTCGTGGTGGCGCTGCTGGACGCCGAGATGCGGGAGGGCAAACAGACGTCGATGAGCTCGTGGGAGGTGGCCGAGGGGCACTCTCTGCTGCGGCAGTCGCCCCACTGGTCGAGTGGCTCGTGTGCTGACTTCTTCGACCTCAATATGGCAGCGGAATTCTGGACCCATGTCAATCAGACAGAGGGGCGGGGGTGTGGTGGGCCGCTGAGTGAGCTGTGTTAGTGGGGCGGGATGAGGATGTGTGCGTGGAAGTGAGGGACTCAGTGTGGCGACAGACTGTCGGTGTGTGTGGACAGACAGAGGTGTGTGAATGAATTGTCCATCGAATGCACTGACTGTCGATGTGTTCGTTGAGCGCTTGAAGAAAGCTAGACAGTCACATTCATCTCCAGGGTCAGAGTCCACCACCATGCTCAGGCGAACACACTTCATCCATCCATCCATCCATACCATGTCAGTCTGCTTACTATGTCATGTGCCGCTCTCTCTCGTCTTCGCCTTCTGCCCTCCCTCACCCAACCGACCGAAAACAACCGACTCACTGAGCCTCACTGCTGCTGGGGTTTGTCGGCTGATCAGTCGAGGGAGGGGGAGAGGCCGAGGACAGAGAACAACGGAAAGAGACCGAAAGAGGCAAGAGCGCCCGATGCAATGACATCAGATGCACGGTCATGGGCAAATCCGCTAAAAGTGTCGAGGCCAGAGGCACATACGCACACGGACACACACTGGTCCCTGTGCCTTTGCCCCCTGTGCACGCACATAAGGTATGTGAAAGGATAGCAGATAGATAGTCTGTCTACCCTGCCCTCCCTGCACCTCACTTGGCCCTCAATTTCAATGTCAGGCGATACCACTCACACTTGGTATCTGCTGAGTCGAAAGTGTAGTGTGCTGCGACCTGCCTGAGGCAGTCCTCCATGAACGAGCGGAGGCCCGCCAGTCTAGAGGTGCAACTGTCCCCCGTCAACTCACTATCATTCAAGTCAGCAACCAAGCGGACACTCACTGGCCGCAGAGCTAACGCTAGCTTGATGAATTCCCTCACGCCGGCCTTGCTGCTCAACCCGAAACTTCCAGAGGTCAGGTGGTGGATGAGAGGGCAGCGACCACTCCCTGAGAGTGTGTCAGGAGCATCCTCCGGCCACTCGCACACCACAGGCCCATCCCACTGACCACCAACCGTGACCTCGTCTAGCTGATCTACGGACAGGCAGCAGAGAAGCTCATGCGCAGCAGCGAAGCTAGACACATCAGTGATGTCGACACGCTTGAGAGTCGTCAGCCCGCCCAAAAGCGGGCTGAGCTTGCTGCGGGCGGCATGCACGTCAGCCAGGGACAGCGAGGCAGGGAAAACCGTCATGTGCTCGACAGCGGGGAAGTGTCGGCTGGTCGACTGCTGCCCCTCTCCCTGCCTCTCGGTCAGCCATGTGGGGATGCTGTCGACCACTTCTGATGCGCTTGCGCCAGGCTTGATGTTGAAAGTGAGCTTCTTGGCCTTGTGGAAGATGAGCTTGTGACGCCACGACTCGTCCAGCGGAGTGCCACCAAACTTGACCCTCACCTGACACACACAGCAGACACGCAGGTGTGGTCCTGTCAGATGGTCTCCCTCCCTTGTCTGGCCCATTCCTGACATGTGTCGCATTGGCCGCCAGCCACGTGGCGATCTGTCCGTATAGGCCGTCGGGCGCCGGAGGGGCAGTGGCAGCCGTCGTGCTGCAGTAGATGGTCAGCTTGCCCAAGCAGACTGGCCAGCACTCAATTTGGCAGTTGACGTCCGCCGCCCATTCGCTGACGCCCGCTACGACTGCCGCCCCCTTCCCCCGCCCGTATCTCACACCGATCGACGAAATGTCCTCAACCACGATCCCCAGCTTCTTCGGCACCTCTGCAAGGGGTGAGACAGACAGATCACTCGCCGCCCTGAATGAAATGCTTGGGTGCTTCTGGTCCCGTACGTCTCTTGTCTGCTTTGCTCCAGTGTTGGCTGAGGGTGTCCTTGAGCTGGCTGATGATGCGGCCGAGCTGCTCAAAGCGGACCCGGAAACCCAGCCGCTCGATCTTGGGCGACTTGTCGAGCAGACGCACCAAGGAGTCAGCATCCACACTGATGATGTGGCCGACTTGGAGCGTGGTGAGTGCCGGGAACCTCCACCCGAGATCACTGCAGACACACAGACGTCGTCCTAAGAGATGAATGACTACGCTATGGCGTCAACGCTGACTCCCCTGACAAAAGTACCTGATGTAGGCACGACCTGCAAGGCCACGGATGTGAAGGTGTGTGGCGGATGAGAACACGATGGGCCCGGCAGCCGACGTCCGTGAGCAGTAGTTGATGTCCAGGGTGATCTTCTTGAGTGAGTCCTTGTTGGCCTCCAGCAGCTCCGACAGCACAGGCGGCACCTCTCGGGCGTCCACAAAGGCCGTCTGCATCATGCCCTGCACACACACACATCGACAGAGCGCTGCGTACACACAGACACGCTCCCGCCATGTCCCCGTGTGAGGCCTCTTACCGCTATATGTGCGGCACCTTCTTGACTATGCAGGCATCATCTGCCACAGAGATGTCAACGAACTTGCCGAAGAGGCCAAGAACGTGCTGCACTTTCTTGAGCTTGCGGTAGCTGTCTTCCTCGTCAGGCGTCATGGTGAAGATGCGGAAGACGCCCTACGTCTGGTCGGTGGCCTTCATGTAGGTCTCCCTGTTGACGCGCGAGAGGCGGCGGATGTTGTCGATGGTGGTCAAGAAGGAACCCATGTGGCCCATGACGGCTGCAGGCAGACCCGACAGACACGGACGGCCGTGGTCCTTCTGACACATAGGTTGAGAAACGTGAGAGCAGCGACCGCCATATAAGCTTTCGCGTGCGTGTGTGTCACCTCTGAGCGGGCGCCCTGCTGCTGTGTCGCTGCTGCACCAACACACCCACCAACCGAACCTGCTGAAGGCACCACACAGCACCGCCATACACGGACGTTGTCACGTGTTTGCACCCCATCAGTGTGTGTGGGTACCTCCACTACTCGCAGCAGCAGCCGGCGTGTCTACACGGCTACGCTTGCCATCGTCACCAACAGCCACCTGAACACGTGACGTAACGGTGTCCACCCATATGTGTGGTTCGGCCTGTTGGTGATACCGCCTTGCTGTGCTGTGCGCCATCATCGGTCTGATCCAGACCCTCAGACTCGAACGCCCCACTGTCAGTCGCATTGCCCTGACACAGACAGACAGACAGACAGGCCAGGGAACGATCGCCCTGTGTGAGCCCTCCACTTGTCGTCCCAATCGTACATGTGTTTTATGGGTTATGTGGTCAGTCGACGTCTCTGTCAGCTGCTTGTTGAGGGCCGATTGAGCGTCAGTGAGGACGTCCAGAATGGACGACAGGCTGCCGGCCAGCAAGGCACCATCCTGCAGGCCACAGACAGCCCGGTGAATGACAACTGAGTGCCGCTGTTCGGCTGTGTGTGGTGTTCCGTGTGGACCTGTGATTTATTGTCGGTGTGTGTGGCTATGATGTTCTCTGCCCGCTCAAGATCAGACGCAAACTGAGGCACGAACTGCAAGCAAATGCAAACACAGCGAATGGCACTCCTTGCTGCATGTCATGTGTAGACCTCTTCTCTCTCCTCCTTACCGAACGCATCAAACGTATCTTCTGCAGAATATCACGAGAGCTACCGCCGCCGTTCGGCCCGCCGCCCTGCCCACCTGAGCACAGTGTGCGGCCGGTCAGTCACACCGGTGCGTGTGTGTGGAGGTGGTGTGTGTGACCTGCAGCAGCAGAGGCGGCCGGGCCGTCATGTTTGTCTAAGTCCATCAACCCGCCGTCAGCCATCTGAGCTGTCGCTACTAAGTCGCTACAAAACCTCACAGCTCACCACCACTGACAAACACACCAACACGAACACAGCCGCAGTTCCAAACGTCGTTCTCTTTGTTTGTTTCTCTGCATCTCGTCTGCCCTGCTGCCCGCTTACAGTGTCTGCCTTCCTCTGCCTGTCTGTTTGCTTGCCTGTCTGTCAGTTTGGCTGATGGTCAGCGCCGCTCAGATGAGATGACAGTGATCAAAACATCGGCCTGCATTCCACCGACATACATCCTTCTCTGCGATACGTCAATCGCCTCAAGTGCATCGCTCCCCCTTCGGGAGCTCGCAGCGTAAACGGAAGGAGCAGTCAGAGGAAATGGGATGAAGCGGCAGAAGGGCCCGGTGGTGGCCTCAGCAGCCGCCTCCAGCGCTGCTGGTTCGGCCAACCAGCCGCCCCGTTTGTTCCGCCTGCCCCAGGACGTCGAACAGCTGTTTTTCTACCCCCTTGACACGCAACGGTTTCAAAGTGCATTTTTTCAACATCGCCGCTCTCCACCGCACAAATTCATCCTCGGCAGTCTTACCGAACATTTTCATTCGTTTGGTCGCCCGATGCAATTTTTCATCCTATTTCCTCGACAAGACCGCACATTTTCACTGTCGAGGCAGCTCTCAAGGGCATCCTGAGGAGCACACAGTGTGCTGGAGCTTGAAAAAGTGTCTGATCACCCTGTACTTTTACATCTACATGTCTCTCCACCGCTTCTTTTCAAATGTCTCGCTGTCTCCCACTGCACGTTTTCAATATTCGCTGCCTCCACCTCATCTTTTCATTCCGGGCGGTTGCCCGCCGCACATTTTCAAAAAAACAGACATGCACACCGTTTCGTGTCCAGGGGGTATGTTTTTCCCTCCGTGCGGGGCTGACGGCCTGGCTCTCTTTCGGCACACATGCCCCCTCGGCAGCCGCCGTGTGTCGGAGGACTACATCAAATCGCAAATCGACCGCCTGCTGGTCGCCAAGGCCATCCATTCAGCTATCGGGTGCCGCGGCGGGCGCGGATGCGGCCGATGGACTTCTTGCTGCGGCTGCTGGTACACACATCGACGCACTCCGACTCTCACATTTTGTGTGTCTGTTGTCATGCCTGTGTGTGTGGCAGTATGTCATCGAGAAGAGCGGCGAGTGGGCGGGGTGGGAGCCCATAGTGAGGATGGCGGAGCGTCGGCGGCGGGTGGGGCGGCTGCCGATAGAGGTGGGCAGTGCTGATGTGGAGGGTGTGGGCAGCCGGGCGGTCTTCGACGGGCGGTGTGAGGCGCTGCGGCAGCTCTCACTCATCGGCTGGCACATCGGCATGACTCTCGAGCGCGACGACAACGGCGAGGAGCGGCTGAATGGGCATCTACTGACCATCCGCTCACT
The DNA here is from genome assembly GCA_001179505.1 of Vitrella brassicaformis. Classification (NCBI taxonomy): domain Eukaryota; family Vitrellaceae; genus Vitrella; species Vitrella brassicaformis. The sequence goes on along the minus strand of CDMY01000307.1, from coordinate 47,414 downwards.
GCAGACGCTGCCGGCCAACAGCCCCTTCCACAACATATTCGACCCAAACAACCCCGTGTGTGAGATTGACAGTGGGAGAGGGAGGGAGGGCATGACGGAGAGAGCTATTGGTGCCTGTGTGTGTCTGTCCGTTTGCAGGTGCCGACTACGCTTCAATTCGCGACGCTGTGTTGCATCGGTGAGCAGGATTAGTAGAGTGATACAAACGAAGACATATACACATTGGCTGCACCGCTCTGCCATGATGTGTCTGATCAGGGTGCGTTCGGGAACGTCGGTGGTTGCGGACCAGACTGTCCATCAGCACAACAATGCCCCACGCTACAACCGACTGGTCAGTCAAGTCAGCCACACACACACACGACAGCCTCACCGGCCGCCCCACTCACTCATTGTCATATCTATCCTTTTCTCTTCAGCGGGAGCTGACCACTCAGCAGCCGCCCGTGTGGAACTGCCACACTGTCAGCACGATTCACCGGCCGCCAGAACTCTTCGGCCGTGTGATAGTGCTGCACGGAGACCAGCCCGACCACCAATTCGAGGCAACCATCATCATCAGCAGCTGCCCCGACGTTGCCACCGCCCACCTCTGGACGACGGAGCCGCCGGTGGCTGGCAAGGAGGGAGCCGCGAAGTTCCCACAGTGAGGGTGGCGCGGCAGGTGATGGGGGCCGATACACAGGTGGCGTTCGGAGACCACCTAGACGTAGCCGTAGACTGACTGACTCATTTCTCAACTCTCGACTGAACAGACAGCCTCCCTCTCCGTCTGTCTTTGTGTCTGTCTGGCTGACCACGGCAGCAGATGGGAGGCAGGCCAGGCTGGCTATTCGACAGACAGACAGACAGACAGATGAGTTGGCGGATGCATCATGGATGGTGTGGCTGCCTGCATGAGGTGTTTTCCGTATCAATGCATCGAGTTGGGGGGCGGTGGGGGAGTACGGGGGGAGGACTCGAATGGATTGACACACTGTCTGTCTGCTTGCCTCTCTGTGTGTGTGACGCGTTTTCTAAATGAAAAGATGCAATCAATTGGGACACTCTGCCTGCAACCATGAAACAGAGTGTGACGGATGGACACCGAGAAACGTTCATCACAGACACACAAACACGACGGATGTCAATGTCAGTCAGTGTCCCATGCACCCCATCCACCAGTGAGTCACACCTGTCTGCCTGCCCACACACAAATGCATCCATTCGTCCCCCCATCCATCCCTCTAGCGTACACACACGTGCGACCCACATGACATGACGAGACAAACGCTTCACAGACAGACAGGCGGACGGCAGTCATCTCAGATGAACGAATGAATGAGCGCTATGTAACTGAGTATGTGTGGCCAGAGATGCCGGCGGGGGGTTGGATTGTGTGCCGATGGTCCCCTGAAGTCACTTCACTATTTCCAGTAGAGGGCCCATTTGTGGAGCTTCTCCATGACCACGGGCGAGAGGGCCGACACGCTCTCGTTGATGAGCGTCAGGAAGTAGCTCTCGGCCGACTCGTCATTGAGATCCAAACGAAACTTCTCCTGCAGGCACCACACACACACACCAGGGACACACACACGAATGGACGGCCACACCCTACCCACTGTGGTGTGTTGCCTACCGACCTGCACTTTGAGGATGGACAGCTCCGGTTTGTGTGTGAAGTCTTTGATGCCCGAGTCGCTCATGAGTGACAGCAGGTTGAGGATCAGCTTGGCGTCACGACGCAGCAGCTTGTACGCCTGACAGCACTTGGCCCGGAAATCGCGGTACCCTACTCACACACACAATGGACAGACACAGAGAGAGACACATGTCTTGCCTGTCTGTCTGTCTGTCTATGTGTGTGTGTGTGTGTATGAGGTACCAGGCGATGTGGTGCCGCCCATGGCCTCCACCATCTCCCTGCAGAGCTTCATAGGTGGCGGGAAGAGCTTGGGGTCCCTGCCGAGGATGAAGCCGAAGTCGATGTGGAAGAGGTGGCCCTCCTGGTCCAGCAGAATGTTCTCCAGGTGGCGGTCCCCCACGCCCAACAGATACGTCAACACACAATAACCTAATCACACACACACATAGATGTGCGTGTGTGTGTTCGTGTGTGTGTGTGTGCCCACCCACCAGCGCACGAGCGGATGAAGTTGTCGAGCACTTGTGGTTTGAAGCCTGTGGGCGATGAGGGGTCCGGGTGGTGGCGCGTGAAGAACTGCCGGATGTCGTTGTTGTAGTCGCTCAGAATGGCCGACAAGGCGGACGCGCCGCTGACAAATTCGATCATCCCGTCGCTCGGCGACGTGGCTATCACCTGCACACAACACACACATCCACTCATCCCTCCCTCCATCCAGAAGTAAGTGGCCTGCAGCCTAAGACGTTAGTGCCTTGTATGGTGTGAGCTTGAGGTCGAGTCCATATTTCTTGAGTAGGCTGTCCATGAGGATGATCATCTGCACCACCAGCTGGTCCTGCCGCAGGTCGTCGCCGTACTTGAACATGTACCTCTTCTTGACCTCACGGCCGTACACCACACCAAAGTGACGACCTCCAGCTCCAGCCGTGTGCTGGTGGCTCTCGGTGGCACTGGCCCCACCACCACCACCCTGCTGCTGCTGCTGCTGCTGGTTGGTGATGTCACTGCAGGCGGGCTCCTGGTGGATGACTGTGCATGACAGCACCACCGGGTACATCGACGAACGCACCTGAGAATCGGCACATAGACACACACGGACATCATATCAGACGCCCCCCTCTGTGCCGTCCGTCACACAGCCAGCCCCACGCACCACGTAGGACTCCTCAGGGATGACCCACAGCAGCTCAACGTCAGGGTCCACAGGCAGCGGAATGCTCGCCGGCGGCTGGGAGAGGTCGAGTCCGTTCTCTGAGGGGCTCATGGCCCGCAGGATGGCCTTGTCGGCGTCGGGGATCATCACGGGCGATGTCGCCACCAGCGCCGCCCGGAGCTTCTCGATCTTCTTCTCTATCCGCCGGTTCTGCCGAGCCACACGAGTCGCCCACAGGAGCTTGTACCTGTCACCGACAGACACACCATACACAGAGAGAGAGATGGGTCTGTGTGTGTGTGGCTGTCTGTGTGTGTGTGCGGCCGCACCTGAGTTCGCTTTGCCTTCTGAGCATTGTGAGAATGGTCTGCTCGTGTGGGCTCATCTTGAGGAGGGCATCCATGAAGCGCAGGTAGGCTCGCAGAAACAGATGGCCGTTCTCGGGGTCATCCACCTCGCACAACAGATACCTACACACACACACACACACATCCACACAATCGGGCCTCTCCCTCCCTCCCTCCCTCCCTCCCTGTGTGTGTGTGTGTGTTGGGTGGCTGACCAGTGAAGGTACGTCGACAGGGTTTTGCTCCTGACCGCCCGGCTGATCAGAAAGGTCGTCAGCGGGGGCGCCTCAGCGTTTTGGTCCTCATAGCGAATCGCCTGTCAGTCGATAGGCACATCCATCCACTCGTCACCCAGACAACAAACACCCCAGGCACCCACAACACCTGGCTCGGCTCACCTACCTGCACCAGCTGCAGCAGGTACAGCCGCAGCTCGCTCTCCGATGCCTTCTCGAGCGTGCCGATGGCGTACTGCCGCAACGCGGGCATAGCGAACTCGCGCGAGAGCAGCTCCAGAGCGTCATCCAGCGCCGGACGCTCCCACTTCTCCAACATCTACACAACACAACGACACAATGAGTCCCGATCAGCAGGCGACGAGACGAGCAGATCGACAGACAGACTGACCTGCAGCGCGTGTCCCCGTTCGTTGGGGTCGGCCCAGTCTACGGCGTGGAGGAACTTGGTGAGCGCGTGTTTCTGCCCGACGAGGGTCCACCTGTACTGCCAGAGGAGCGACTTCTCCTCGGCCGTGAACCGCCGCCGCGGCGACTGGATCAGCTCCTGCAGCTTGCGCATCTCAGACGCACTCGGCCGGGCGTCCTTGCCGCCTACAGGCAGCAAGGCAAGACAAGACACAGAGAAGGGATGCATCAATGGAGAAGGAGAGAGAGGGGGGGAGGGAGAAGGGGAACGGTACCCAGCTGTCCGGAGACCCAGGGCCCTCTGGCGAGTTTGTGGTACTTGAGGCTGGCCGGCGCCTCTCGATGGGCGTCGTAGTCGACGAAGTACACCACGGGCGTCGCGCCACCCAGACGACGCTCAGCTGACACAGCATACACACACACATACACACACACATAAACACCCACACAGAGACATGGTGTAGATGCGCGCTCGCGTGTGTGACGGGTGTGTACCTGCGCGCGACACGATGGCACGAGGCTGCCGCGACCGGTCGCGAGAGCTGACGGGCGCGCCAGACGGCTGGGACGCCTTGGCCGACTTGCCTGTAATGTCAACGCACACACACGCATCAATCCATGAGGGCACAGCTGCGTGTGGGCAGAGCAGATGGAGTGTGTGGTTCTTACCTTTGGTTGGATCGGTGGGCGGAGGGAGCGGCTGCATGGGCGGTGTGTCGGCCGAGGACCGCACGTGCTGGTCCTTGACGGCCGTCCCGCCAACCACCTTCTGACGCTCCTCGCTCTCAGCTGGCTGACCCGTCGGAAACGCCTCACCCTACACACAGACACAAACCAACCACACACACACACGTGTGTTTCTGTCTCTCCTCCACAAAGGTGCACACGGATGTACGTACCTTGGCGCCATTGACGAATGTCCAGCTCCTGAGGAACCAGTCGGGCCCGCCACCCACCGACACACCGGCATTCCCAGCGCCCTCCTCTCTCTCCGACGTGCTCGGCAGACTCCTCTGCGGCGGGGGCAGTGGCGGCAGCCCGGGGGTGGCCGGCTCGTTGGTCGCGCCAGACGACGCCTTGTCGTGGTCGTTGGGGGTGGAGGTGCGTGTGAGTGGGGGAGAGGGGGCGATAGGGGGCTTGGGGTTGCGCAGGGGGGAGGGGAGGGCGGCTGATGGGGGGGATGCCGGCATTCCGCCGGCGGCTTGGGGGGGTTGGCGGTGGTGGGGGTGCGGGTGGGATGAGAGGATATCTGGCGGAAAGAGTGGGTGTGCGGTGCCCTGTGAGAATTCCTCCTGATTGGCGCCGCAGGCCGCCCCGTCCACCGACGGGCTGAGTGCCGACTTGTGTGAGCTGCCGTAGCGCACCTCGCTGAAGAGCACCACAGTGGCGAAGTTGGGGAGGTACACGCAGAGGAAGTCCAGGTTGGTCGACCGGTGGAAGGCCTCCACGTGGTCGAGCAGCAGCTTCTTGCCCAGCTGGTCGACCCACGGGTGCACGGCCGGAATGTGCCCACGGAAATAGAAATCCAGCAGCTTGTCGAACCGCAGCACGGCCGCCAGCTCCCCCGTCGTGTCGGCCTGACACGCCAGCTCAGTCGAGTGCCGCTGCGGGTCGACCAATGCCGGTATCGGTACAGTCCCATTGATGGCTGTTGCCACACCGATGGGCTCAAGGTAGACGAGCTGTCTGCTCTGGCGCAACACGCCCTTGTCCGAGAAGAGCGGCAGTACGGCCCTTCCCAGTGGCTGCTGGTTGTCCAGGCGGTAGACGGTGAAGGCCACGGAGCTGTCGAAAGGGAGATCCCTGACCTTGAGAGGGAAGCTCACGAAGTGCCCATACTCGCCGGTCGTCAGATGGCCGCCCGACATGGAGGCGTTGAGAATCGACGTCGACGTGATGACGGGCGGGCCGAAGGGCTTCTTGTCGCAGTAGAGCTGAGCCGCAACACGAAAGCCGTAGGCGTGTTGCTGCTGCTGCTGGTGGCCGTGTTGCGCAGCCATGTGGTGCCTTCGGTGGGAGAAGTAGAGGCGGTCGACTTTGATGCGGAACTGCACGTTGATGTCGCAGCTGTAGTGGAACAACAGGTCCTTGGTGTGGTGGGGAAACGACTGGCCGGGGAGGACGCCAGCAGCAGTCGCACCAGACGCCATGACTACCAGACAAAGGATGAGATGGATGGATAGCAACGAGGTCAGATCACCATTGATGAGGCTCAGGCTGCGGCGATTTGACGCCGCGTCTTCACTGGGGATGAACCCAGTAGTCTTGTGATGGCTCCTGCAGGCCTTTTCGACGCTTTTTCGGAACTGCGGATCTCCCTTGAGCTCGCAAAAGTTTGAGGATTGAATGGAGTGACCGCGGGAGCCGAGGCGTTAGGAAGGCATTGGTGAAGAGTCAAGAGCAGTAGGCAGCAAAAAGAAAAGGCGAAAGAAATGCTTTGACGCATCTCTGTGAGTGTGTGTGTTGGGCGTGTGCAGGCAGGTTTCCTTCCTTCATTTGTCTGTCATCTGGAGATGGGCAACTCGTTCTGCACTTACAAGTATGTGCAGATCTACGACCGCACACTGGGGCTGCTGTACATCGGCAGCTATGTCCTGGTGAGCATCTACCTGCTCATCGATGTGGTGCTGTTGAAGGGTTATCTTGACATGGACGGCATCACTGGCACTCTCAGGTGAAGGAGCAGCTGAGCCCATCGAGCATCCATCCATCCATCCATCTGTTCGTGTGTCTGTCATATAGAGTGAAGCCGAAGCGCTATCACTACACCCAGCAGCAGCCAGACGCCTCTCCCCCCTTCTGCATGCCCCCAGCCGCGTGTGAGCACCACTGGGACGAGTACGACATGACCGACGTCGGCTCTCACGACTCGAGCATCTTCGTGACGACCTTCGTCAAGGACACACGAGAGGGGCGGAATGAGACCGATGACGACTACACCGAACTGTCGGAGCGGATGTTCTTTGTGGCGGGCGTGGACGACCTGGTCGGTACGCCTCAAGCAAGCTACAGAGAGAGAGAGCCATGTTGGCGGGAAATTGTTGTTGTTGTCTTGCTTAGGTGTTGAAGATCGAGCATTCGTTCCATACCGATCGGCATGATGAGGGCTACTCTCAGAGGGCAATGAAGGGCCGGGCACCGTTCCACCCCTTCGTCTTGGACGAGTCAGGCCCTGACAAGGCACGTCGTTTCTCCAAGACACAGACACACACGCACGACACACACACATGCGTGCAGCCCCCTATTTCTGTGTGTGTCGGTTGCTGAATGGAATGCTCACACAGGTGACTGTGCGTGACCTTGTGTCTGCGTGTGGTGTCTCTCTGGATGGGGCGAGCGACGCCCACAACGCCAAGAACCAGACTGTGCGGCAGAGAGGCGTGGTCCTGCTCGTGCGCATCACGTACGCAAACACGGGGCTGTTCGGCGTGCTCGCGCAGCCCACTTACAGGTGAAAGATTGACACATTTGTCGGTGCACACACACCGACGGGGTGCACTGCACCCACCAGCTGTGGGCTGTGCTGTGCTGTACCGTCTTGTGTGTGTAGGTATGATTGCGCCCACATTGCCCATTCCGACTACCACGTCGCTCAGCGCCTCTCGTCAACCAACGGCAACGGCAACACCACCCACACCCACAGTCACCCCCACACCCACACACGGCATCTTCGGAAGCGATATGGCCTGCGAGTGGTCTGCTCGCAGTCTGGGCGCATCGGCTATGTGTCGAGCAGAGCAGTGGTGCTGCGAATTGTGAGTGGGGTGGGGCTGTTCACGCTCGCTGCCTGGATGGTCGAGCTGCTCGCGTTTTATGTCCTGCCTAAACGCGGCGAGTTCACAAGGTGCATGGTGGAAGAGACCAGGCCTTCTCCTACCGGGGGCAGGGAGAAGGCAGAATAATGAGTGCAGTGCGAGAGGGCAATTGTGGGAGGGAGAGCTGTGGCTCGGTGACAGTGTAAGTTATGTGACGTTTTATGAGGTACCTGAGTGAGATGACATTTATATAGATAGCATGCGAGTCAGTCACGGTATTGGAGCACTCACGCATCGATCCCTGCCATGCATTGCATCCAGCAGTCTATCAACAAGAGCGAGGGCACTGCACACACTCGTCCATGGAGCGACACACATGAAACAAAACACCATCGCTATCCATTGCCCACCTGCAGTCATATCGAAGGAAGGACGCACACACACGTAAGAAGAGATCAGAGCATGAGCATTCTCATCGATCGCCAAGGGGGCCGACGACGGCCTCAAACACGTCCGCCAGCTAATCCGACTCATGCAGTACTGTACTGCACGAGTCGCATAACCTCACGGCCGTGCTCGACACCGTCGGCGAGCCCATTCTAGCCACTAGACACAGACCAACCAACGGATCCATCTCCATCTGCCCCCATTCATCAGACCCGCCCTGCTGTCTCAGCCGCCCATCCAGGTACTCGCGGAACCGCCTTGATTTGCCTGGTGCCGCCGGCCGTCCATTTCGCTCTTGAAGTGTATGCCGACCCCCAACACATCGTACGCCCTCAGCACCTCCGCGGCGGCCGGCGGGGCTGGCACGCGGGAGTACCGGTCGTCGAGCTCGTCGACAATCTCCTGCAGCGCCGTGTAATAGCGGTAGTCCTCTGAGCCGCTCCGCCGGTTGTCCATGTCACGCGCCTTGCTGCGGTACTTCTGCACGATGCCCTCCCACTCCTCTGCTGCGCCGTTGGGCGACGTGTCCCAGTAGTGCTGCTGCACCAGCTCCGACACCTCCTCCAGCACACTTCAGGGGGCAGCTGACGACGGCTGCTGAGACAACAGGCCTGAACACGCTTCTTTCGCCTTTAGACGCCTGCTGCTGCTGCTGCTGCTGAGGGAGAGAACGCTGTTGCGCCGGCCCATGTGCGGCTGCGGCAGGGAGGGCATCTATGAGGCTCGGACTCCACATAGCCGCCATCCAGACGAAGAATGCGTGAGGGCTGTGCCGAGATGCGCCTTCTGCATCATTGCCGACATCTGAGGAGGCGCCCTCAGCTGACGGAAGACTACCCAAAGATCCCTCCTTCTGTTGATGCCAAAGGGGCGCGCGGATCGTGCGGCGCCTCCTGCGGGCGAGTTGCGTCCTGGATGTGCCGGATCTTGCGCGCCGCATCTTCAATAGCGTCCGCAATTGAAGCTTTTGCAGCGGGAGCTCTTTGGCGGGCAGCCAAGGGCCTTGAAAACAGGCAAAACCTGACGCTGTGGCGAACTCGAAGGCAAGGGAGAGCGCGAGCTATTATGCGAGCTCCACGACGGGTCCTTCCCGATGAGTCAACCTTGCTAGCGGGAGGAGCAGCAGTGAGACCACGGCGAACACGATGACATTAGCGAGTGTGGAGAGAGAGAAGCAGGACGACACAGCTGATCGGCCGCCTTTGGGCAGCGTCCCCTGCGGCAGGGAATGTCAATCCGATGCGTTGCGGCAGTCAGCGGCCATCCACATCGCATCCCTCTCCCTCTATGCCGACCTCCAGCACACCAACGGCGGCATCGATCAACACACTTGGCACCGCGCGAAGCAAGCCCTCGACGCTTTCCGCAACGACATGCAGCTGCCGGGTACCTCGGCCAGTGACCATGACGACGCCGGGCGCAGGGGAACACAGCAGCATCGGCAGCAGGGTCGGCAGGCAATAAGCACCAGTTCATGTGAACCAATGCCCGAGCCGCATGAAAGCGAGTTGAGGGTGAGGGGCAGTGCCAGCACCAGAGCGCCCTCGCCGAACTACGAGGCACCGCTGTGTGTGGCTGCCACAAGCACGATGCTGAAGCCCGAGATCTCTCAGGTGTCGTCGCGCGACAGTGTGGGATGGTTGCAGTGGTGTGCGATGATCTTCATGCATCCGAAACACTACGAGTGCCACGCACCGGAACTGGACGAGGTACGCACACACACAGACGTACGCAGACACACACGTGGGTACGCCCGGCAATGTTTCTTAGTGTGTTCCATTCACTGATTACTGACTGATTTGATCTGTTACTTTGTGTGTTGCCTCTTTCTTTCGTGTTTGTTTGTTTGCTGTTTGCAGACAGTGCAGTTCATGCATCAGGGGACGCCTTTGGAGACCTGGTGGGTGCGTGTGGCCGGGCTGAGCCCCTCCTCTTCCGACAGCCGCCTCGTGCGACAAATATGGCCGATTATCATTCACATCGTTCTCTGGTACGCACCACGCACCGCACCCACACTCAGGGAGGGCACGGACGGGACCAACATACATGCTTTGTGTGTGCATGGGCGGGTGGGTCCACTGTGGGTCCGTCCACACAGGTACGGTGCGATTTGCAATGGGATCATCTTCTTCTACTCTGCGGTCGACCCAGAGTGGTGTGACAGGAGCTACAGCCCCGAGTGGTGCGGCGGCAGAGAGGACCTCCTGCTCTTATTCATGTTCTGGTCAATCGCGCTGGCCGTCGCGGTCGCATACACCGTCTTGCGGGTGCAGTGGGTGAGCGAGCGAGCACACATGATATGCAGAGAGAGAGAGAGAGACAGAGAGAGACGAACACTCTGTGAACCGTGTGTGTACGTTTCCGCTTGACGAATAAGATCTGCCGCGGGAACGCCTTCCTGTATGCGTTGGACTTCATCCGCCGCGAGTGCAAGGACGAGAAGAACCTCCTTAATAGGCTCACGAGGGACGTCAGGAGCAAATTCACGTGGACGATGGTTTTCACGCTCCTTTTCTGGGGGTACTTCTTCTACATTGTACGTACGCCTACACGCACACACACGCACGAACACGCAGATATGTGTGCATATATCTGTGTGTGTTTCAGGGCGTGATATATCGAGTTGCCTTTGCGACGGACAGACAGAAGAAGTATTGGGGTGCGTTTCCCGGTCTGCACACCTGGCCGATCTTTCGCGAGATCAACTCGTACGTCCTCGACGTCGCGTCCACGCTCTTTGAACCATTCATCGGCATGGTATGACATCCCATCCCCAGGGCAAGAACACTCACCTCTCCTTTTTCTCCCTCTGTTGTGTATCTTACTTCATTCATCTCATTATGTGCCTTCAGACTGTGGCCGCCCAGACGGGCATCATATGCACAATTCACCGATCGTCTTTCAACGTCCTCATGTGTGGATCACGCAGGCAGCACGATGCACTCGACCCTGCATTATATCATTCTCCTGATTATCGCAGGTATCACATGCTCAAACGAGACCGACGCATACACCGCAATGGCACTACCGGGGACGACGACGTGGACACGCCCCTTTCGGTGCCGCAACTGATTGAGATGCACCGTTTCCTTGACGGAATGCTCAACAAGTCGTCGCACATCCTGGAGGTCAGTGGCACACACAGAGAGAGCATTGTCGGTTCTCTCGTGTTGGCTCATGGATGTGTGTATATGTATGTGTGTGTGTGTATGTATGTAACAGTTGCCTATTACGGCGATGGGCACGTTGTACTGCATATCCTTCCTGAGCTGTCTGTATCTGCTGCTTTTCCGCCCACCAGTGGGCGAGACCGGCCAGCTGGACCTGTTCTTCGTCATAGTCAGTGCACACGCATCACACACACACACCCACACACACACACACACACACACACGTGTCATATGTTTCTGTGTGTCGTGTGCCTGCAGGTGGCAATCTTCTTCTGCATTGGCGTATGCATGAGCATGATACTTTCCGACACCGCGAAAGTCACCGCCAAGTGTGCGCGGCTTGCCGAAATCGCCTCGTTTGCTTCACGGTCAACGACACGCACACCCACACCCACCAACCCCGGAACGAAGCCCACACATAAAGAAACGATCTGTCTGTCTGTCTCTGTCATGTCCGCATGCAGGCACTATCAACTGTATGGCGAACATCCTCCCCCCAATTCCCCCCAATACGCACGCACCCGCTTGCAAGGCCTTGTCAGCGACCGCACCATGTCAAGAGCGGTCGCAGAATCGATCTCCAAAGGAGCTTGTTCCGCCACAACACGGGAAGTCACAACAGACAAGAACAAGCGGCCAGATATCGGTCGATTCACGAGACGTCTCCTACGTGTGTGGCGGCGAGTAAAGAAGGAGCACAGTGAGAGGAGGGAGGGAGACTTGGAGGCGGGCCTCGACAGAGAGGACACTCTCGGCAGCCGTGTGCATTTGGTGGAGGAGGTGGGCGCTCCTGTGCAGAAGGCGCGAACGCAAGCCGACACTCCCACCGGCAACTTGTCTGAGGCGATGCAACAAATATTGCTCGTGCAATACCTGCAAGCATCAAGTAAGTTCGACCGAGCGTTCGACTGTGTGACTCCACGTATGTGTCTCTGGGTATGTGTGTTGTGTAGATACATCGTGGCGGGTGTATGGTGTGAAGATGACGTCCACTGTACAGGGGAGAATTCTGTACACAGTTGGGACGCTTATCGCCGTGGGCCTGCAGAGGGCCCTATCGACGTCCTTTTCATGAGAGTGGGGTGTGGGAGGAAAAAGGCGAGTTTTGGGTTTTTTATTCAGGGAGCGGGCGAGCCGCAGGCACTCGTCTTATCTCGCTTTTATCTATCTCGTGTCGCTTGTGTCGTGTTTGTGTTTTGAGTGCCTTTTGGTGTCTCTGTGGTAGGTTTTTCGGCCAGAGCTGTATACCTGCAGTCGTAGCGTGTAGGTGTAGGTGTCGATGTGTGTGTACCTTTTTACACACGATCGATCGCATGGTTCCATGCGTGTTTGGCCATTGTGTGGACATTCGATGATACGACGACAGACCCCATGGCGAGAAGGTCCACAGCTGAAACAGTGCGCGTGAGCTCGCGTCACATCATCAATCACATCGTAACATCGCATGCCCCTCGAGTAGTGCTGCGTGTTGCGTCCATGTTGCATGTTGGGGTGGTGTTTTCATGTTGGACACCTTTGGGGGTGTGTGTTGCATGTTAGGGTGCATGTTTTCATTGGACAGGCCGTCTAGGGTGCTCCCTGAAACCGCTGCTGCTGAGCACTGTTGGATCCTGCTCGCCCCCGCGAAGAGCAGGTGTGTTCAGGGAGGCTGCAGACACCGATGCCGGCGAAGATCTGATCAACAAACTCGTGATCTGCGGTGTATGTTCTCTGCAGGTTTGTCCTCCGGCAGTTACGGCATCTGCGGATTCAGCTACGGCTGATGCACGACATCGACTTTGGCTTTGGCTGGCTGCTCTGCGTTCTTACTGTGTTCTTCTGCGAGGGTCGTCTGATCCGCTTCGAGAAGGCATTTGTGAGGAGTCCACAGACTCGACCTCTGCGAATGCAGAAGCTTAACAGTGCAGGTCAGTCAGACAGACACACACGCACACGCCGAGAGAAGCCAGCTTTCGCACATACACCTTCTTCTCTCCATGGTTGTCATTGATTGCTCAGCCACAGCCGAGACTGCGACAGTGCCGCGCACTTTGGCGGATCTCAGAGGCCTCGACCGGCGTGCTCTCGAGGAGCTGTTCCTTAATGGTGACGGCTCGGCGGGCCTCCCCCTTGCCACACCAGGCAGCAAGGCCCTCGCGAAGGGCCTGCCCATCGCTGTGCCCGGCAGGTCGATCTGGGCACGGATGGTCAACGGCATCTGTGGGGCACTGTGGAAGGGCAAAGAGTTCTCGAAGACGGAGGTGGGCAATGGGGAGGAAATCACCTTCACCAATGTCGTCTTGGGGGGTAGACGAGTGTTCAGGTCAGCAGAGAGATGTGTGTGTTTATTGGCGGATTGAATATATGAGTATGGCTTGCTTGCTTCGGCTCAGGGCGCGAGTATACATGTGTGAGAAGAGCCGCGCTGGTGACGGTCGGCCAGTGGTGCTGCTGGACTTCTCGACGGTGGAGGGCAACGCCTTTGGGTCAGGCTTTGTAAGGCGCTGTGTAGACGAGATGCGGTTGGTCAACCCTGAGACGCGGCTGTACATAGGCCAGAGCTACTACAAAGAGAGGCTGGCTGTCTGGTATGGACTACAATTCTCTGTCAGTGAGTGAGTGAATGGCGCTTGGTTTTGCCATGGGAGGTGGGTGAGCATGTGCGTCGTATCGTGGCAGACCAGACCACTGACTGACTGCAACGGCCGATAGATATCAATTCATCGCATGGGCCCATCCGATCCATCGTCAGCTCGTCGTGAATGTATAGCTAGCTAGACACACACAAAAAAAGGCTACGCTGCGGAGGAAGGCTTGGCTAATTGTAAACCAGTCAGTCAGTCAGTCGCAGTCGACGAGCGTGGGGTTGTTGATGTGGTGCTGAGTCGGCGGCACCAATATCGCCTTTACACACACACACACACACACACATTCAGGGGCATGTCTGTCTGCAGTGGGCGGCCGGCTCTCTTGCTGACCTGCGTGTGTGTCTGTTGCTTGAAGAGCTCTTGTGCCTCCTTGAGCTGGTCCTCTGGCACTGACAGGGCCAACACACGCAGAGGGCAGCCCGCCTCACATCGCCGCATGAGCGCCTGTTTAACCCACGGAGAGCAGGGGACACACAATGGGCATTTGACTGACATGACAAACGAGTTACGCCCGCTTAGGTACCTGGAGGAACTTGCGGCCAACGCGGTCGATCCACAGTGGGGACAGATGCCCGTTTGCTGCAGACACGGCCAAACAAAGGCACAAACATGCGGCATCTGTTTGGCCATCCATGTGTGCGACCCCGTGTACCAACCAGTTGCCGTCAGTGATTCCAGGGATGTGTTTCTCTCGACCGCCCGCGCGATGGCCGCCAGCCCGTCAGCGTCAATGCCGCACCGATACAGTTTCAACGTCTGACATGGCACCACACGGACGACATACAGATGGCAGGTGCGCATGGACGGCCGTTGTGTCGGTGAGTGAGGGATACGGAGTGGCTTGGCTGCCGACTGGCTGACCTGTAGATGGCAGGATGGCGATGAGAGGAAGGCCGCGAGCCGCTGGGCGCCCTCGGACGCCAGATGGTTCTCACTCAGCTCTGTTACAATGCCCGGACACACCAACACACGCGCAGCGCACAGAGGCAGACAGACAGTGGTCCATGTCTGTCTGTCTGCCGCTGTCCTTGGCATGCGGTGCGGTGCGCACCTACCGAGTATGGTAAGTCGGTTGTGCTGTGCTGCTTGCAGTGCGTCCAGCAGCACTCCCACGCTCCCATCGACCAAGGCGTTCTGGGCCTGCAGACAGACATGCAACACATACATACACTGACAGCGACTCATCTCATTCAGGCTCTGCCCACCTATTTCACTCACCAGATTGAGCTCCTCCAGTGTGCAGGCCTCACCCATGGCCACCCACTCTGCCAACGGCCGCAGCATCGTTTTGTCCAGCCGATTGGCGGACACGTTGAGCAGCCTGACGGTCCCCTTGCCGGCCAGTGTGGTGACGAAATGCCTCCACTCGTCTATTCCGCCACTGCCATCATTCGCCATCTTCTTGAGTGCGCCGAGGCTGCAGCTCTGGAGCAGGATGCTCTGGATGGATGGCGGCAGGTGGGCGGCCACCAGCGAGGACAGACAGGCGACGGCCGTGGGGCGCTTGAGGGCCGGCGACTCGGAGAACTCGAAGACCTTCAGTGGCAGAGATGACAGATCTGAGTGACACACCAGCCACAACAAACAAACAAACAGCAGCCACAATTAACAACGATGGCGAACCCCGATGCCTTGGCTGCCTCTCTCCTCTCCCACCTGCATGTGTGAGCGCCTGAAGCGCCATCTCGCCGTCATTGATAAACCCCGACAGCCGAAGGCTCACAACGCAGTGCCCCTCGCCGCCCACTCTTATGTCCCGCAGGCACCGAAAGATGCGCCCCATCTCCAACGCACGGAACCGCTCGCCCTCCAGGTGAAGCTCACAGCGCCTGTCGCGCACGACGCGATGAACCAGCTGGCGAATCCTGGCGTCTGCGTCATCCTCGGATGGCGGGCCGTGTGTGTCGCGATGGTGGGGAGGCGGGTGCGGCCGGGGAGGCGGTGGAACAGGGCCCGGAAGGGATGATGAGCTGTCGGTGAGGGATAACTTGGCGGAAACGCCGAAGATCTTCATCGAGAGAGATGATCCACACCCATGTGCACAGGATGCTACGAATTTCCTCCGAGCTTGCGCAGCGGTTTCAGGGAGCACCCTGGGCGGCCTGACGAAGCGCTTGAGCACACTTTTTTCAAGCATCCCCCTTTTCCTGCAACGATGCAGCGACAAGGATCTCTCGTGATCTCCCTCATCCGTGTCCTCCGGTCATGCTGAGGTCTTCTCTGCCAGTGTCGCCATGTGGTTCATTCTTCTCCAGTGGATTCTTCTCGCGGTGAGCCTGCCATCCACTCGTGGAGCATTCATCCCCACACAAGCGACGCGGCATCCCTCCCTCCGACTCATCCCCGCTGACAGGAGGCGACGCACCGGCCTGTCTGTGTCGATGCAAGTGAGCCCTGAGAAGGCCGGCAGAGTGGTGGATGCCGCACTCGGCTACCTCAAGCAACACGAAGCGCCGAGGCCCTTAATTTCGGGTACGCATGCATACCAGGAAGGCAAATCCATGGGCGATTCAGGTGTGAGGGATACGACAGCCTGGCATGTCAGCGACCATTGTGTTGGTGGTGTTCCGTTGGTGTGGTGACTATGGCAGGTACCAGTGATCTGGTCCCATCCCTCATCTCTCGCAGAAACGCGTCTGTCCAACGGTCCCTTCGGCCAAACTTCAAGCTGCGGGGGGCTGGCTTCTCGGCCGCCGACCTGCAGAATGTCTATGGGAGGCACGCCAACGAGTCACCCTTTGGCGTGAAAGACAAGACGATTGTCGATCCCGACGTCCGCATCAGCCGCGAGGTGCCTGCTGAGCAAGTGAATGTGAACGCTCAGAGTGGGCGATGGGAGAACGTCGTAGACGGCATCTGCCGTGCGGTCGAGGAGGAGATGACGCCGGGCTATCGGGTGACTGCAGAGTTCTACAAGGCGCTGATCTATGCTCAGAGTGACCACTTTCGGATCCACAGAGACACACAGCGGAACAAAGAGATGTTTACCTCGCTGCTGGTCTTCCTTCCGACTGAGTACTCTGGGGGAGATTTCCTGCTCTACGATGGGGATGAGTTCGATGGCGAGAGGTTCAACAACGAGACGCGAGCCGCTCTGGAGAGCGGTCAGTGTCGGTGGGTGGCCTTCTTGGCTGACATACCTCATCGAGTGATGCCTGTCGAGTCGGGCCATCGGCTTGTGCTGGCGTACAATCTGCGACGGGAGAGAGTGGCAGTGGAGCCAAAAGCGAGGCCTAGTCCGCTGGCGACGCCACTGCAGGACTTGGTCGACATGCTCAAGGAACATTTCCAGTCGACACAAGAGGACAAAGACGTAAGTAGAGGGGCTTCACCGTACGTAAATGGGTGAATGAGATGCCTTATTTTGCGTGCTGTGCTTGTCCTTCGAGAAATTGAGGGCCAGGCGCTTTGTCTTTCAACTTGAGCATTACTATACGCCCTCGACTGTGGGCCCTGACTTCCTCAAGGGCACCGATGCAGCATTGTGTTATCTTCTAACGGAGCTCTTTAACGTGAGCTTCGAGATGCTGAACGAGGGCATCTCCTATGACGACCCTGCGTCGTATTCGCTAATTGACAACGAGAAGGCCATGGAAGTCCTGCGGATTGGAACAGCTAATGTCACCGATGAGGAGAAAAAGGCGACGTTGAAGGAGTTTTGGGATGATGAGTTCTTAAAACAGCCAGGGAATACCTAGAAGACGAGTACGCGTACGACTACTTCTCTGGTATGCTTGAAAGTGATCATTACTGGGAGGAAATTGGTGATGGCAAGGAGAGGGTCAAGCCTGAGATGCACGGAGAAGTCATCTCTGAGAAAAGAGATGAAGTCGTTGGCAACTGGCGTAGTTTTCTTGATGACGCGCGGAGCCCTCGGGTAAGTTAGCCTCTTATAACATCAGCACAGCTATCGAGGCCTTTCTTTGTCTGTTTGTCTGTGGCTGTGATAGTATTATGACCAGTACGATGAGGGCGATTCGCTTGAGCTACTGAATTGCATTGAGGGCAAAGCAAGTAATGTTGATTATGTATTTTCGGGGCGGAGGCCTGGACGGCATGCATTTGTGCGGCGACCATTTATGCTATGGGGCGGCAACGGTGCGGCCGACTGGTGGTTCCAGTACATATCAGTGTGCCTCGTGGTAAACGGGCTTAAGACTGAGTAGCTCTGTCTGTCCTTCCGCAAATGATATAGACAGATGGATGCATGGCATGTGTGTGTGTGTGTGTGTGTGTGTGGCAATGCATGATGGATGAAAGAGAGGAAACAGGAAAGTGCCTGTTACATGGTCTGGTGCGTTTAATATTGAGTGACGTCATGTGTCTCGGTCTCTTTCATTTAATGGAGGGGATCCAATGTCCATCAAAGATGAGATATTTGTAGGATTCATTGACATGACACGCATGATCCATCACCGGGAACGTACTCGAGCCTGTCAGTCAGTCTACGAACACTGTCTGCTGTATGTACACCCACAATAAGCAACAAGGAAGCCATCGATGGATGGCCGGCTATCTTGCCGACCGACACGCGGCAGGCCGATTCCTCTCTCACACTCAGCCAGCAGCCTCCACGTCTACCCGCGGGCCACACGCGCCATCCCCCAATCAACAAACGGCCTCCCTCCCTGCCGGCCCTCGTCACTCAGTCACTCGCAAGCCCTCTATGGCCACTTTGCGAATCAACGCACAGACGGCCGGTCGGCGTCTGTCTGTCTGTCGTGTGGTGCATCCGATGTGCTGGGCGGCCAGCCATGTGTGTGGCGGCGAAGCAAAGAGGCCGGCTGGGCTATGCTGTCCGGGGCGATGCTACGCGATGGACGGAGTGACGTTATTCACTGCTCGGTCGAGTTTGTAGACCGTTCTGATGTGCCGGACGAGTTGGATGTCTGGCTGAGGGCGGGCGATGATGGCGGGCCACCTATGTGTGGGTGGGGTTGTGGGGGGGG